>JARQOD010000001.1:579002679-579086812 GCA_033576555.1 Oophaga sylvatica | reverse complement strand
CTCAAAGTTTCACTTTCATTTTCTTGTCTGCTTGCCCTTCCTCCTCCTCACACTTAGATTCACATTCTTCTTGTGTTGTGCAGATCTATTCCACTCCAAACAATCAGAAACATATTGTCTAACTTCTTGGACTTGGCACTGAAGGGGTTGATTCTGTATTCATATAGGTTTGTAGAACAATAGGATTAAGGTCTTTTTCTTAACTCTGTTCATGTTGTAACATTTTTGCTGTGAAGAAGAGGCTGGGACCTCTGCGGAGTCAAATTCAAGTTTTGAGAACGGCGTAAGTAAAGCGAGCGTCTGTGATAATATAGGAGAGAAACTGCCCACTAATCCTACAGAAACCTCTGGAAGAGCATGGCATTGTGAATGTTACACATATACAGCCTTTATTCTACTGAGTTAAACAACTCAGCTTTATCTCATGATGGAAGAACCTTTGGATGGTAAAATATTTTCCTCAAAAAGCAGTTTATTGAAAAAAAATCCGATTTAAATCAAAAAATTCCGATTTAAATCAAAAAAATCCGATTTAAATCAAAAAAATCCGATTTTTTTTGATTTTTTTAAAAAAATCATTGATTTTTATCCACCCTGATCCCAATAATGCTCAGAGATTTATCCAAAGTGGCTTGCAGCTGTAATTGCCACAAAAGGAGCCTCTACAATGTACTGACTTTAGAGGAGAGAATAGTTATGCACACTGACTTTTTGAATTTTTTTTATCCTATTTGTGACATTCCAGTTTGTGAGGTAGCAAAACACAAAAAATGACAAAAGGTTGGTTGTGGAGGGGGAACTTTGACTTTCACAAGCCACTGTGTGTTCTTTGATAAGCAAGGGAAAGGTCTAAACCAGTGTGTATTTTCAATGGAAACATTCTCTTTTTCCAGCCACAATACACTTTTGTATCAACTAGTGTGCAATCTTTTAAGGCAATCAATACATGAAGCTAGAGCTGAGGACACATTATTACTCATGAAGACCTGCGCCAAGCTGCTTCTCTGCGCCCTGCCTTTGGCACGCCATCAGCTGTGTCAGTGTGCTTACTGGCATGCACCAGTCGGTGAAAAAATGTCAGTTCTGCTTCTATCTTGCGGATACACAGTGAGAAAGACATTTGGTTTCTTTGTGGCCCAGCTATAGTCTTATTTAGGATGAAGGACGCTGTGCAGAGACCCTGCAGATCTTCTCCAGGACATTGTGATTTACAGGTATAATAAGCCTACATTCCATTACTAGCAGTTAATGACCTCACAGACTATCTGGATAATTAGTGTCAGACTTTATAGGTCACCTTTCTAAATGTTTTAATTAGTAAAGTGAAATATAGATGTAAATCCTCAGGCAGCTCTAGTAAGTCATTGGAAGTAATGCTGACACCTGGAGTACAACTGAGGCCCAGGTTAATTGCCTTACTCCCTTATGTGTTGTAAGCCACCATTGCTGTGCGACCTCTTTAATTTATCTGGAAAAAACCCTAGAATTATTTTTCACCAAGTAGGAATAGGGGTGTTGCTGTGAGATCTCCCCATGGACCCCAAAGAGTCATAAACTTGATTTTTTTTTTTTACTTCTAAATTGTAAAGTGTATTGTAGAAATGTCACCTCTGTGTTCCATGTTTAAAGTATCGTGTCCGCTAGCCTGAAATTGGCAGGTGCCTAGGTTTTCCAGAGATTAGTCAGAATGTAAATTCCATTGTTACCTGTTATTTTGGAAGAAAGCTGCACAGATTACACTAAGTTTATCAAACTGATAACTTTATATGAATGTGGACAGTTACCGTAAGTACAGCAACCTCTAGGGGTTGTCTCATGTTCATTAATGATTAAAATTGCAACATGCTTGTTGAAACATACTTACGAAAAATCTTTTCAATTCTATAGAACGGAGGGATTTTTAATTCTATAGTTTACTGCTTTTTGCTTGGGTTACCTTCCACCTCAGAGGTGGCCAGTTTTCTCGACCAGGAGTGTGCGCGTTGCTCTGAAGCTGGTTTGCATCACGCCAGCTTTACTGTCTTTGTCCTTCTCCCATGTTGCAGGGTCAAACCTGCTTCTCCTATCAGCATAAATCTATGGTAAAACTGGAGAGACAAAGAAAGCACAGAATAGGGTCTTATCTGATAACAAAGTGGTGTAACATATTATAGGTATGCTCACTTGATGGGGTTGTGACAGTCACAACTCCTATAGAAGCATGTAAAGGCTGCAGCAGGACCACCAAGGAGATACGTCACATCATTGTGGTTTGGTTCTGATGAGGTTTGGAAACCTTGAAACGCGTTGAACAATAAACCACATTCATTCTTCACCTTCGTGTGTGACCGTATCTTTGAACCTTAAGCAGCGCGGACTCTGAACCACCATATGCCTCATTCTTTGAAACGTATCTCCTGGCATCATGGGAGAGCACACAATTCAACCCAGGGGAGGTCACACCACTGGTTTTAACTGTGAATCTTCAGAAGTGCAAACTGTAAGCTATGAGGCAGAGGAGGAGGTCAAAACTGAACACACCTTCCCCAATATAGGATGTAATGGTACATCCTATTTTCAAGGTGTTGCCACATATGGATGTACCAGTACGTCCAGATGATCAATAGCTCCAGGAACAGCTCCTGTACCTGCACTGTGTAGCTAAGCTCCTGCAACATCAACCAGGAGAGGTGCCAGCTCCATCTCTGGCTGTTAAACCGAATACATGCAGCAGTCCATAACGACTTCAGAATCTAGAGGGTTGTGAGTAGAGATGGGCGGACTCCTGGATGTTCGGGTCCGGCGGGTTCAGCCGAACAGTTACAAAAAGTTCAGGTACCAGAACAGTACCCGAACCTGGACCCCATTCACTTGAATGGGAGGCCCGAACATCAAGTGTTTGTCATTCTGTCCTGTGCATGACAGCGCGGCAAACACCTCTTCTGATCGGCGGTGAAATCATCCCTGCCAGTCAGAGAGCCGAGGTTCCCATGCTGTGAGAAGACAGCGTGAGCGCTCAGCTGTGATCGGAGGTATAAAGTTTACCTCTGGTCACTGGTGTCAGCTGATGGGACTACTGATCCCATCATCTGACACCTGCAGCCGCTAATAACAGTGATAGCAGGAGCGGCAGATGGGAGTATTCATCAGCCTCTCATGCACTGTAAAAAAAAAAAATAATAATTAAAAAAAAAACCGGCGTGGGTCCCCCTGTATTTTTGATAACCAGCCAGGCAAAACTCACAGCTGGGGCTGCAAACCTCGGCTGTGAGTTTCAACAAGGCTGGTTATCAAGAATAGAGGGGTCCCCATGTTGTGTTTTTTTGTTTTTTATTATTTAAATTAATAATTTAAAAAAAAAAAAACGACATGGAGTTCCCCCCCTCCGTTTTTGACAACCAGCCTTGCTAAAGCAGACAGCTGAGGGCTGGTATTCTCAGGCTGGTAAGGGGCCACAGATATTGCCCCCCCCAGCCTAAAAATAGCATCCCGGCGCTTTGGCTCTTTGCCCGGCTCTTGCAACTTGCCCTGTAGTGGTGGCAAGTGGGGTTGATGTCACCTTTGTATTGTCAGGTGACCTCAAGCACACACATTAGTAATGGAGAGGTGTCTGTAAGACACCTCTCCATTTCTAATCCTATAGTTGTATTGTAAATAAACACACAGCCAGAATAAAGTCCTTTATTAGAAATAAAACAGGTTTCCATTTTTATTTAAAAATAACAACACCGTTATAGTCTCCAAACGCCTAATTCCACCAAAGCCCTCGTTCTGTAATATAACTAAAATAAAAAAAACAACAATATATCATACCTGTCTGTTGTTCTGTCCCACGCCGTAATCCATGTCTGGGGGCAAAACAGTTTTCAACCTGGACGGTGCCAAGATGCGACCGTCCAGGCTGAGAACCACTGGTGACTGAACTGCTGCGAGCACAGCCTGAGTGACCGGTGGTGACATCATCGAGGTTATCTCCGGTCACTGAGGCTCCGTTCCCAGCTGGGCTGATCTGCCGTGACTTCGGTGAGATCTCCGCTATCACGGTGCTAGCGGGGATCTCGCCGAGGTCAATGCAGTTCAGCCCAGCGGGGAACTCGAGTGGTTCTGAGCCTGGACGGTCGCATCTTGGCACCATCCAGGTTGAAAACTGTTTATCCCCCAGACATGGATTACGGCACGCCGAAGGAGCTCGGTTAGCACCTGAGCATGATGGGACAACACCTTATCCAAGCACGTGCACTCATCACTAGTTGACACATTTGCTTCTTATTGCATATACTTTAGTGTAATATTACAAAAATCTTATTGCTCTTATAGAAGTAATGGACAAACTGCAGAGTAACTGCCAAGGTTGCACTGTAAGTTCCTGCAGAAAATAAAGCATTGGAGTATGTTCACATGTCTGATTAACATCCAATGTTTATTTCCACGACACAACTGCGAGGCTATACCCTTGTATGGTTGCTGCAGGTGTGCCCAATGTCCCCATAAGGCTAAACCCTATTGCTATGTTACATGTTTCCAAAAAGTTCACATTGCATATCCAGTAGGATTGTGGAAATCCTATCCAGATGCATAGGATACAGATAGTTCAGAGTTTGCCCTGTCTTGGGTGCAGAACCTGCACCAAAATCTGCTGCACATGATGGAGCCTGTGGTATAAATGTTCTGGAATGCCTGGTATACAGGAAAACCTTACGGTATTTTGTATTGTAATTTCTGCTACATAAGCAGTCTTTGCTGTTCCTTCCATTTCATTTAATTAACCTTAGTACAAATAAGCATGCTCTTGTAAATAATTGTTCCAGGTGCATTTCCAGCCACATATTGAGTTTGCTATTTCCAGAAGTCATAAGAGTAAATCATCCTGCTCATAATTGGCGGGGACTGAACTGAAAATGTGAATGGTGGAGTGCAATAAAACAGGCACATTCAGGTCATAATGAGGACATCTGTCTACATGGTGCGTTCAAAGTCATAGAACAGACTAATAATAAGCAACCCAAAATTAATATACATCATATGTAGAATGACCACGGTTGTAGGTTGCAATAAAGGACTATTGAATGCTGATCTATCGTGAAAACAATATACGGAAAAATGGTGGAAAAAAAATCCACAAAACCACGACCACAGATCAATATTTATGCAAAATATATAATATTTTATTGAATAAACATGGTACAAACAGGTAAAATGCAATTAGGAACCAGATGGCAAAAATGCAGAAAAACGTACAAAACTGGACAAAGGCACACTAAGACCATGAGAGACTCACCCACGCTATAACTGATGTATACTGTTGCGGAGATAAACCAAAAACATTGTGCAAATACCATCAGAATATATGGACAAAAGCCTAAAGGAGTAGCTACAGGATGGCACAATGTTACAATGTAATGTAATATAATTTAATCTGAGTACATGCTGATAAGAGAAATCACAGACTATAACACAGGGCTAATATAGGACAACAGTGACATATGTGTACAACTATCAGCAATACTCCTTGCCCAATTATATAAGAGTAGTACCCAGTGGTATATTGGCTCCAGCATAACAATAGCGAATTAATGCCTCAAATACATATGTACCTGATCCAGTGATCTAGGGCAGGCGTGGGGGTGCCGATGGTCCGTGCGTCTGCCCCAATGCACGTTTCGGATCTTGTCCTTCGTCAGGGGTGCGTTCAAAGAAAGAAGTTACCTCTTTTGGTGTAAGCATAAACCTGCAAACGTAGATTTATTTTTTTACTATGGTTTTTATTGGACTGTATTAAATGGTTTATTTTCTTTCATACTTCGGTTTGTTTCAGCTTTATATGTTAAACTGCTTGGTTTTGTTATGGTGGTTGTGGTGGTATCACTTTATGGATCCTTGTCTCCTCTGAAGGGTCATTTACTCCAAACTATCGGTGGTTTTAAAATAATCATCCAAGTATCTTATGAATATTCTCTTAGTACTTAAAGGGGTTGTCCGGTCCAGTTCGATAAGTCTGCAGTCACTCTGTTCTGCGGGGGTTTGCCGGTTTCTGAGCAGGGACCGAAGGGTATGTATGTGTTATACATACTCCCGGACAGTGGGCACGGCCGCTCTTTCATACATTTGTATGGAGCGAGGCCACGTCCACTAGACGGGCCCTGGTCGGTAATATGTATAACGCATACATACCCTCCGGTCCTGGGTCAGAAACCGGCGAATCCCCGCCTCGCACAGTGTGTGTGCTGGGGACATTCAGAAGTCTGGTGTCACACAGTGACTGCAGACTTATTGATTTTGACCAGCAACCCCTTTAATGTTAGAGTCCAAAGTTGCGAGCCAATTTTAGTCTTTTTCCAGAGTTTGCCAAAGTATGCCAGCTGTGTAAACTAGCTTTCAATGAGCAAAGCAAAATGTGGCTCCTTTTTCTTTAAAAAAAAAAAGTGAAAAACAGGTTCACGGCATTATTGATGCTTTAGTACTATTTAATTAATTGGAGCTGAGCTACAATTCCCTATAGAACTCATGGACAGGTGTGGAGCTGCTTCTTTAAGCAGTTATCCTAATCCTGCCCACCCCATAAAGCTGCTTATTGACATGCAATAAGATCTTTTTTAGACATCTTTTAACCAACTGTTGGTACTCGCTTATACACACAACATTGAACTTGTAACACCATGATGGAAGTGTTAAGCCCCCGTCAAAAAAATGTCGGAATTCAGCGATGATCACGATACCTGCAGGGGCTGATCGTTGCTGCTGTCTCACATAACGAATCGATAGCGAGATCGCTGCTGAGTCACTAGTTTTGTGACGCAGCAGCGAGCTCACCAGCGATATCGCTGTGTGTGACATGCAGCAACGATCAGCCCCCCTGCAGGGTATCGCTGATCATCGCTGAATGTCCTGGACATTTTTTTGATCGTTGCCAGCACGCATCGCTGCATGTGACAGGCGGGAGACCAGCTATCAGCGAGCTGGAGCTGGTAACCAAGTAAACATCGGGTTTCTAGGCGCCGCTCGGCGACCAAAAACCCGATGTGTACGTTAGATACCAGCGCACTGGTGCAGGGGAGCTGGTAACCAAGGTAGACATCGGGTTTCTAGGCACCGCGCGGCGCCTAGAAACCCGATGTGTATGTTAGATACCAGCACGCTGGTGCAGGGAGCTGGTAACCAAGGTAAACAATGGGTTTCTAAGTGCCGGGAGGCGCCTAGAAACCCGATGTGTACCTTGGTTACGAGCTCCCTGCACCAGCGCGCTGGTATCTAATGTACACTGCGGGTAACTAAGCGACCTGCATCGCTTGTTACCCGCAGTGTTGCTGTGCTGATCGCTGCTGAGATTTGCCTGTTTGGCAGCTCACCAGTGATCATGTAGCGACACACCAGCGATCCTGACAAGTTCATATCGTTGTCGGGATCGCTGGTGAGTCGCTATGTGTGACGGGCCCTAAGAGTGATGGAAATCCCATGATAACAAGATATCTTAATTATATGCAGGTAATTAACCTCTTAATGACCATAAGTATATTTGTTTTTGCATTTTCGTTTCTCGCTCCCCTTCTTCCTAGAGCCATAACTTTTTTATTTTTTGGTTAAAGTGGACATGTGAGGGCTTGTTTTTTGCGGGACGAGTTGTACTTTTGAACGACACCATTGGTTTTTAACATATTGTGTACTAGAAAACAGGAAACAAATTCCAAGTGCGGTGAAATTGCAAAAAAAGTGCAATCCCACAGTTGTTTAAAAGCTAATACTTAACTGCCATTATGATTCTCCAGGTTAATACGAGTTCATGGACACCAAACATGTCTAGGTTCTTTTTATTTAAGTGATGAAAACAAATTCCAAAGTTTGTTTAAAAAAAATGCCCCATTTTCCAATACTCGTAGCATCTCCGTTTTCATCATCTGGGGCTTGGTGAGGGCTTATTTTTTTACATGCCACGCTGACTTTTTTAATTACACCATTTTGGTGCAGATATGATCTTCTGGTCGCCCATTATTGCATTTTAATGCAGTATTGCGGTGAACAAAAAAAGTAATTATGGCGTTTTGACTTTTTTTTCTCGTTAAGCCGTTTAACGTTTGGTTAATATTTTTTTTTTGTTGATCTGGTAATTCTGAATGCGGTGATACCAAGTATATTTTATTTTTATTTTTTTTGTTTTGAATGGGGCGAAAGGGGTGATTTGAACTTTTATATTTTTGTTTTTGTTTTACTTTTTGTATGCTTCAATAGTCACCATGGAGACTAGAAGCTGCACTTGTCCGATCGGCTCTGCTACGTACAGGAGATGATCAGATCGCACATCCCGGCGTGCCATCAGCTATGTTATTAATGATTATCTGAGGAACGATGAGCTCTTTGTTCTACTGAAATCCAGATCCGCTGCTGGAATTGCTGACCAATGACATCCCAGATTTGCTCAATGGGAAACAAGTCCAGTCATGCTGCCGGTCATGATGGAACATTTAAGCAATGCACGCTGCTGAGTCACATTAGCAACATGCAGTCTGGCATTGTTGGTTTGAAAAATGACACTTTTTAATGGTTTTTCTTGAATATGTTGCACATGTCGTGGTTTACTTAGACACTCTTTGATGCCTTAGGCTTGGTATGTGATGTCAAATTTCACTTGCGGTATGGAATAATTACTTTCCATTCTTTAAATCTGACAAGACCATGTGGGCAACACGATGAAGAGGCCTTCATGAGAAAACATCACACTGATCCTACTCCCAGTATTATGGTGTGGGGTGCCATAGTGTTAGGTAGCCAGCAGAGCTGCTGAGTCGGGAGTCGGAGCCCATTTTGGTGGAGTTGGAGTCGGTGTCTTGGAATTTGAGGAGTCGGAGGTTTGGCTTACCGACTCCACAGCCTGGTATGAGGGTGTTGGAGTCGGAGGGTTGGCTTACCGACTCCACAGCCCTGGTAGCCAGACCTGCTTAGTCTTCATTTTAGGTACTCTAGCAGCTCTGCATTACAGTAATTTTGGAACCAGTGATATGGCCATTTCTCTGAACTGTCTCAGGAGCCCTTTTTCAACACTACAACTTCAGTCTGCATGTTGCTCATACTTTTGTGAGTAGCCTGGGAGGCCTAAATTTGCTACCATGATCTGCAGCATTTCTGGACTTTTCTCCCATTGAGAACATCAGGGACATCAATGGTCACCAATTTCAAAGGAAGCTGACAGCAGCAGATCTTGATTTGTTTGCCCAAGTGCATTCAGTTAGTATCACTGTCCTCAGGCAACCAGTAATAGCCTCCATGATATCATGCCAAGGTGTCTATTTCTGTGTGTGGCATTCATAATCCAAAATTGAGATATTTTGAATTTTTTTTTCCTTTTTGTCATCCTTAGCATATTAGTAACAAGTCTGTGCATCCTTTGATTTCCATAACTCCAGCACTTTCTTGCTGTTGCAATTTCAGTGTTGAGTAGTGTATGCATTTTATAAGTGTAATTGACCCTTTTAGAGCGAAGTAGAGTTGTAGAATTCCGTGCTCTGCTTTCATTACGACTTGTAGTGCCCTGCCCTAAATAATCTGCTCATTCTACAGGAGGAACTTATTGGAGTTTGATTTGGCTCTTGAAATGTTACCCATGTTAACAATAATTCCATTATTATCGCGTTATATAGAAGGGGACCGTGCTGAAATTTGTTGATTCACAACTGCAGGGAAAAATAATCAGGTTGAGAAATGTATACCATTTCCATGAAACCTAATTTGTGCCTGCCTATGCAAGTATAATGCCTTTTAAGAGAACAGACGTTCCCTGCATAAACTTCCAGTCAGCACATTACTTTAGTTGAATTATTTAAGGAATGCTTTATTATTACAAGTAAGTTTCCTCACGAGATTCTGTAGAAGTTGCTCTCACCCTAAAGATCTTGGTGGATATAAAGCGCTTTGAAGACCCCAGGCACATATCATTTACCATCTGTGGCTTCCAGGTATTTACTTGCCATTTTATTTTCAACATTAATCACATGTTGACCGACCAGTTAAGTTATGCCATTTGTTTCCCTACAACAGGAAATTCATATACTGTGCTTTTGAGGCAGGATTCCAAAGAAATCCCAGAATGGCTACCAATTTGTCGAGAACATTTAGGACAACTTTTATATTAGCGTGTGATGTGCTTGATGAAGTTCCTAATGTTGGAAATCCAAGTGGCAGATGCTACTATATTGTCCTGCCCATTCACCATCCCCACACACATGGAAACCTGGCATGATGTGTGACTGGCCCAGTATCATCACCAACAGCTTCCAGAAGACTCCCATCCACATAGTACCCCATTCTAGTATGATCTTGTGCTACATGCTCTCCCAACCAGGTACCAAAAGTCTGGCAGCCATCAGAAAATGATCACTTTTCATGGCTATAGTTGTGTGTTTTTTTTGTACTTGGCTTGCATAGTCAAATTTGATATTTTATCCTAGTTGGCTTGATCAAAATAGCCAGGTTCTGTTTTACTGCTTAACATGCTCCCATGAAATATTGTGACTTTCCATCAAAAGTCCTAATAACTATTTGCATTACATCAGTGTACCGAAATAAATAAAAATATGAAGGGACTTTTAGGTCATTTGTTTTTCATCAAAGTTTTACACAATTTACGCTGTCAAATGAGGTTTTTTATTTTACACCAGAGCACAGATTAGAGCAGTTTTATTGCTTTAGTCATTTTAATGTTATAAGCAGGGCTGTGGAGTTGTTAAGCCAAACCTCCGACTCCTCAATTTCCATGACACCGACTCCAACTCCCCATACCAAGGCTGTGGAGTCGGTAAGCCAAACCTCCAACTCCTCAATTTCCATGACACCGACTGCGTCTCCACCAAAATGGGCTCCGACTCCATGACTCCAACTCCACAGCCCTGGTTATAAGCCAGCCATTTGAGAAGTAACATTAATATGTCAGACAGACTCAATGCAGTTTATAGATTTATTATGAGATGCATGGCCTCTGAGAACTGGCTCAACTTTCAGGGGTCTGGTGATCATTAACAACATTGGACTGCTTTCCATCCTCTGACTTTCCTTTGGTCACTTCGCAGACCCTAACCTCATGGCTTGATACAATGCGGAAATGATTGCTACATGTACAGTATGTCACGTGCATACAAATCAGTCTTCTAACCCCTGTATTCTTTATATAGTAAAATATCTGCATATAAGCACGGCGTTCAGCAGCACATATCTGTCCTAGGAGGGTACAATAGCAATAGAGCTTTTGAACAATCTCTTGTTGGAACACATCATGCATTTTAAAAGTGCATTTACATTAAAAGATAATCGTGAACGAGTGTTGAAAACGGCCGTTTCACGATTATCTTGCCATGTGAACAGGCTGCTGATCAACCAGTGAACAAGCAAAACGTTTGTTCATCAGGTGAAATAATTTTATACGCAGCATAAAAAGGTCATCGTTCTGGGCAGTTCATCGTCCTGTGTAAACTGGACTCGTGCTGCTGAGAACCATGGCAGCCTGTGCGTATCATTTGCTTTGGTCTGCCAGTGTGCGGACCAAACGGAGTGCAGTAAAAGTTTACCAGTCATAGGTCGTATTGTGCCACCGATTGGTCCACGTAAATGGATCTTAAATTGGCAGATGTACAGTCATTTGGGAGTTCTAGACCTGTCCAAAGCCACAGTTGGAAAGGCTGGCACAATAAATTGTCATAGAGATGTCTTCCGCAAGTTAATACAATGTGGAAGCACAAAGATTGTACAGAGTGCAATTAAGGAGTTTGTACTAAGTTGGTAAGTTACCCCATATACCTATGTTTGTGGAGTAACTTTGCCATTGTGAGACCAAAGCAGTCGTGGAAATGGCAGAGTGAAGTGCTCTGTCCAGCATTTCCATACAGAATGAATGGAGCTGGAGTGTGCATAAGGGTGTGTGCACACGTTGCAGATTGGTCTGCAGAATTTTCTGCACAGAATCTGCATCTCTTGGCAGAAACCGCAGGTCAAAATCTGTGCAGTTTTTATCCTTTTTTTGTCCTTTTTATCTGCAGATTTACTGCAGTTTTTGTGCAGATTTCCCCTGCCTTTTGAGACCTGCAGATTCCAATAATGGAGCAGGTCTCAAAACGCTGCAGTTTTGCACAAAAGAAGTGACATGCTGCAGTTTTAAATCCGCACCAAATCTGCGCGGAAAAATCTGCAGCATGTGCACTGCGTTTTTTGATTTCCATTGACTAGAAAGGTACTGTACATCACTTGCAGTTCTGCTGCAGATCTGCAAGGCAAAATCCACTGCGGAACTGCAACAGAATCTGCAACGTGTGCCTTAGGCTATGTGCACACGTTGCGGATTCCTAGCGGTTTTGCCGCGGCAAATCCGCTTACACAATACAACACATTATGGCCTATGGGATTCCGCAATGCTGTGCACATGCTGCGAGTTTTTCCGCGGCGGAATCGCATCGCGGGAGAATCCGCAGCATGCTCATTCTTTTTTGCGGAACCGCGGCGATTCCGCCGCCATAGGAATGCATTGAACCAATTACTTTCCGCATGTGGCTGTGCCCACCATGCGGAAAGTAAGCGGTTCATGTGCGGATGGTACCCAGGGTCTGGAGGAGAGGAGACTCTTCTCCAGGCCCTGGGTACCATATCCCTGGTAAAACAATTAAAATAAAAAATAATGATATTCTCACCTTCCGGCGGGCCCCGCAGTTTTCCCGCCTCTGAGCGACGCTCCCGCCAATCCCGGTCCCAGTAATGCATTGCGAGATCACCCAGATGACGTAGCGGTCTCGCGTGATGCTACGTCATCGGGTGATTGTCGCAAAGGACTCCTGGGAACGGGATTGGCCGGGAGCGTCGCTGAGAGGCGGGAAAGCTGCGGGGGACGCTGGAAGGTGAGAATATCATTATTTATTATTTTTTTTATTCTTTTTACATTAGATCTTTTTACTATTAATGCGGCATCAATAGTAAAAAGTTGGTCACACTTGTCAAACACTTGTTTGACTCGTGTGACCAACCTGTCAGATCGCTTGTAAAACGCTAGCATTCTGCAAGCTAATTACGCTTGCAAAACGCTAGTTTTTAGCGGGAATACGCGTACCTATAATATGCGGATTTCCTGCGGCAGGGAGGTGCGCAATTGCCGCGGAAATTTCCATGGCAATTCCACAACGTGTACACATAGCCTTATAATCCTCCACTCTTATTCAGATGAGTCTCCAATATTTGGAGGGGGGCAGGTTGTCTGTAGCTGGACAAACAAAAAGTGGATCTTATTTCCTATCCTACGTTGTAAGTTCACATTTTAAAGTATACATCAGAATACTAATCCTTCTGAGTACTCTGGTTTCTGCCCAAACTATGAAAACTTTGAGTGCATTTGACACGTATTTGTTTCCATAAGAGTTTAATTCACCTGTGTGTGCACTTCGTGATGAGTCTGTGTACTGAACCATGGAATATGTGAGTGCCATAGAATGGAAGTACCAGGCAACCAATCTTTCAGAATGTAAGTGTGTAGCCCTGGTATGTAAGGCACACAATACCAGGAGGATGAGTGGAGAGGTAACGGTTAAGGGCTCGACATCACTCACATACACTTCAGACACACCCAGCAGGGGTGTATAGGGGAGTGTCCTGTAGCACAGTGGAGTCTGAAAGCTTCTCCTGAGTGTGGAGGGAGTCAGGACTGGTGCCTGTTGGAGAGCCGAGATTCCTGTCAATACAGAGAGACGGTACAAAAGTGGAGGCTAGTACGGATAACCGAATATTATCCTAGTCTAGTCAGTGCTGATATTAAGAGTGTGAGCAGGGCGAAGGGCGCAGTGGAAAAGAATTCTAGAAGTGCCTTAAGGATTGAACTATCCTGCATTGATCACCGGTCACTGGGGACCGAAGTGTCGCTACAGCTTCAGGCGTAGTGATAAGAAAAACCAGAGGTTCGCTGGACTTCAGGTCACAGGAACAAGCCTATTGTCGGTACGTAACTGGAGTCTAGGAGAGTGGGAACCTTGAGTCGATGCAGGACAACAGTAGGAACTCAGCTCTCTCACATTATATGGAAGGCTCCGATCACTATGCTGACCGGGCAGTACAGCTACAGAATTAGCTGGAGTTTTGAGTGAACTTAGCTTTATGCAGGTTGGACTCGTTACATGGAAAGTTAAGGAGGCCTCTAACCTGCTCAGCCGTTACCTCGAAACGCATCCTCCATCCACCCCAACAGCTTCCCGGTACCTGCCTAAACATCTGACAAGTAAAAGGTATGGAAAGACGCTGGATGGTGTGAGACTGATTCATTTATCTGCACCCTACATCATTAATACCATAGACTTTGAGGACCAGTCCCACCTGTGGGGGACCCGTCATCTAGCTGCCACAACATCCCCTCAGAGATCTACTGCAGCGCTGGTCTTAGTGATCAGACAACCACAGGTGGCGTCACGAACTGTTATCTACTAAATCCCCTGTAAATAAACCCCCTTTAACGCCTGACCGCCAGGGACACGGAACGAGCCACGCTACCAGTGACATTCCCCATAGAAATCTACAGGCTCGACTCCGAGTACCCCATATCCCTTGAAACCCACAATTGTGGTGCGTGGTCGAGACATAAGCACCAAAAAAAAGTCTGGGCAACAGATTATGCTGGCAGACCATCAACCAGTCAGTTTCAAATAATACAATAATTCATTAAATCTGCCAGAATGAGTAACTTTTATAAACCAACTCAATTCAGGGCAGCACGGTGGCTCAGTGGTTAGCACTGCAGCCTTGCAGCGCTGGAGTCCTGGGTTCGAATCCCACCAAGGACAACATCTGCAAGGAGTTTGTATGTTTCTCCCCGTGTTTGCGTGGGTTTCCTCCGGGTTCTCCGGTTTCCTCCCACACTCCAAAGACATACAGATAGACTCTAGATTGTGAGCCCCATCGGGGACAGCGATGATAATGTGTGCAAACTGTAAAGCGCTGCGGAATATATTAGCGCTATATAAAAATAAAGATTATTATTATTATTATTAATAATTCTGGTTGATGTGGAAAAAAGGGTATTCCCGATGACGTCCATACCATAATAAGCTATGTGGACAGGGTTGTTGTCTTCATCAGACAGTGCCTCTAAATTTCCTCATTGGTCCCATGGCCGTTGCTACCACACTTTACATTTGTAAACCGTTCTACATTTTGTGCCAAGTCTCAGTCTATCCTCGCATACACTTAGGGATAATATCTCAGCTGTAAGAAAGCTTTTCAGTGAACGTCGCCCATGTTTTCCAATGGAAACCTGTTGTTGTTTCCTGACCTAGAAAAATGAAAGCTATAGTTGATGCAGGGATTGACTCCTCTGTGTGGTGCACAGGAATTCAATGTTTTCAAACATTTTTCTAAACACTGTGGAAATGTTAAAGATAATCCATTTCCAGCTGATGCTAAATTGAGAATGCTTAATTTCTTCCAAATTGTTCTGTTTGCTTTCGTGCCTCTACATAAAATAGCGCTGTGGATATGATTAATGTGGTGAATGGAGGAAACGCTGTCTACAGGCAGTTTACAATTTACCTAAATAATCCACACAACAAATAACCGGTTTCATATGGTTGTGTTTGCAATCAAGCCGCAGCTTGGCATTAAGCAAAGGTTGTATATTTAATTTGCAATATTTGGGGGGGGGGGGCATTTTGATATTTCTATATGCATTTATAGCTCTGGCCAAAATTGTGTAAAGTTTTTTATCTCACTTTTACTCAGCATAAATTGACTATTATTACTTATACTTAACCATTGTTTTTCTTTTTATTTCCTAAATTAATAGTACACATGAAGATAAGCAACTTTATAATGTATCTTATCAGTGAAATCTGCTTCTTTCTACTCCAAAATTGGTCAAAATTTTCAATTCTGAGGTAAAATCTGTGTTCAGTGAAGACAGATTTTCCCCCTGCTGTGATAGATGATGGTTACTGATAAGTCTGTCTTCACTGAATACAGATTTCACCTCAGAATTGAGGATTTTGACCAATTTTGGCAAAGCAAGAAGCAGATTTCTCTGGTAAGATATATTCTAAAGTTGCTTATCTTCATGTGTACTATTGATTTAAGAAATAATTAAAATGACTCTTATGCTTTACTGTGACAGTTTGTCATTGAGCTGACATTGATTTAGTGAACAAGAGGGTAATATGATAGGGATCATTATAAATATGGGTCTTCCAACTTTACCTGGATGAAGTGCCTGTCAAGAGGACATCTTGACCTTCCTATCTCCGAAGAGTATAGCCTTTGTCAGGCTCTAAATATTGCAACCAGTAATAATCATGAAGGCAAACACGTTAAAAAAGCTGTAAGAGAGTGTGGAAATCCTGAAAGTGTGTCCCTCTTGTCCATGGGCTGGTGTGGCAGCCTTGCCCATCTTCACTTGTTACGGTACTTTCTGTGGATGCTATACAAAATCCTTACACTCCCAGCATGTAGCACTATTTTCTACCCACCTTATTACTGTTACACATCTATCCCAAAGCTATACGCTACGCTCTTCCACTGTGCGCGGTATTCTGCGAACCTACATAGGCCTGACACAATGGCCCTACTTGGAGAGATGACTGGATCTGCTTTGTAATTTGCTGTGTAATCAGCTCCTGGGAGAAAGTGAGTGATTTCCTCTGTTCCCGAGTATGACAATCCAACTTCTGCCAGCATCCCGTGACAGAGTGACACTTTACCCATGCGTTTCTACGAGGGCCCATTTTCTAGAACCACATTTATAGGCTGCTGTGAAGTATTGCACTCATTTTACACATTTCTAATGCAATGACTGGACAATAACCTGTAAGTTTTATTGAATTTAGTACAATCTAATGAAAATGTTGTTAATATTATTCAGGAACTGATGACCTTATTAAAGCCTTTTTCAAGAACTCGCTGCCCCCTATCATGTCACCATTTTCCTGGTCTTGTCCCAATGTAAAAAAAAAAAAAGGTTTTACATTTTGTGCTTTATTCTTTAAACTTGTAACAGCTCAAAACATAATGTCCCTTTTGTGACACTGCCCGGTTTGATTTATTACCTTGCACTTTTCTATCGAGTTACTGCATCTCTCTGATATTACATTTGTGATCTTGATGTTCTGTCTGAAAGCTGATAATGTAAAAATACATAATTTTCTTTTCTTAATTTGGAAAAATCAACTTTTTTTTTCTTGGAATACAAAGTATTGTTGAAGTATAATGCGTAATTTCAAGTAAGATAGAGGACATAAATGTTCAGGGCCCAAAGGTTCTGGAGCAAACATCTCATTTGAATCTGATTTTTGGCCATCATTTGCCACTATGGGCTTTTTCTAATCGTTCTACAATAACTACAAAGTTTATAACTATTAAAAGTGGACCTTCTAAAATTCTGTATAGAAGGAGACCCAACCCAAGAACTCTACTTTGTGTAATGTGGATGTGGGAGAGCAGGATTCAACGCTTACTCTATACCAATCGTCACCAAATCTAGAGCTTTGACCTAAAAGGAATGTGCCATCAGAAAGTAACAGATTTTATGTGCACACATTGAGTAAAATTTCTACAGCTCTTGGCAGGAAAGCGCAGCTGAAAAAACCCGCATTGTTTTCCTGCGTTTTAGATTGGTTTGAATGAGGTCAGTGGTGAAAAATGCAGGTTTGGTGCAGAAAATAATCTGTAGCATGTCGATTCTCTGTGCAAGTCAAAAATACTCACCTTGTGCCTGACGCGTCAGGTTTCTCATTCACTTTGCTGTCAGAAGGTTTTGTCATAAATCCGCGCAGAAAAAACGCGACAAATGTACCAAATCTGCAATGTGTGCACACAGCCTAAATATTTTTGCCAGTAGGGTTTATTTATTTTTTTCGTACAATGATCTTTATTCAGCAATAAAAATAAGAAATGTTGCCATTTTCACGCTGGCCTCTGAGACTTTTTAGACTATGGTAGCTATTGTTTCAGAAAACACCGGCATTAGCCACAATGAACACCTATTCTATTACTTGTTTTAAAACATCTAATGAGCATGTGCACAGGTCATTACCAGTGTGACTATTGCAAGATTATTTTTAATTTTATATTTTTCTTAAATATTGTGGTATGTATTCTGACATATATTATTACAGTGAGCGGTACCGTTCAGTGTGATTTATATTCCCCTGGATCCTTTTTTGTTTCTGTTGGCTAAGTATTCCTAAAACTGAACAGCTGAGAATCACATTACGTTCTTGAAGTGTAAAGTCCCCGTTTTCACACTCTGCAAAGCATTTTCATATCCCGCTTTCATTGACTTGAGTCTTATTAGTCCTGCCTGCGGCACATTAGCAGAGCCGAGATGTGCAGCCATTACATCTCAAGTTATTGTCTCTTGTTTTGGATAACATTTGTATTGTGTGCACAGTAGGAGGACTGTGCCAGGCGCATGAAATAAATACCGTAGCTTCTATCGTTTTGTTTTGGGTTTTTTTCCATCTGCAATCATGTGAGATCACTACGAGTGCATGATCACGATTACACATTTCGATGGTAATCCAAAACTAGGAAGCTCTTATTCTTCCAGGCTCTTTCCAGAGTATTTGATGTGAGCAAGAAACATCCTACTCTACACCCTGTGGTGTTAATTGCGGAACAATCAATTCCTATATAGTCCTTATACCATACCACATATTGCACTGACAGCCAGTTGTTGTTAAACATTAGGGAAGATGAATAGAATTGCAAGGTATGAATTCTATAAAAAAAAAAACATTAATTTAAACCATTTCTGTAACTTTTTTTTTGTTGTCACATGGTCCATAGCAAATGTGGTTAAATCTAATGCTCTAAATTGTAAAATTCCACACTTTTTAAAGATCTGATCTTGTGCCTATCCTTCACTGGTTAATTAGAATTCAGGGTCTAATGCTATACACAGTGGTCCCCAACCTTTCTGACCTTGAGAGCCACATCCAGCTCCTGCCTCACTCACAGTAGTTACACCCAGAGCCCCCTATCACTGGTATAATGACAGCCAAAACTTCCACTGAAATCACACCAAGGCAGTATACCAAGGTTCGGGTTTCCGATCTTACCCCCATTCAGATCTGCACTTCTGTGGCTACACACACAAGTCACCATCTTGAGATCTACAGTTAATAGCTGTTGGCTACACCTGGTGCTAATGCACAAGCTGTCACAGCCGCGAGCCACATGTGGACCCCTGGTTGGGGACCCCTGTTAGAGGCTAAGGACTATCCACCATTCTATACCAATTTCCTTAATGTGAAGGTACTGTCAAATCAAATATATTTGTGGAACATTTATACAGGGGTCTATAGCTATAAAGGCTTCAAAGTCAGTAGTCTGACCCGAGCCCAGGTGCTGAAAATTTGTCACACATCTCAAAACTGGCATATGGTATATATCGGGACCCCATTACAGATTTTTACGGACCTCAGAGCTTGGAGTTGATTTTTGATTTTCACTAATGATGGCAGCCTCAGAATGTCTTTTAGCATGGGTTTTTGTGATGATTATAAACCCTTGGTGGTGATGTAGTGTTTCGGGACATTTGAGGAGGAACAACACATGGTTAGTAAGGCAGACTAGTTGATTGTATATAGAAAGTTTGGCTCCTGTCTACTAATGGAGGCTTCCAGTAAGCACAAGTCCACAGAGGAAACGGAGGCTCTGGCATATGATGCGGATGATTCCGTGACATGTCACATCTGGTCAAGGAGCAGACTTCACTGCTGCCTGTGGTCTCTCACTTTCTCATTAGGGACAGATTCGAGCAGTTGCTGGGGGATTCTTTGCTCTTGCCTTTCTCAACAAACTGACACACAAGATCCAGATCAGCTAGCCATAGATGCAAAAATAAAAATTATTGGCTAATGGAAGTGCTGTCATGAAAAGGCTTCAGACATCACTGTGTTTTAGCTTGGCTGCATCTGTAGCTTTGTGAACTCGATTATTTCTGGATGGCTATGGTGCAAAGATCTGCTGGCTTCCAATACAGCTAACAGCTGAGTTCTGCTCACAGTATTGGCGACTGCTGACAACGATGTCGGAGTGAAGCGTCTGCAATTCATTCAGTCCATAATACCCATTAAGCCTTCCAGCGTAGTAGGGGTTAAGCCGGACACAATAGATGGAGCGGAGCTTTGATGCAGGAACTTTGATCTCCAATAAGCCTTAGTTGGCCCTTTGCCAGTACAAGCAATACTTGTTTCTGTCTTATTTATTTGTGTTTGGCAAATCCATTGTCCGGGAGATTGTTCTAGAACAGTAAGTCCGGGGTCGTCAGTATATTCAAAGCGAAATCCTGTTCATTGCATGAAAGTGCGCCTGGAATCTGCTATAGAAAGCTATGGTCTGAGCTACGTCATGTGAAATAAAAACCTGTGATTTCACTACACGTAACCAAAGATGAATGATAGTCTCAGGTCCCCCTAGTGTGCCAAAAATGTTGAAGAGGTCATCTGTTTTATCAATAAAGGGACAAGGTGACAGTAAATTGGGGTCTCCTTTTAGAGGAGTACTTGATTTAGTTTTAGGACTATGTTCCTGACATTTACTATTGTAGTTTGGCTCCCCAACCAATAACAGCCGATCAGTTAACTGCAGAGGAGCAGCTCCGTTAAAAAGGGTTGTCAATTATGGGTTTTTTTTTCCTAGCATGGTTTACTGGCAGCTGTTAGAATTGCTGAAGTGACTTCTTTAACCCCTTCCCGACCTGTGACACAGCGTATGTGTCATGAAAGTAGGTGCCAATCCGACCTATAACGCATACCCTGTGTCATGAAAGGATCGCATTCCTGCGGGCCGGGTGACCGGGGTCACTGAAAGGTCACCCGACCTGCAGGCACAAGAACCTTTGTACTTCACCACAGGGGGGTTGGCTTAACCCCCACGTGGCTAAGATCGCTCTGATTGGCTGTTAAAAGGGAAACAGCCAATCACAGCGATTTGTAATATTTATCCAATGAAATTTTGAGAAATATTACAATCCAGCCATGGCCAATGCTGCAATAGCATCGGCCATGGCTGTAGACCGAGATCCGCCCCCCCCCCCCACACCGAGTGACGGCGGCAATCGGTCACCGCCGTCACTATCTGCTCCCCTCCTCCTTTCCTCTGCTCTGCTCCGGTCCGCTCCTCCCTGCCTTCCGATCAGCTCCCATCACCTCCCCCGGTCCTCCGGTGTCCCTGGGTCCGTCCCGGCGTCCGTCCGGGGCTCCTCATGGGCGCCGCCATCTTGGAAAATGGACCGGCCGGAACATTCAATACATTTATTTTGATCACTGTGATAAACTCACAGTGATCAAAATGAAAAATTTTTTTTAATAAACGCCCCCTTTATCACCCTCATAGGTAGGGACAAATAATAAAATAAAGAAAATATATATTTTTTAATTTTTCTATTAGGGTTAGAATTACAGTTAGTGTTAGGTTAGGGTTAGGATTAGCCTTAGGGTTAGGCTGGGTTCATATTGCGTTATGGCAGTCTCTTAGATGGACTGCGTTACACCGCGGTGTAACGCAGTCCGTTAACGCTGCCATTCACCCCCATTTGCGGGCGCATCGCGACGCATGCCGTAAAGCGGCATGCGTTCGCGGTGTGCCGTCATTCAGTGATGGAGCCTCAGACGCGGGCTGCAGCGTCTGGGCTCCGTCACCGCTAGCACAGATAAATCATCTGATTCATCTCCGCTAGCGGGTATAGCATAACGCGATCGCGTTATAAACTTCTGTGTAGCCCTTGGGGGTTCAAAGTGCTCACCACACATCTAGATAAGTTCCTTGCGGGGTCTAGTTTCCAAAATGGGGTCACTTGTGGGGAGTTTCTACTGTTTAGGCACATCAGGGGCTCTGCAAATGTAACATGACGCCCGCAGACCATTCCGGCATTTCAAAACGCCACTACTTACCTTCCGAGTCCCAACGTGTGCCCGAACAGTGGTTCCCCCCACTTGTGGGGTACCAGTGTACTCAGGACAAACTGTTCAACAACTTTGGGGGTCTAATTTCTCCTGTTACCCTTGGGAAAAAAATGGGGACTAAAAGATCACGTTTGTGGAAAAAAATGATTTTTTTTTCACGGCTCTGCGTTATAAACTTCTGTGAAGAACTTGGAGATTCAAAGTGCTCACCACACATCTAGAGGAGTTCCTTGGGGGGATCTAGTTTCCAAAATGGGGTCACTTGGGGGGGTTTCTACTATTTAGGCACATCATGGGCTCTGCAAACGTAACATGACGCCCGCAGACCATTTTATCAAGTCGGCATTTCAAAGCGTCACTACATCCCTTCCGAGCCCTGACGTGTGCCCAGTGGTTCCCCCCCACATATGGGGTACCAGCGTACTCAGGACAAAATGGACAACAACTTTTGGGGTCCAATTTCTCCTGTAACCATTGTGAAAAAAATGCTAAAAAATCATTTTTTGAGAAAAAAAATTATTTTTTATTTTCACGGCTCTACGTTATAAACTTCTGTGAAGCACTTGGGGGTTCAGAGTGCTCACAACACATCTAGATAAGTTCCATAAGGGGTCTAGTTTCCAAAATGGTGTCACATGTCGGGGTTTTTCACTGTTTAGGCACACAGGGGCTCTCCAAACGCGTCATGGTGTCTGCTAATGACTGGAGCTTATTTTCCATTCTAAAAGTCAAATGACGCTCCTTCCCTTCTGGGCCCTGCCGTGCGCCCAAACAGTGGTTTATGACCACATATGAGGTATCTATGTACTCAGGATAAATTGCCCAACAAATTTTAGGATCCATTTTATCCTGTTGCCCATGTGAAAATGAAAAAAAACTGAGGCTAAAAGAAAATTTTTGTTGGAAAAATTAAAATGTCCAAATTCTTGTGAAAAAAATGTACTTTCTTTTTTACGGATCAATTTGTGAAGCACCTGGGGGTTCAAAGTGCTCACTATGCATCTAGATAAGTTCATTGGGGGGTCTAGTTTCCAAAATGGGGTCACTTGTGGGGGAGCTCCAATGTTTAGGCACACAGGGACTCTCCAAATGCGACATGGCAACCGCTAAATATTCCAGCATATTTTCCATTCAAAAAGTCAAATGGCGCTCCTTCCGTTCTGGTATCTGTGTACTCAGGATAAATTGCCCAACAAATTTTAGGATCCATTTTATTCTGTTGCCCATGTAAAAATGAAAAAATTTGATGCTAAAAGAAAATTTTTGTTGGAAAAATTAAAATGTCCATTTTTTCCTTCCACGTTGCTTTAGTTCCTGTGAAGCACCTGAAGGGTTAATAATGTTTGAATGTAGTTTTTAGTAGCTTGAGGGGTGCAGTTTTTATAATGGTGTCACTTTTGGGTATTTTGGGTATTTTCTGCCATATAGACCCGTCAAAGTGACTTTAAATGTGAGGTGGTCCGTAAAACAAAATGGTTTTGTAAATTTTGTTGTAAAAATGAGAAATCGCTGGTCAACTTTTAACCCTTATAACTTCCTAACAAAAAAAAAAAATGTTGTTTCCAAAATTGTGCTGATGTAAAGTAGACATGTGAGAAATGTTATTTATTAACTATTTTGTGCCACATAACTCTCTGGTTTAACAGAATAAAAATTCAAAATTTGAAAATATTTGCCAAATTTCCATTTTGTTCACAAATAAACGCAAAAATTATCGACCTAAATTTACCACTGACATGAAGCCCAATATGTCACGAAAAAACATTCTCAGAATCGTTAGGAACCGTTGAAGCGTTCCTGAGTTATTACCTCATAAAGGGACACTGGTCAGAATTGCAAAAAATGGCAAGGTCTTTAAGGTCAAAATAGGCTGGGTCATAAAGGGGTTAATATATTTAATCTGAATAAAATTTAACCAATACCTACTTTTAAATAGTTGACTAGACCATGAATATTTTTTTTTTTAGATTTTTCTTTTTTTTTTTTTTATTTTCGGTATTTATTTTTTTTTGCCATGTGGTTTTATTTGTGAATAATATAAAATTGAAATACTCTTAAACAGTGATCCATATTACTTCATTCCTTACAAGTCCATACAATGAGGACTCAGGTATGCATTTGAATAGCATGATCCAGATAACTGTAAATAGGCTGTCAAGGCGCAGATCGCAGGAGGACCAGCATGCATCTTCTCTCCAAAGACCTAATTACACAGACAGACTGACGTTTTCAGCCTATACCGCCACTCTTCGCTGTACATATGACATATATCTGCTGCGTTGAAATTTCCTGAATGGCTGGATGTTCTGCTGTTGGTGCTCACAGTTGTTTGATATCAGAGAGAATCAGATGTCTATGATCTATAGTCCACATTGCCTTTATGTGCTGCCTAACGCAGAGCTTAGTGACTGCAGCCATCACCGGAACATTTTTGCTGATGCCATGGATTATGAACTGGAGGTTAAAGTACTTTATAAAATTGACTAAACTACTGCTCAGGCTGCTGATCTAGAGATAAGCTACAAATATGGCCAACCTAGAAACCCAACATAAACAGAAGAACAAAGAGCTTTGAGTTGTCAGAAGTGGTCATATTTTTGCCACTCCGTTTCTATGTAAGTACATGGTTTTTATTTACTGCTAAGCTAGTAGATTTCTTACCACTTACGCTAAAATATCAGCAGAATTATTTGTAGAGAGGCTAGAAAATGTTCTCATTGACTGCAACCCTTGAAGGTTAAGCCCACTGGAGTCATGTTTGCCAACTGTATTAAGACACACTTTTTTGCTGTCTGTGCACCAGAAAAAAATGAACAGTGAAAATATCTCATTTTAATCAGAGGAGTGGTTTGTGGCTGCTTTTTTTGGAACATATACCAAAATCCAATATATATTTAGGCAACTCTCTTAATCACTGTTCTCCCCCTCCCCTCCTCCCTCCCCCCCAGTAAAATAACACCTTTGCTCCTGTCTAGTGCCATACAGCAGTTTCAGCACTGGCTATCCCAGGGCTCGCATGACATAATGTCACTGTGGCCAATTAGCGCTGGCTTCACTCTCCTCTTCTATGAATGTAAATGACATCAGGAAGAAGTCAGAGCTGTGGCTGCTGTCAATTTCTTTGGATGTCTTGATTTGCCCAAATGTGGGTAGAATTAAGTCACTGCTGATTGGCGGCAGTGATCGCTTGACATAATATAACGTGAGTCCCGTGAATGCCAGAGCCAACACCGCTGGAACGACACCAACATCAGAGGTGAGTATAAGTGTTTAAATTCTGTTTGCCACTAGTAAAATAATAAAAGGGGTTGTCCATTAATTGCCTACCTTATAAAGGTCAAGTTAAAGGGTTTAATTATGTCAGGACTTATTATTCTCTTTAGTCGCCTGTAAAGCCACTGCATTACATACCCCTTTCCATGAGTAAACCATCCATGGGACGCAGGAATGTGTACTTAGTAATACACAGAGCAGGGATAGTGACGAATCCAAATTCTAAATCTTTAAAATGCCATGACCAGTATGGAGAATGAGCGAGTGGCTTTTATGTGTTTAGTTTCAGCTGTAAAAGAAAATCAAATGGATCATGTCTTGATATAATTTTACAGATCATTCACTTTTAATGAAAACATTGTGGTGTTTTTATTGAAAACTGATATGTGCTCGTTCCTTTCCCTCCATGCGCTGAACAAGCACATTAAGCAGAAAATGAGCATCCACTTTAAGTGGACAGGTGTGCTCCATCTCAAATGTCTGCTTTTGCCATATTCAATGTCATCCAGCTTAGGAAGCAAATACCAGCACTGTCATTTTACAAGAACAACAATCTTTCTTGTATTGACTGAAGGGGAAATTGATCACAATAGATACAGTATATATTTTTCTAATATTTTCTCCATCCAACTGTAGTATTGGATGTGATGACAATTTCTAGATGAGCTGTCTGACTAGCATCTTCGTAAGGTTCTGTTCGTAACTTCTACCATCCCTGGAGTGACTGAGAAAATAACGACAGCTCAAGGCATTATATGTACAATCAGTGAGTGGGCAGATAGATCATTGTCTTGCAAATCTCAAAAATTAGAGAAGGATCCTTAATCATTTGGCAAAAATAATGCATATATTTTTGTGGAATATCCAGTATCAAAGATTTAATACTTCCATACAGTGTTCCTACAGTTTGAGGTAGATGGCCATACTTTTTTTTTTGTGTGTGACACTGAGAATCCCACATCTTGTTTCAATAATAAAGTAATCTACACACGAAGATCCGATTCGTATACAAGCTGCTGTCTAGGGTCACATGTAGCCTGCCATCCCATGTCAGGTTCACAACCTTTAGGACGCAGGTATTCCTTTTTGCATGTCTAAGCCTTATGGCTCACATATTGCAAGATCACTATGAAACCACACAATTTCTTCCTTAAGTTCAGAAACGCACTACATAAAATTCTTTTATTTTACCACAATTTCAACAGGTGTGAACACAGTCGAAGTCTGCATTAGGGCTCATACTCCTCTGCAAGGAAAACGGAGGAGTGCAATCTGATAAAAAAAAAAATCGGATTGCACTCTGACCAATGTTAGTATAGGATTACTTGCTTATGTGCATTTTTTTTTCTCCGCTGAAATCGTACTGAGAAAAATCGATTGTGCAATTGTCCTTGTATCTTTGACAAGACTTGCCAATGCAAGTCAATGGGTGTGATAAAAAAAAAAAAACGCACGGCACAAGGGCCATGCTATTGCTGTGCAATTTTTACGCACCTATGTCCTTGAAAACACGGTATTTCAGCTGCAGATGAAGGAAGGGAGACACACTCATTACTAGTGGGTAGGCGGAGCCCCAGATAGGATTAACACCTCAGATTCAAAAGCGTGTTGACCGGCCCCTCCAGCTCGGGCTCCTCCTACTCAGGTCTTCAGTCTAGAATTTGAGGTCTCAGAGGATGGTTGCTGCTGGAAGCAGCTCCTCAGAAGATTTTATTATTTTATTCGGACAAGAGACTTGGATCACCAGAGTTGGTCTAGAGGTTTCAGGGGTCTCAGCGCTGCTGGACCCCAACCTCTCCCTTGGCGGATCTGTAATTACCCTGAGGGTGGTCCCTGCAGAACCCTGCCGGCCCGGGGGGATGAGGATAGCTTCCCTGGCGGTGACGCAAACCACGCGCAGGGGTCACTGCGATCCCCGCCCTGGGGGGAAGCATGGGCACGCGCCAGAAACCTCTGGGGGTCCCTGTGGCGCTCGGCTGGTGAGTACTCCACATTTTTATAAAGATGTGTCTGAGTAATGTAACGGCTGCTGCGGCAGCCGCTGTACATTGTACATGCCGGTGACTCTGAGGAGAAGGGAGAGAGAAGTGCGCGCTTTTTATTTTTGAATTTCCCGCGCTCTGAGCGCGCGCTTTATGGCAGTCTCCTTTTCTGACTCCTGTACAGGGAGCACATCGGAGGCAGAGCGCGGCGGCCATTACATGAAAGGCTGAGGGGATAGCAAGCTCCCGGACATCGCTCCCCTCCCCTCCCGGCAAGAGCCGTTACCAGCTGGGTGAGTCGCTTCTAGCCCGCGGGCAGAAGCTTAACTCTTTCACCCCCACAGCGCGGACGCCGTCTGGGGTACTTAGGAGTGACAGATTGCGCGGTTCTGCGGCTGTTATCGCATAAGGGGCTCGCACACTCTTTTCAATTAATAAAGAGGTTGTGGGGAGCCTGCGATATTAATATTATTAATATTATTATTGCCACTAACGTTTCCACTAACGATCCTGATAACGACGCATGCTATGCGATCGTTTGTGTGATCTCTTTTAATGTCGCTAGCAGCTGCCAATCTAAGCGATCTCATTAACATCGCATAAGCGGTTAGCGATCCCCTTAATGACTTTGGCGCATTGCGATATACAAACAACGCAATTTTTTAGCGTTTTTGTGTAATGTTTTTTCTTGTATAGTGTGGCATAACTGTCCTGTAGCTGCGACCTTATAAGAGGCGCTTGAGGCTCGCACACCCTTTTCATTATCAAGGTTGTGGGGAGTCTGCTACTTTAACCCCTTCTTAGGCGGTTAACTCTTAATGAGGACAGCTGGGGTAGCTCTCTCTTTAAGAGCTTTAACCCTTCAGCGTTTGTTTCTTCTTTAAGAAGTTCTGGTTACTGACAGGTTTAACCTGCCATATACTGTGCAAGGGCAGTCCATCTCCCAGATCCGCTACAGGATCAGTCTCGCGTATCTGACACGCAGACCTCGATTCAGCGGTCGGAGGTTCCAGTGACAAAATGGAGGTCCTCACTAGTTTCTATTGAAGGCCTGTCTGATCTTCTAAGTTATTGAGTGTCAGCTAGTCTCTCTAAAGGAAGACGACACAAATCAGTTTCTTTCTCACGTAGCGAGGAGGATCGGCAGAGACAATCTGTCTCTCTCATGGGCCGTACTAATGGAGCCATGAGGGCGTTTCAGTTACCGGAGGAGGTAACTAGATGTACTGGTAAGTCGGCCAGGATGTTTCAGGAGTCGCATAGGTCGCGTCGGCTTTACAAACTGTATCCGTTGCTACGTAGTTGTTTGTTAATTGGACCCTTTCTCCTGAACTGAATGTTCCTTTATCCCAGCTTAGCAAATCTTCCTGGTAAAGGGAAGGCGAGTCTGCAGGAACCGCTGGACAGAAAAACGGAGATGGCAACAGTATCCATCTGCGAAGCCGCGGGTCATGGATTCAGTATTAAGGATCTATGTGTACTTGTAAAAGTTTTCCTGAGCCGGTGGAACCGTCTAAGGACGGCGTGGCAAGATGGATCCCTTCTATCGAGGTAGATGGGCTTTTCAAGTTGAAGGATACTGCGTCACTGCTATCCAGGGCGTAATCCTCAGCAGTCACAGTCAGAACTGTGGCTTAGACAGTGGAACGCGGTTTCCAAGCAGGGTTTGCTATCTTTAGCTTAGTAAGGGTCAACTACTTGAATCTGACCTCACAGAGCTGATTGCCAAAGCAAAGGCAAAAGAAACAGCTTTACCGCAGCGCAGAGCTATGACTTCTGCATCTGGAACGGTAATTGTCGGTCTTTTTGGTTCAGGGGATGATCCGGCCAACCCTCTGGGGGTTTTGGTCGTCTCTTTCTTTTTTTAAAAAAAAAAAAAGAGGGGGAAGTCTCAGAATTTCCGCATACCCTGGAAACAGAACTTCTGTTCACACAGAAGCTGGCAAAAAAAAAAAAAAACCTGCTAAGGCAGACTGACGTCTGGGTCTCATTCGAGCGCTCTCGAGTGGGGGGTCGTTTACTCCAATTCAAACCGACTTGGGTTTCCCGTGTGTTCGGACGCCTGGGTGACACAGGTGGTGTTGGCAGGCTACTTCATAGAGTTTCTTCTTCGACCCCCGGACAGTTTTTTACTAATCTCGCATTCCGTCAGAGCCAAACTATTTTCCGCTCTACTGCGAGTGATCGATTCTCTTCTGTAGAAGGAGGACCGGGAAAGAGGATTTTTTTTTTATCCTCTTGGTGGTCCCCAAAAAGGAGGACAAATTTCGCCCTATTCTGGAAGATTGAATCGACTTGTCCACACTCGAACATTCCGCATGGAGTCGTTTCGCTCCGTTGTGGCAGCCCTGTCGCAGAACGTCTTTTTGGTCAATCAACATTGGCGACCCTTATTTGCACACCAGTGCTTCCTTCGTTTTGTCATAGGTTTCTGGCACCTCTCATGACAATTCTTCAAAGACAGGGACTTACGATCTTCCCTACCTGGACGACCTTTCGATTGTGCCGTCCTCAAAGGAGGAGGCATTGACGGCTCGCAATCTATTCCTTCAGCTCCTGGAGGATTTCGGGTGACTGGTCAATTGACAGGACCATTACCAGTTTGTGGCTCGACCATTCAGCTTGGTCTTAACGGCCAGAGTTTTTACAACGAGAGAAGTCGTCTCTGGAACCGTCGCAGTCTATCCTATTTTTAGGAATACATTTTGACACGGTACGGGCAGTGGTGCCTCTACTTCCAGGCGAGCGGGCATGTTCCCCTCGACATGTACAGATATGAAGTCTTCGACAGTAATGTCTCTTCGGAAGTGTATGCGCTTCTGGGTTTAATGGTGGCGTTCATGGAGACACTTCCGTTTGCCCAGTTTCATTCCAAAGGCTCATCCTGAGTCATTGGGATCGATCGCAAGCTTCTCTGGATTGCAGCGTCATCATCTCTCACAGGGTGCGAGAATCCCTAGGATGGTGGTTACGTCCAGGAACGTTATCCCTGGGGAAATCTTTCCTCCCTCCGAGGTGGTCGGTCATTGCCACCGATACCAGCCTGACGGGGTGGGAGGGGTGCCTGGAACGATTTTTTTTGGAGCCAGGGAGTATGGTTATCGGCAGAGTCTGTTCTACCGATCAACATCTTGGAATTGAGAGCAATTGTTCTTTTGCCTCCAACACTGGACGGTCCCTTTAAGCGGTTTATCAGTCTGAGTGCAGACAGACAACGCGTCGGCGGTTGTGTATATCAACCACCAAGGCGGGACAAGGAGCTCCAGGATCATGATGAGGTGTCTCGGATTCTGTTATGGGCCGAGACCAAGGTTCCAGCCATCTCTGCGATTCACATCCCAGGAGTCCAGAATGCCACAGCGGACTTCCTCAGTCGCGAGAAGATGGATCCTGGAGAATGGAGTTTTCATCCGAAAATTTTTGCACTGCTGTGCTCCCGTTGGGGAACTCCCCAAGCGGTTTTGATGGCATCCAGGTTCAATGCCAAACTACCGACGTTCATGTCCAGGTACCCGAAAGCTGTGGCGGTGGTTGCTCTGGTGGCTCCGAGGGACCATTTCGAGCTAGTCTATGTGTTTCCGCCGTTATCTTTACTTCCTCTGGTGCTGTGTCGGATCAGACTGGAGAGAATTCCGGCTATGTTGATAGCCCCGGATTGGCCAAGGAGGACGTGGTTCGCGACACTGGTGTCGCTTTTGGCGGCACCGCCATTTCCACTTACTCCTCGCCCGGACCTGTTAACCAGGGGCCCGTTCGTTATCCGGACTTGAAGTCTCTGCGTTTGACGGCGTAGCTCTTGAGACCGAAATATTGACTCGTAGAGGTTTCTCAGCTGCAGTCATTGCCACTCTGCGAGCTGTCACAGGTCCGGCTACTACTAAGGTTTATCACAAAACTTGGGAAGCCTTCTTTTCGTGGTGCGGGTTCCTCAAGGAATCCGAGGATTTTTTCCATTCCCAATCTGTTGGTTTTTTCTACAGTACGGGTTGGACGAAGGTTTAGCAGTTAGCACTCTGAAAGGTCAGGTTTCCCTGTCCTTGCTGTCTCGGAAGACTATCGCCTCGCGTAGGGACGTGCGCTCCTTTTTTTCAAAGGAGTAACCCGTCAGTTCACACCGCGGAAGGCACCTGGGTCTTCTTGGCGGCTCAACCTTGTCTTGAAGGCTCTTCAGCATGTGCCCTTTGAGCTTATGGGTGCTACTAAAACTTTTCGTTACTTTCTTGGAAGGTTGCATTCTTAGTGGCGGTAACCTCTTTAAAAAGGGTTTCTGAGTTGGCAGCTCTTTCTTGCTCGCCGCTTTTCCTGGATTTTTACCCGGATCGAGTAGTGCTTCGCACACGGGGCGACTTTCTACCTAAGGTGGTGTCGTAATTTTATGTTAACCAGGATATTGTTTTGCCCTCGCTTTGCCCGGGTCCGAGGAATGCAAAGGAATGAGATTTGCACAAATTGGATTTAGTGCGGACCTTCAAGTTCTTTTTGTCTGTCATTCAAGGTTTTCGGAAATCAGATTCCCTGTTTATGATTACAGCAGGTCGTAGGCGTGGTCAACGAGCTTCCAAGGACTCTATAGCTCGTTGGATTCGGTCGACCTTTTTTGGTCTTACCGACTTAAAGGCGAACCTTGCCCGATTAAGATTCGAGCTCACTCCACGAGGGTTGTGGCTTCATCGTGGGCCTTTCATCAAGGGGCCTCGGCAGCTCAGCTCTGCCGAGCGGCGACCTGGCGTTTCGTCCACACATTTACAAAGTTTTATAAGATGGACGTCAAGGCTTCCGCTGATGCGGCCTTAAGACGTAGGGTCCTGCAGGCAGCGGTAATTTAAAGTTTTTAGTTAACTTATATTTGGCGACTGTGGCGCATTTATCTAGGTTGTTGGGTTTTTGCCTATTTTGGTTTTTTCCCACCCTAATTTTTGGACTGCTTTGGGACGTCCCACTAGTAATGAGTGTGTCTCCCTTCCTTCATCTGCAGCTGAAAGACGGATTTTGGTAAGAACTTACCTGTAAAATCCTTTTCAGCGAAGAAGGAAGGGAGACACACATCCCTCCCATGGCAGAAGTGTGTTGTTATATTTACAGAAGCAGCGTGGCCCTTCTCTGATAGCGATTTTCTGAGCTGAGGTCGACGCGCTACGGCTCTGTTCCAGCATTGCCAGCCTATCGCAGTTGTCAGGTTCAGTGAGAAGTACCTGGGACTGTGTGGTTTTTCGTTGCAAATGCATGCATAACCTGTACTTTTGTATTTTTCTCTGAAGTCCTTCAGAAGGGGTTATGTTGCTTCGCTGGTGATATTGTTCTTCCTAAGCTTTGGTACGACTGAAGACCTGAGTAGGAGGAGCCCGAGCTGGAGGGGCTGGTCAACACGCTTTTGAATCTGAGGTGTTAATCCTATCTGGGGCTCCGCCTACCCACTAGTAATGAGTGTGTCTCCCTTCCTTCTTCGCTGAAAAGGATTTTACAGGTAAGTTCTTACCAAAATCCGTCTTTCATCTGCTGCGTACAGTAAAATCACAGCGTGACCCGACAGAATAGGTTAGAATAGACATGTACGCATAGAATAGATAGTTATATAGATGTCATTCACATATATAACTAGTACAGTGTGTGTGCAGCTTACAGTGCATGTATTTAATTACTGAATACATTATTTTCTGTAAAAAATATTGTGGAATCCCCCAAAATGTTGTTAACCAGCAGAGGGAAAGATGACAGCTGGGGGCCGATGTTTATATCCTGGGAAGGGGTAACCCAATGGAGCTTCCCAAACTATTAATATCAGTTCACAACTGTATACTTTACCTTTACTGGTTATTAAAATAGGGGGATTTAATAGACGGTAGATTTCCTTGCAATCGGATCACAGTCGCATGTAAATCGGATGTCATTCGAATGTTGGGTAATAAAAATTGCATTGAACTCACAAGAAAATCGCATTACTCTTGCAGGTCACGCATCCCACTTTTGTAGACCAGTAACGTTTTTGTTTTTTTTTTTGAACGTTGATGGGTATAAGCCCTTAAACTGTCTAGTTTTCTTGCAGGAGATCTAGTTTGAGTCGAAGTTCCCTTTGGAGTTGGCTGTATATTCTGGAAAGTGATGTTATAATGCATATGGTTTATGCAACAGCCACTTAAAATTTTTCATAAAATTATTAACCGTATCAACTGTCGAATGGATCCTTTAAATATTTTTTACACTAAAAAAGAAAGAATGTTGTGATGCACTAACGTAAAATCCTAATTCATACTTTGACATAGTGACCTGACTGGTGAGTGTCCCGTTTTTTTTTTGTTTTTTTTTCCCCATGTCTAAGAATTACATATGCGTGGTCCAGAAAGTTCATACTCGGGTGGGCAATTTCTTTCTTAACATTTGCCATAGTTGGCCAGTCATTCACCTTATCATGTTCTAGGAAACTGCAATACCCTTACAACACCCTTGAAGAGTTTTCCACTGCCACTATCGCTGAATGAAATATTTTAGTTGCAAATCTTTATTCATTACATAGTGGAATGTGTTGAGAATAATAAATCCTATAAGTGATCATTGTAAATCTAAACGAATATTCCATGGAGGCTTGCATTTGGAATGATACTCAAAATCAAAGTGGAAAATCAAATTACAGGCTGATCCAACTTCAGTGGAAATGCCTCAAGACAAGAAAATGATGTTCAATAGTGTAAATGCTCTCACCCCTAGAGGTATAGTAGCAGCTCAGGTAGTGCAGCTCTCATGATGGCACATCATTGTGAGCTGTAGCAAGAAGGGCAGCTTTGCCTGTCAGCACAGTGTCAAGTATGGAGCAGATACCAGGAGACTTGGAGGGTGCCATAGGAGGGCAATAACCCATCATGTCTTGTTCCATCCACCAATGCCATGTTGCACCACAGACTGCTTTAATCCAGGTCTGGAAGGAGATGCCTCAGGAGAACATCCGCCTCATCAGGCCCATGCCCAGGCGTGATAGGGAGGTCAAACAGGCACGTGGAGGCCACACACACTACTGAGCATCATTTCCTTGTCTTTAGGCATTTCCATTGAAGTTGGATCAGCTGTAATTGATTTGAGTATGATTCCAAATCCGGACCTCCATGGGATATTAGTTCTCCGTTACATTGATCATTTTTATGTATTTTTTGTTCTCAACGCATTCCACTATGTAATGAATAAAGATTTGCAATTGGAATATTTCATTCATGATGTCTAGGATGTGGCATTTTCTTATAATTTGCACTATTTTTGTAATGCTGTTTCCATTTTTTTGTTTATATTCCCTATAACCAGCATTATTACATCTAATTGCAGCCGGAGACATAGATTTTTCAGTTTGAACAAATCACAGCTTTGATGTGGTATCTAATAATAGTTTTGGTCAAAAGAAGAGGCCTCAATTTTCTAATTTTTGCCAACTTTATTTAAATGTGTCCTACCCATAGTATATTGGAAAGTGTAGCTGGAATTCAATGCCAAATTGTGTGCCCTACAGAGTTGGAGTAGAGTGATTAAGAGCTTAGGATTGTACAGATTTTCCAGCCTTACTGTATATCTGATATAGTCACTGGGTTCCTCCCAATGGGAATCTTTCATTTCTCAAGTCTACTCAAATGTCTAGCAGCTTCCCAACCTTCCTAAGTTCACTGGTAACTTAACCTTTTGTCAGGCAGAGAAGCAGTTGTCCTAGATCTTTACTCCCAACATATAGTTTCAAGCCTCCAATTGAAATGCAAACCATCGTGCATCAGCAGCCCAGTCCTCACAGGACCCCGAATGTGCATTCCCCTTTATAAATTCGTTAAGACCCACTATACAACACAGGATAATCTCAGGCATCAACTGTGACTAGTGTAGAGAAAATCTGTATGTATGTAGTAATATACAGTACAGCCTCAGACAGAAAGATGGATATAAAGGCACAACTGAGGTCATGGTTGGCTGTGATGGTCAGGGAAGCAGTGTGAAACGCGATGACTTAATAACCAAGAGACAGTAGATTCCGCAGCCTTTCAGCACTGGATGTAATCTGGAAGTCTTAGTCTCCATAATTCGTATTTTATGGAGCGTGATACATTTCAGAATAAAGCAAGCCACACATTTTGTTTTTTAATTAAAGCTCTCAAGTTCTTGTGTGGGATAACTAAACTATGGTATATAATTTTCTTTAACGCTGATCAGTCACCAAGTTTGAAAATAAAAACTGCATAAACTGATCCATGTCAGAATGGTTATATAAACTTTTTTTTTTTACGTTTTTAATTCTTTCTCCGGACACCCTCATATAGCTATATTGGCAGAAAAGTTTTAAAAAAAAATAACCCTTGGAAAACCAGGAGGAAAAAATGAAATTGCAAAAACTTAAAATGACTGCTGGAATAAGTTAAAAGCACTATTGTATTGTGCATTTTGTTGATTTTTTTTCTTTTTTGCTTTATAGTCTTCTTTGGGGAGCCTGAAAAAAATGTAAGTAAAAAGCACAATTACATTTAAATGCAGAACACCAAAATCTCTGCACTTAAAACTCATTAAAGAAGCATCAAATTTGCACTTAAACACAGGAGTCAAATTACTACCACGTATTTTGGTACACTTCCGAAAAAAAAAATGCAGCGGTAAAAGCACCCTTTTTTTTTCTTGATTTCTTTTTTCCCCCCTAGCCTAAGAAAGATAAGGTTGGTATGTATTACCTGAGCGATCCAGATCAAAGAAACCTGCCACCATGTACTATACAATATTACTTGAGCAATTGGCATCTTTGTAAATCAAGTGAAATCAAGGCATTGTTTTTAGTTCCAATCTACCCTTTTGCTTTACCGGACTCCATGGTTGACAATTATGTTCAATCGCACCATAAAATGCCAACCTTTGCTTACCTCAAGGCTATCGCATGTCAACCACAGATGTAGAGGCGATGGCACAAATCATTAATATATTTATTAGTCTGTGCTGAGTGCCACAAACATCTCATTGCTTGTAGAGGGAATCGGTTTGTGTATGATTAAACCGCTGGTCTGTGAAATTAAAATCTCTAGTCGAAAGCCGAAGCCAACTAATTGCAACCTTGACCAAGTGCTGTCAGTGTGAAAACTCGTCAAGTATGAATTACGGAGACTATGTTGAGGTGTGATATAATCTTTTTCTTCGCTATGGTAGCTGTGAGCTACTAGGTACAAACAAAGGTTCTGTATGAAGTAACCATACACGAACACTACAAAAGCGGACATAACATTGATGCAGCCATACAGGGGCCCAAAAGGTAGGGGGGTCCAGTACAACCTCCAACGTTGGTGGAATTGTGCATTATGATGAGATATTGAACTGCAAATGGCCCATGTATTGTTCATACATAGCTGCCCTATTCTGACTGTGTCCCCTCTTGGAACAGTAAATACAAAAAATGCGCAAAACAAGAAAAAAAATCTGTTATTTCGCCCATAATTTCCCAATTTTCTTTGTCCCGATTTAACCTCGTATTACAGTTAAAACTGAGAAAGATATAAAGAAATCTTGTGTCTCAGAAGATCAGCTTTGTCCTCTTCATTGTGTTTGTGTGTTCCTCTAAGATGGGGGTTCCCAACCTGCAGCTCGGGAGCCACATGTGGCTCGTAGACCATGCTGTGTGGCTCGTTATGGTCTACCAGTTTGGTGCATTAGCACCTGGTCTGGCAAACTGCTGTGTAGAGAAGGTCTCCAGATGGTGACTTTTGAGAAAAGTCCTTCATAGGATAGGAAAATATGAAGAAATATATATGTCTTTAAACTGTAGTATGAAACTGCCAGTTACAGGGGTGCTTGAAGCTGGATGTGAGTATGTGGTGGCAGTGTGTTTTATGTGAGAATACAAAATGGGGGTAGCTTAGGAGTCTTTGGGTGCAAGTATACTGTCTAGAATGGTTAGGGACAGAAGGTTTTGGTGTGCTTTCTGTGGGAAAGCTTTGTCATTATACCGATAATGGAGGGTCCAGATGTCAATAATGTGGGGAGCTGGATGTGGCTTGTGACCATCTTTCAGAGCTGAATGTGGCTCTCAAAGCAAGAAAGGTTGGGGACCACTGCCGTGAGACAACTGGCTGCAGCAGAAGCCTCCTTGCTGTGCTCTCTATAGTACCAGGAATCCAGTAAAGAGATGAGCTTAATGTCGAATTTGCTGCGATCTGCAGGAAATGGCCGTCTGGAACGCGGATAACAATTTCAAGAATGTAACTGTGTCTTAGCTTAATAAATGTTAACTTTATGGCCAGGGATAATTCACACTTGCTACTGTGTTCCTGAATTGCTCAGAACACACATTGATTTTTAGACCAGTAACCAAGCATGCATGGAGTACTGGAGTTTTACTTAGGGCTCATACTTCTAATATATTAATAGTATTACCATTAGAAACCTTAATGTTCCTTTCCGCATACCTCAGATTTCATACAGAAGCACAACGTTTTTGGGGTTTTCTTGTTTTTTTTTATCTTGAATAATCTGAACCTTGCCTATTGCACAGCTACAGAACATCTTTCCTGTCTGTGTTTTAATATGCCTGCCAACCGGTACAGAGGTACAGATTCTCTTTATCCAATCTCCTGCCATTAACGGTTTAGTCATTTATTACCCTGTTCTTTTACAACCCAGCTAAGGCTTAAGGACTGCCACTAAGCAAACCCGCTACGATCTCGTTAGCGTTGCATACTAATGAGATCGCAGCGGATCGTTTCATAATCGCTAAATGTCGCCATTTAGCGAAAAGTACACGCTACGCCGTAGCGATCTTCTTAACGACTTTAGCTGTACAAAGTACCGCTAAATCGCTAGAAAGGTTGCACACAGCGATAAGATACTTACCCCCTGGAGCGCCAGCGATGAAATAGGGTCCGAAAGATTCCAAGGACGAGCGAGATCACAGCAGGAAGCTCGTGCGGAAGCTGCCGCACTGAACATATCGCTAACGGGATCGCTAATAGTGACGTTTTTTAGCGATCTCGTTAGCGATATTGTTTAGTGTGGCATACCCTTTACTCTATTATCTCTGCTTATCTATGTCCTGTGTGTGTGGTATGGCATGAATTACAACTCAATTGTAAATGTATTTTACGGTGCCAATGTCCACGCCTGCATGTTAGATGCTGTTTCATGTGGCAGTAATTTGACACAAACGTTACATGTCAAGCTCATGAATTATTCACTGTGCAATTACAGGAAAAGTCAGGTAGCGGAATCATGCAGCTTCGGTGTGCGCCCAAACTGCCGAAATCTGTGATGTGTTATTACTCCAGGATTAGCTAAGTGCAACGACTTGGATCGCTCTACCATGTACGCAGTTGGAAATCTCAATCAGTAATGACCTTCTTTGTAATATAACGATTATTCCTGATGGCACGTGCGCTACGCTTTCCGAACGATCTACAATGGTCTCCACTGAGCTTACCTTCTGTGTGGAGACGCCGAGGCTCCTACGCTCTATTGCTTGTATAGGTCTGCTCTGGAGCTGTATACTCTCTACTAGGGGCACATGTCTGCTAATGTAGGGAAGCACATTCTCCCTATAGTGTAAAAATGTGCGAATTGTGATAAAATTCTGCTGCACAGTAAATATTCAGATGTAGTCTATTTGCCAGGCAGGTTGCCAGTACAGCATAATGGTTAATGTTCTCTCATTAGAGTCCCCATGTCTTTCCCAAGACTGAATTCATGGAATTGCCAAGTATGTTTCATACCCAGATATGGAGGTTTTTCATCATCACTTTGACGACCTTCTAAATGACCAACCCAGTGACCTAAGGCAACGTAGACATGGTCTGGATGCTGCTATTGTATGTTGTTGAAGAGCCGAGCGCCGTAGCATTCAGCCATCCATGATTCTGTTAACTACTTGCTCACGTTAGGTCTAACCGGGAGCGTTCCTCAATGGTAGGGGTTGTTGTTTCCATGGTAATTCAATCAACATCCTTTTGTGAGCGAAAATGAGTGCTAGTCCTCCATGCTTTCAGGCGGCTTTGTGTGCGAGAAATAAATTAGAATTGGAACTTTCATTCTAACCAGAAAACCATGGGGTGATGGCAGTCAGCTTCACTTCTGTGACTGCCCCTTCTCCTGATGTTCCTGGTCTTCTCATTCATGTCACTGGTGGCTGGTTAAGGCTTGACAAAGCTATGCGAGCGTGTTTAATATTCAGTGCAATCTATGCCATTGAGGTACATTTACAATGCAGGACATGTGATTAGTATTAATTGCCTCTATTGATTCTCGTCCTCGGCAAATCTTCTGTGTCTTATACAAAAGAAACACAATCTCTAGCATGGAACGTAGATTGCAGCATTCCATTATTAGGTCATACAATCGCCCTGTGACATTGGGAAAGAGTGCAATGTATTCCAGCAGCTGTAATTGTCTTGTGCTTTCTTCCACCAAGGCTACACTGCATAGTCTTGGTCCTGCTGTATTATTCCACCAGTGCCTTGTTCCGTGTGACTGTGGAACATCTTGGCCTTGACACCGCCTTCCCCAAACTCCTCAGTCGCTTGTTAGCGGCTAATCCTTTATAATGACAGTAAGAATCAATGTATTTTTGTGCTTTGCACTATAGCCTAGACTTTTAGTTATGTTGTTACAACGTTCACTAAGAACTCTTGCTCTATAGGTATCGGGTTAGCGTTTCAGTATCGCTCCCTTTTTTATTTTCATAAAGAATAATTTTTCTCTACTCGCATGTCTCTGATATGACACATTTCGCAGCAGATTCCTCACCAAAATAAACATGCTGATGAAACCAACCTACATGCTACAGAAAACATTTTTGTCCATACCACAAAGATGAAGCGTGCTGATTAATTATACAGATTATGCATAGAATTCCTGCGGACCAGCTCTAATGAATGGAAATTGAGCCAATCCTAGTATGGATCTTCTAACGACCCATACAAGAGATCACAGTGCCCTCTAAGAATCTGTCACCAGATTTTTGCTAGCTAATCTGACAATGGGATGTAGATCCTGATTCCAGCGATGTGTCACTTACTAGGCTACTTTCTGCAGCTTTGATAAAAGCCCTGTTTTATCTTCTGCATATCTTTCGTTCCCTGAATGCGGAGTTCTGTATAACCCCGCCCACATCACTGATTGGTAGCTTTCTGCCTATGCACAATCCGTGCTGGTGATTGGCTTATACAGCGCTCTTGAATATGGAGTACTACATGACAGCAGTTTTACTAGTCGTCTAGTGATGATCACCTTCTGATAAAACTGATTTTATAAAAAAAACTACAGTTAAGAGATCCTGATTACAGCGATCTATATTATGCTGCTCTTGGATTAGGTGGAAAAAAATCAGGCATTGGATTCTTTTTAGATTATTGCAACAATTCTGGATCTGGATCTGCAGAGACCCATCTTGAATGGAGTCGAGGTGGACATGTTCAACCACCGCTGCATTCATTTTCTGCTGCAATCTATGGAACTGCCGGAGAAAGTAGACTGAGCAGAGGTACACGTGTGAATTCCACTCCATTCTTTATTTAAGACGAGGTTCTGGTACATGGGGACCAGGTCCTGCATTTCCTAGATTTCTTGGATCCCCAATGATCAGCAAGTTACCCATTATCTTATAGCAGGGGGAAAAAACATATAACATACAGAAAAAATAAGTTTTAAAAATATGAAAAAAATATCTAAAACTTTGAGTGTGCTCCCTTCCTCCTTAAAAATACAGAAATAAGAAAAAATACGCGCGGTATTACAACATCCATAAAAGTAAAATATAAAATTAATTAACCTGATTGTTAACACCATTAAAAGAAAAAAATCAAAAAGCCAAAATTGCATTTTTTATTTTTTTTTATTGACGGCCACATCAGTGCCAAAAAATAATGCACGTTATTAAAACATCACATCTACCCAAGCTGATATCAGTAAGTCAGCTCGCCATGCAAAAAAAAAAAAAGACACACTGCTCTATTAATCAAACAATGAAAATCTTGCGGGTCTTGAAAAATGGTGACAAACTTTTTTTTTTTTGTTTTCTTTTTTCAATATTTTTTCACTGCTTCAATGTAAAAAAAAAATGCAAAGTGCTGTAATCGTAGTGACCTGGCGAATCTATAACACAATTAATGCCATGTAAACCAGCGCAAAGAGACCTGCAGGTTTATTTTTTTGTTTTTTTGCAATTGCGCAGCACTTGGTTTTTTTTTTCCTCATTTTCCAGTACATTGCATTGTAAACTGGATGGTGTCATTCAAAAGCACAACTCTGCCATATTAGTGCTTGATTTTTTCATGTCGATGGAAAAATAAAGTTAAAGAAGTTTTCCACTACTTGGACAACTTGTCATACCCCTCTCTTGGCCCCTCATAAAATAATAACGCTTATACGCTCCTCCTGTGCTGGCGCTGTTCCCACAGTGTCGGCACTCGTTCTCCCCAGGGCTGTGATGCGGTGTTGTGACGCCACTGTCCCCGCCTCCTGTCGAATTGAGCAGAAAGAGGAAGTCTGGGATCGGCTGCAGCCTGGACCTCATGCTTGATTTGTCTGAAGGCGGGGAGAGTGACGCCGGTTCTGATTGGGTGTCGGGCTTACGTGTCACAACAACCACACGGGAGCATCGGGGAGAGCAACTGCTGACACTACGGGAATGGCACCAGCATGAGGGGTGAGTATAATGCTGGTGTCACACTTGCTACTGCAATGCGAGAAACTCGCGCACCTCAATACCCGGCACTGCCGCCGGCACTCGGGAATGGAGTGTGCGGCTGCATGTATTTCTATACAGCTGAACACTCCGGTCCGAGTGCCGGCGGCAGTGGCGGGTATTGATGCACGAGACTCGCGCGAGTTTCTCGCATTGCAGTTGCAAGTATGACCTCGGCCTAAACTTTATTATTTTATGGGGCCCATACATTTTGATCAAGAAGGGGTTGTCCTAGCATTGGACAACCCTTTCAAGGGTTTTGGAAGAAGGGGAGACAAAGATAGAAAATCGCGCAGTCGGGAAGGAGATAAAAAGTCTATTTAAATTGTTTTTTTTATTTATTCTGTAAATTATATTTGCATTTATACGTAGCCCTTTGTAGTATGCCCTAATAATAATTTTGTTCCCAAAGATGTACATTTTCTAGATGATGCTTATAAAAAATTAATATTTGCTTTTAAATTCTACAACTAGTAAAGGTTTCCCATTCTGATCAGTTGATATATGTACATACAGATTATTGCCTTAAACCTCTTACAAATTAAATCTTTATGAAAAATCATAACTTAATTGTGTGTCATATCCCACTAAGAAAAAATCTTCGTGTCGGGATCCTGTGTCAGTCATTTCAGGCAATCTTTAATGAAAGCAGTATTTACTTCACCATAATTATGTATGTGAAGATGTCACCTTCACCCACTGCAATCATGCCTAGCAGAATGGAAGAATTCCTCTAAAGAAATGAAAGGTACGTTATCCAGGAGCTCTGTAATTATGGTGCCTGGGCGTAGAGTCCCGAGAAATGGGACACATCTTGTCAGAGAAATGTCAGGTATATGTTCTATCCAAGTATTGGCTCTTATGTTCTTGGGGATTTCACACCAACACTGCACCCTTTTCTCTATTGCTGCCCCTTCATTCCACCTTCACTTTCCACCTTTTCAATCATTCCTCACCTATGACCTGCGTCCTATATAAAAGATTTTGGCTTTACAGGGAACCTGTCACGTAAAAAAGCACACTATTGACCTGCAGATTAACCCCATATCTGTAGGTTAATAGCGTATTTCTTTTTAAGGTTGGCCATAGATTTATTTTTTTTGTGCAGATCCTGCTAATATTATCAGTGTTTCATCATCATAGTATACTAGCTGCCCTGGCATAGTAACTACGGTTAGTTATAACAAATTATAATGATTATAATATATATATATATATATATATATATATAGTGTATAACCCAGCCCACTCCGCATAGCTACATTCACTTTAATATCCCACATCGTCCCATCAGCCAGAGCTACCAGACTACTAATATCCCACATCATCCCGTCAAAGCCACCAGACTACTAATATTCCACATCAGCCAGAGCCACCGGACTACTAATATCCCACATCATCCCGTCAGCCAGAGCCACTGGACTACTACACCTAATATCCCACATCGTCCCATCTTCCAGAGCCACCGGACTACTAATATCCCACATCATCCCGTTAGCCAGAGCCACTGGACTACTACCCCTAATATCCCACATCATCCCGTCAGCGAGAGCCACCGAACTAATACCCCTAATATCCCACATCATCCCGTCAGCAAGAGCCACCGGACTACTACCCCTAATATCCCACATCGTCCCATCAGCCAGAGCCACCGGACTACTAATATCCCACATGATCCCGTCAAAGCCACTGGACTACTACCCCTAATATCCCACATCATCCCGTCAGCAAGAGCCACCGGACTACTCCCCCTAATATCCCACATCATCCCGTCAGCCAGAGCCACCGGACTACTACCCCTAATATCCCACATCATCCCGTCAGCCAGAGCCACCGGACTAATACCCCTAATATCCCACATCATCCCGTCAGCAAGAGCCACCGGACTACTCCCCCTAATATCCCACATCATCCCGTCAGCCAGAGCCACCGGACTACTACTCCTAATATCCCACATCATCCCATCAGCCAGAGCCACTGGACTACTACCCCTAATATCCCACATCATCCCGTCAGCCAGAGCCACTGGACTATTACCCCTAATATCCCACATCATCCCGTCAGCCAGAGCCACTGGACTACTACCACTAATATCCCACATCATCCCGTCAGTCAGAGCCACTGGACTACTACCCCTAATATCCCACATCATCCCGTCAGCCTGGGGTCAGAACCAGAGCGCTGAGTGGATTTGCCCTGACTTCCATACCAATGATCCCTTTAACACAAGCCTGTGGTGAGAATCAGAGTGTTGAGGGATTTACCCTAACTTCCATACCGGAGATTCCTTTCAGAGAGGCCTGGGGTCAGTACCAAAGCGCTGAGTGGATTTGCTCTCACTTCCGTACCGGGGATCCCTTTAAGAGGGGCCTGGGGTCAGAATCAGAGCGCAGAGTGGATTTGCCCTCACTTCCATACTGGGGATCCCTTTAAGAGGGGCCTTGGGTCAGAATCAGAGCGCAGAGTGGATTTGCCCTCACTTCCATACCGGGGATCCTTTAATAGAGGCCTGGGGTCAGTACCAGAGCATTTGAAGGCAATTGCCCTGACTTCCATACCGGGGATCCCTTTAAAGGGAATCTGTCACCCCATTTTTGGAGTATTAGATGCGGCCACTGCCATCAGGGGCTTATCTACAGCATTCTGTAATGCTGTAGATAAGCCCCCGATGTCACCTGAAAGAGAAGAAAACTGAGTTATATTATACTCACCCAGGGGCGGTCCGGCGCCTCCCATCTTCTAGCGAAGCCATCCTCTTCTCTGCGTCCCGTCGCGGCACCTGTGCAGGCGCAATGATCTGCTCTAGTGAGGGCAGAGCAGAGTACTGCAGTGCGCAGGCGCCGGGAAAGGTCAGAGAGGTCCGGCTCCTGCGCACTGCAGTACTCTGCCCTCAACAGGGCAGAGAATAATGCCTGTGCAGGAGCCACGATGGGACGTAGAGAAGAGGATGGCTTCGCTAGAAGATGGGAGGCGCCGAACCGGATGGCGGACCGCCCCTGGGTGAGTATAATATAACTCATTTTTTTTTCTCTTTCAGGTGACATCGGGGGCTTATCTACAGCATTACAGAATGCTGTAGATAAGCCCCTGATGGCGGTGGCCTCATCTCATACTCCAAAAATGGGATGACAGATTCCCTTTAAGAGAGGCCTGGGTCACAACCAGAGTGCTGAGTGGAATTGCCCTAACTTCCATACCGGGGATCCCTTTAAGAGAGGCCTGGCATCAGAACCAAAGCGCTGGATGGATTTGCCCTGACTTCCATACCAATGATCCCTTTAAGAGAGGCCTGGGGTCAGAATCAGAGAGCTGAGGGATTTGCCCTAACTTCCATACCAAGGATCCCTTTGAGAGGCCTGGGTCCGTACCAAAGCGCTGGATGGATTTGCCCTGACTTCCATACCAATGATCCCTTTAAGAGAGGCCTGGTCAGAATCGGAGTGCTGAGGGATTTGCCCTAACTTCCATACCGGGGGTCCCTTTAAGAGAGGCCTGGCATCAGAACCAAAGCGCTGGATGGATTTGCCCTGACTTCCATACCAATGATCCCTTTAAGAGAGGCCTGGGGTCAGAATCAGAGCGCTGAGGGATTTGCCCTAACTTCCATACCAAGGATCCATTTAAGAGAGGCCTGGGGTCAGTACCAAAGCGCTGGATGGATTTGCCGTGACTTCCATACCAATGATCCCTTTAAGAGAGGCCTGGGGTCAGAATCGGAGTGCTGAGGGATTTGCCCTAACTTCCATACCAAGTATCACTTTAACCCCTTCCCGACCCATGACGCCGACGTCGGGGTCATGAAAACCTGTGCCATCCCGACCCATGACGCCGACGTCAGCGTCATGCTATAAATCATGTATAATATAATATTTGCACAGCTCTAAAGAGGTGCACCAGTAGGTTCCCAAACCATATGAATATATAAAGAAACTGGGCACACTCAATTTGTGTGAATGAAATAAAATTTAATACATACACTTGGTCACTAATACAGACGTTTCGGTCACGTCAGACCTTCATCAGTGTACTATAAAAAGTAAGTGATAATTTGTATGAACAAGATACAGTATATACACATTAATGGGTCAAAAATATATTATATTATGTATAACAGGCTGTTCAATATTAAACCTGTCACAAAAGTACTCAGAATGATAGATATAGAGATAATTAGCTTGAGGACATACCTAGTGAAAGTGTATACCCAGAAATAGAAGGGATAAAGTTACGTATCACTGTAAGGCAAATACAGAACAAATATGAAATATAGTGCCTAGGCAATTGTGATAGAGGTATATGAGAAAGATTCTCAACATACCGATCTCAGTGGTGATATCCGTGGTAACTGTGGTGAAAAATATACAATATAGTATATATGATGAGAAATTTTTGTATAGAGTGAATCGCAGGGATGGTGATAAACATACCAGTTATGAAAAGCCTTCAGATTATTCAATATGTGGTATAAGGCTGTGAAATAACAATGCGCCCATCAGAAAAGAAAATAGACGGCTCATGAGCTCCTTAGCGCCGTGGCAATAGCAGCGTGCACTTACCCGTGTGATGGCTATCAATACCTGGTGTACGGGACGCGGTATCCACCGCATGTCATAGCGTGAGAGGGAGTAGTGACTGGCTGTGTTAAATAACGCCAGTATCTCGTGGTGCACAGAAAGCCGGAAGTGCTTATACCGGAAGTGATGTCAGCGCTATAGTGGAGAGGATAGAGGCTGCGTTCTGCGTTCCATAGGGAGCGCCTGCGTTCCACAGTTAGAGCGCATGTCAGAAATTCAAGGAAGGAGGGTGCAGGGAGATAGGAAGTGACCATCCAAATAATGTAATTAGCGATTCTGTAAGAAAAAGCATAAGTATCAGTGCATAGAATACAGTAATATGACATAAAGAATAACATCTCTTTTAAATAAATGATACCATGTTATTAAGAAAAATGGATTTAAAGAAAAGCATGTAAGTCATAATCCTTATTTAACCCTTTGGGATATATGGTATTCAATTCATGGATCCAATATGCTTCCCTCCGTTTCAATTGGGTTACACGGTCTCCTCCTCGTCGTGGTTGGGGTATGTGTTCTAGCACTTGGAATCGAAGTTGTGATATATTGTGTCCCGCCGATATAAAATGATGAGGAATAGGAAGGAGTGTGTCTTTACATCGTATGGTGGACTTGTGTTTGGATATTCTATCCTTCACACTTGAGTAGTCTCACCAATGTAAAGGAGACCACATGGGCACTTAATTAAGTAAACTACATAGTTAGAGTTGCATGTAAAGTAATGATTAATGGTATATCTCTTGCCAGTGTGGGGATGATGTACAACATTACCTTTCAGGACGTTGTTACATTGGTGGCAAGAGAGGCACGGGAAGGTACCAGTTTTGGGGTTTTGAAGGAATCTCTGGGTTGAAGTAAGTTTTTTGGAGCCAATGTCTGCCCTAACTAGATTGTCCCTTAGGTTACGTGCCCTCCTAAAACATGGCATAAACGGTTGTCTAAAGGCCTCAACCTCAGGGTGGGCAGTTTGTAGGATGTGCCAATACCTCCGTATGGCTGTGTGAATTTTGTACGCTGACGGGTGATAGTCATGTACAAAAGGTATCCTTTTGTCCCCGTCAGTGTGTGGTCTCCTATTGGGGGAATGAGCTTGAACAGAGTGTGATGGATAGCCCCTTTCTTGGAATTTGGACTGCATTTCAGTGATCCTAGTTTGTTGTAATAATGGATCTGATACGATGCGAGTTACCCTCTGGATTTGGGATTGAGGGATAGAACACTTCATTTTGTACGGATGAAAACTAGAAAAGTGGAGGAGACTGTTCCTGTCAGTTGGTTTGGAAAAGAGATCCGTGGTGAGATTGCCCTGTGGGTCCTTGATCACCAGGGTGTCCAGAAAGCTAATTTGGTGGTTATCATGGGTCATGGTAAAGTCAAGGCCCGACCATGAGGATCTAAGAAAGTTGAAAAAGGTCGTGAGCGTATTGAGGTCGCCTACCCAAATACAAAAAATATCGTCTATGTATCTTCTCCAGGTCAATACATGGTCCTGGAAAAGATGATGTCCATAGATGAGGGTCTCCTCGTAGTGTGCCATGTAGGCATTGGCATACGGTGGCGCGACGTTCGATCCCATCGCTGTGCCCTTCAACTGTAAATAGTATTGATCTTCGAACAGGAAGAAATTTTTAGTTAATACTATGGACAGTAGTTCACAACATAGGTCTACCTGGTCAGGATGCATGCCTGAGTTGGATAGAAGACGTCGTGTGGAGGATATGCCTTCAGTGTGGGGTATTGATGTATAAAGGTCACGTACGTCGAAGGAGACCAAAATGGCGTTTGATGGAATTGGGGTGATAGCCTTAATTACAGTCAAAAAGGATCCAGTATCTAGTAAAAAAGAAGGAGTTTTCTTAATCAATGGGGTGATGATTTTTTCTAAAAAGATAGATAGAGGAGACAAAACTGATTCGGTGGAGGCTACAATAGGGCGTCCCGGTGGATTATTTAAATCTTTATGAATCTTGGGGAGAGTGTAGAAGACTGGTGTTATGGGATGTTTTTTGATGAGAAACTCACATGTCTTTTTGTCAACTATACCTAAATTATAGTACCTATCTAAGGTGTCCTTGATGGTAGACTGAATGTTGGTAGTGGGATTCCCCGAAAGTTTACTATAGGTAGCTGTATCATTGAGTTGACGTTGAATCTCCCCAATATAGGCTGACTTGTCCATAACTACAATTGCTCCCCCTTTATCCGCAGGCTTAATGATAATATCTTTATCATCTTGTAGTGTTGATAGAGCCTGTCTATCCAGGGGGGAGCAATTGGATGGAAAGTGTATGTTTCCTCTGTCTGAATCTTGACGCAATTTGTGAAAGGATGTATTGACAAATTGAATGAATGTCTCTAACGCATGAGAGCCCACAGGTGGTCGATAGGTGCTCTTAGACCGTAGATTGAGACTTGCTGCTGTAAGGCAGTTAGGTAAAGGTACACTTGGGGTTGGTCTGGTAGATGGATCAGAGAAGTAGAGTTTTAGTCGTAATGATCTATAGAATCTCTGAAGATCCATATCCAGTTTAAAGGTATTGTTCCTGTAACTGGGGCAGAATGACAGGCCCCTCTGGAGGAGTCGATGTTCTGCTATACCCAGTATTTTTGATGAAATGTTCACCACAAGTGATTTAGTACCTGTGAACGTGTCACTCGAGTCGAATCCATGGTGCGTTGATTGTCGTTTCCCCCGCCTGGGCCTCTTCTTCGTTGGGATCGTCTTTGGCGGCCTAAAAAACGCTCCTGGTAAGTAGATCTTTCGGGCCTCTCCAGGTCCGAGCCAGAGGTTGAAGCATCTGGGGAGGAACGGTAATATTGTCTGGTGGAGAATTGTCTGGACGAGGGTTTGTTGCGCCATTTATAAACCCTGTCAAGGTCGTAGTCCTCTTGGTCACGCTGGAATTTGGTCCGCTTGCGTTGTTCGATGTCACGGCGGTGTTGAGCAACGTTAGCCTCTATCTTGGACTTCAGGGAATTAAATTCTTCTGCAGGTTGGTCGCAATCAGTTGCTCTTCGGTATTTTTGAGTCTTTCTTCACTGGTCGAGATCTCTTTATGTAGATGCTCCAACGTAAGGACCATAAGATCAAAGGAACACTTGTTTAGTATGTGCTCAAACTTAGAACAGAATTCAGTGGAATCACAAAAAGTGTAGGGCGAAGTGATACCCTGAGTCCACGTGGTATTCTCTGTGCTTTTAAATATTCAGTTAAAGTGGCCCCATGAAGTTCCAGATTAATATGGTGACGAAGTTCCCGCTCCCAGTCTCGGCCCCTGGTTTCGCTTGCAGGAATTTTAAGAAAGTCACTGGTACTTTTGATAAGGCTATAATATTGGAAGCCTCTTCAGTGTTATAGGAAAAAGTCATGGAGGACATGACCCAAGCTAGAGCGTGCTAAATATAAGGGATAGATAAGTATAATATAATATTTGCACAGCTCTAAAGAGGTGCACCAGTAGGTTCCCAAACCATATGAATATATAAAGAAACTGGGCACACTCAATTTGTGTGAATGAAATAAAATTTAATACATACACTTGGTCACTAATACAGACGTTTCGGTCACGTCAGACCTTCATCAGTGTACTATAAAAAGTAAGTGATAATTTGTATGAACAAGATACAGTATATACACATTAATGGGTCAAAAATATATTATATTATGTATAACAGGCTGTTCAATATTAAACCTGTCACAAAAGTACTCAGAATGATAGATATAGAGATAATTAGCTTGAGGACATACCTAGTGAAAGTGTATACCCAGAAATAGAAGGGATAAAGTTACGTATCACTGTAAGGCAAATACAGAACAAATATGAAATATAGTGCCTAGGCAATTGTGATAGAGGTATATGAGAAAGATTCTCAACATACCGATCTCAGTGGTGATATCCGTGGTAACTGTGGTGAAAAATATACAATATAGTATATATGATGAAAATTATGTATAAGTGAATCGCAGGGATGGTGATAAACATACCAGTTATGAAAAGCCTTCAGATTATTCAATATGTGGTATAAGGCTGTGAAATAACAATGCGCCCATCAGAAAGAAAATAGACGGCTCATGAGCTCCTTAGCGCCGTGGCAATAGCAGCGTGCACTTACCCGTGTGATGGCTATCAATACCTGGTGTACGGGACGCGGTATCCACCGCATGTCATAGCGTGAGAGGGAGTAGTGACTGGCTGTGTTAAATAACGCCAGTATCTCGTGGTGCACAGAAAGCCGGAAGTGCTTATACCGGAAGTGATGTCAGCGCTATAGTGGAGAGGATAGAGGCTGCGTTCTGCGTTCCATAGGGAGCGCCTGCGTTCCACAGTTAGAGCGCATGTCAGAAATTCAAGGAAGGAGGGTGCAGGGAGATAGGAAGTGACCATCCAAATAATGTAATTAGCGATTCTGTAAGAAAAAGCATAAGTATCAGTGCATAGAATACAGTAATATGACATAAAGAATAACATCTCTTTTAAATAAATGATACCATGTTATTAAGAAAAATGGATTTAAAGAAAAGCATGTAAGTCATAATCCTTATTTAACCCTTTGGGATATATGGTATTCAATTCATGGATCCAATATGCTTCCCTCCGTTTCAATTGGGTTACACGGTCTCCTCCTCGTCGTGGTTGGGGTATGTGGTTGGTAGCACTTGGAATCGAAGTTGTGATATATTGTGTCCCGCCGATATAAAATATATTCTATCCTTCACACTTTGAGTAGTCTCACCAATGTAAAGGAGACCACATGGGCACTTAATTAAGTAAACTACATAGTTAGAGTTGCATGTAAAGTAATGATTAATGGTATATCTCTTGCCAGTGTGGGGATGATGTACTACTCAAGTGTGAAGGATAGAATATCCAAACACAAGTCCACCATACGATGTAAAGACACACTCCTTCCTATTCCTCATCATTTTATATCGGCGGGACACAATATATCACAACTTCGATTCCAAGTGCTACAACCACATACCCCAACCACGACGAGGAGGAGACCGTGTAACCCAATTGAAACGGAGGGAAGCATATTGGATCCATGAATTGAATACCATATATCCCAAAGGGTTAAATAAGGATTATGACTTACATGCTTTTCTTTAAATCCATTTTTCTTAATAACATGGTATCATTTATTTAAAAGAGATGTTATTCTTTATGTCATATTACTGTATTCTATGCACTGATACTTATGCTTTTTCTTACAGAATCGCTAATTACATTATTTGGATGGTCACTTCCTATCTCCCTGCACCCTCCTTCCTTGAATTTCTGACATGCGCTCTAACTGTGGAACGCAGGCGCTCCCTATGGAACGCAGAACGCAGCCTCTATCCTCTCCACTATAGCGCTGACATCACTTCCGGTATAAGCACTTCCGGCTTTCTGTGCACCACGAGATACTGGCGTTATTTAACACAGCCAGTCACTACTCCCTCTCACGCTTGACATGCGGTGGATACCGCGTCCCGTACACCAGGTATTGATAGCCATCACACGGGTAAGTGCACGCTGCTATTGCCACGGCGCTAAGGAGCTCATGAGCCGTCTATTTTCTTTTCTGATGGGCGCATTGTTATTTCACAGCCTTATACCACATATTGAATAATCTGAAGGCTTTTCATAACTGGTATGTTATCACCATCCCTGCGATTCACTCTATACATAATTTCTCATCATATATACTATATTGTATATTTTTCACCACAGTTACCACGATATCACCACTGAGATCGGTATGTTGAGAATCTTTCTCATATACCTCTATCACAATTGCCTAGGCACTATATTTCATATTTGTTCTGTATTGCCTTACAGTGATACGTAACTTTATCCCTTCTATTTCTGGGTATACACTTTCACTAGGTATGTCCTCAAGCTAATTATCTCTATATCTATCATTCTGAGTACTTTTGTGACAGGTTTAATATTGAACAGCCTGTTATACATAATATAATATATTTTTGACCCATTAATGTGTATATACTGTATCTTGTTCATACAAATTATACACTTACTTTTTATAGTACACTGATGAAGGTCTGACGTGACCGAAACGTCTGTATTAGTGACCAAGTGTATGTATTAAATTTTATTTCATTCACACAAATTGAGTGTGCCCAGTTTCTTTATATATTCATATGGTTTGGGAACCTACTGGTGCACCTCTTTAGAGCTGTGCAAATATTATATTATACTTATCTATCCCTTATATTTAGCACGCTCTAGCTTGGGTCATGTCCTCCATGACTTTTTCCTATAACACTGAAGAGGCTTCCAATATTATAGCCTTATCAAAAGTACCCAGTGACTTTCTTAAAATTCCTGCAAGCGAAACCAGGGGCCGAGACTGGGAGCGGGAACTTCGTCACCATATTAATCTGGAACTTCATGGGGCCACTTTAACTGAATATTTAAAAGCACAGAGAATACCACGTGGACTCAGGGTATCACTTCGCCCTACACTTTTTTGTGATTCCACTGAATTCTGTTCTAAGTTTGAGCACATACTAAACAAGTGTTCCTTTGATCTTATGGTCCTTACGTTGGAGCATCTACATAAAGAGATCTCGACCAGTGAAGAAAGACTCAAAAATACCGAAGAGCAACTGATTGCGACCAACCCTGCAGAAGAATTTAATTCCCTGAAGTCCAAGATAGAGGCTAACGTTGCTCAACACCGCCGTGACATCGAACAACGCAAGCGGACCAAATTCCAGCGTGACCAAGAGGACTACGACCTTGACAGGGTTTATAAATGGCGCAACAAACCCTCGTCCAGACAATTCTCCACCAGACAATATTACCGTTCCTCCCCAGATGCTTCAACCTCTGGCTCGGACCTGGAGAGGCCCGAAAGATCTACATACCAGGAGCGTTTTTTAGGCCGCCAAAGACGATCCCAACGAAGAAGAGGCCCAGGCGGGGGAAACGACAATCAACGCACCATGGATTCGACTCGAGTGACACGTTCACAGGTACTAAATCACTTGTGGTGAACATTTCATCAAAAATACTGGGTATAGCAGAACATCGACTCCTCCAGAGGGGCCTGTCTTCTGCCCCAGTTACAGGAACAATACCTTTAAACTGGATATGGATCTTCAGAGATTCTATAGATCATTACGACTAAAACTCTACTTCTCTGATCCATCTACCAGACCAACCCCAAGTGTACCTTTACCTAACTGCCTTACAGCAGCAAGTCTCAATCTACGGTCTAAGAGCACCTATCGACCACCTGTGGGCTCTCATGCGTTAGAGACATTCATTCAATTTGTCAATACATCTTTCACAAATTGCGTCAAGATTCAGACAGAGGAAACATACACTTTCCATCCAATTGCTCCCCCTGGATAGACAGGCTCTATCAACACTACAAGATGATAAAGATATTATCATTAAGCCTGCGGATAAAGGGGGAGCAATTGTAGTTATGGACAAGTCAGCCTATATTGGGGAGATTCAACGTCAACTCAATGATACAGCTACCTATAGTAAACTTCCGGGAATCCCACTACCAACATTCAGTCTACCATCAAGGACACCTTAGATAGGTACTATAATTTAGGTATAGTTGACAAAAAGACATGTGAGTTTCTCATCAAAAAACATCCCATAACACCAGTCTTCTACACTCTCCCCAAGATTCATAAAGATTTAAATAATCCACCGGGACGCCCTATTGTAGCCTCCACCGAATCAGTTTTGTCTCCCTATCTATCTTTTTAGAAAAAATCATCACCCCATTGATTAAGAAAACTCCTTCTTTTTTACTAGATACTGGATCCTTTTTGACTGTAATTAAGGCTATCACCCCAATTCCATCAAACGCCATTTTGGTCTCCTTCGACGTACGTGACCTTTATACATCAATACCCCACACTGAAGGCATATCCTCCACACGACGTCTTCTATCCAACTCAGGCATGCATCCTGACCAGGTAGACCTATGTTGTGAACTACTGTCCATAGTATTAACTAAAAATTTCTTCCTGTTCGAAGATCAATACTATTTACAGTTGAAGGGCACAGCGATGGGATCGAACGTCGCCCACCGTATGCCAATGCCTACATGGCACACTACGAGGAGACCCTCATCTATGGACATCATCTTTTCCAGGACCATGTATTGACCTGGAGAAGATACATAGACGATATTTTTTGTATTTGGGTAGGCGACCTCAATACGCTCACGCCTTTTTCAACTTTCTTAGATCCTCATGGTCGGGCCTTGACTTTACCATGACCCATGATAACCACCAAATTAGCTTTCTGGACACCCTGGTGATCAAGGACCCACAGGGCAATCTCACCACGGATCTCTTTTCCAAACCAACTGACAGGAACAGTCTCCTCCACTTTTCTAGTTTTCATCCGTACAAAATGAAGTGTTCTATCCCTCAATCCCAAATCCAGAGGGTAACTCGCATCGTATCAGATCCATTATTACAACAAACTAGGATCACTGAAATGCAGTCCAAATTCCAAGAAAGGGGCTATCCATCACACTCTGTTCAAGCTCATTCCCCCAATAGGAGACCACACACTGACGGGACAAAAGGATACCTTTTGTACATGACTATCACCCGTCAGCGTACAAAATTCACACAGCCATACGGAGGTATTGGCACATCCTACAAACTGCCCACCCTGAGGTTGAGGCCTTTAGACAACCGTTTATGCCATGTTTTAGGAGGCACGTAACCTAAGGGACAATCTAGTTAGGGCAGACATTGGCTCCAAAAAACTTACTTCAACCCAGAGATTCCTTCAAAACCCCAAAACTGGTACCTTCCCGTGCCTCTCTTGCCACCAATGTAACAACGTCCTGAAAGGTAATGTTGTACATCATCCCCACACTGGCAAGAGATATACCATTAATCATTACTTTACATGCAACTCTAACTATGTAGTTTACTTAATTAAGTGCCCATGTGGTCTCCTTTACATTGGTGAGACTACTCAAAGTGTGAAGGATAGAATATCCAAACACAAGTCCACCATACGATGTAAAGACACACTCCTTCCTATTCCTCATCATTTTATATCGGCGGGACACAATATATCACAACTTCGATTCCAAGTGCTAGAACACATACCCCAACCACGACGAGGAGGAGACCGTGTAACCCAATTGAAACGGAGGGAAGCATATTGGATCCATGAATTGAATACCATATATCCCAAAGGGTTAAATAAGGATTATGACTTACATGCTTTTCTTTAAATCCATTTTTCTTAATAACATGGTATCATTTATTTAAAAGAGATGTTATTCTTTATGTCATATTACTGTATTCTATGCACTGATACTTATGCTTTTTCTTACAGAATCGCTAATTACATTATTTGGATGGTCACTTCCTATCTCCCTGCACCCTCCTTCCTTGAATTTCTGACATGCGCTCTAACTGTGGAACGCAGGCGCTCCCTATGGAACGCAGAACGCAGCCTCTATCCTCTCCACTATAGCGCTGACATCACTTCCGGTATAAGCACTTCCGGCTTTCTGTGCACCACGAGATACTGGCGTTATTTAACACAGCCAGTCACTACTCCCTCTCACGCTATGACATGCGGTGGATACCGCGTCCCGTACACCAGGTATTGATAGCCATCACACGGGTAAGTGCACGCTGCTATTGCCACGGCGCTAAGGAGCTCATGAGCCGTCTATTTTCTTTTCTGATGGGCGCATTGTTATTTCACAGCCTTATACCACATATTGAATAATCTGAAGGCTTTTCATAACTGGTATGTTTATCACCATCCCTGCGATTCACTCTATACATAATTTCTCATCATATATACTATATTGTAAATTTTTCACCACAGTTACCACGGATATCACCACTGAGATCGGTATGTTGAGAATCTTTCTCATATACCTCTATCACAATTGCCTAGGCACTATATTTCATATTTGTTCTGTATTTGCCTTACAGTGATACGTAACTTTATCCCTTCTATTTCTGGGTATACACTTTCACTAGGTATGTCCTCAAGCTAATTATCTCTATATCTATCATTCTGAGTACTTTTGTGACAGGTTTAATATTGAACAGCCTGTTATACATAATATAATATATTTTTGACCCATTAATGTGTATATACTGTATCTTGTTCATACAAATTATCACTTACTTTTTATAGTACACTGATGAAGGTCTGACGTGACCGAAACGTCTGTATTAGTGACCAAGTGTATGTATTAAATTTTATTTCATTCACACAAATTGAGTGTGCCCAGTTTCTTTATATATGCTATAAATCATGTTCCTGCGGGCCGGGAGACCGGGTCACTGAAAGGTCACCTGACCCGCAGTAACAGGACCCTTACTGCATCACCACAGGGGGTTGGCTTAACCCCCACGTGGCCACGATCGCTCTGATTGGCTGTTAAAAGTGAAACAGCCAATCAGAGCGATTTGTAATATTTCACCAATGAAACTGGTGTTCAATGAAATATTACAATCCAGCCATGGCCGATGCTGCAATAGCATCGGCCATGGCTGGAGACCGAGAACCGCCCCCCCCCCACACCATGTCACGGCGGTGATCGGCCGCCGCCATCGAAAGATGGCAGCGATCGGTCATCGCCGTCACTGTCTGCTCCTGCGATCCGCTGCCCCCACCTACCGATCCCCCCCCCCTCACCTTCCGACGCCCCCTACTCACCTCTCCCGGTCCACCGATGTCCCTGGATCCGTCCCGGCGGCTGCCCGGGATTCTTCATGGGCGCCGCCATCTTGGAAAATGGCGGGCGCATGTGCAGTGCGCCCGCCGGCCGGCGCATGCGCAGTGCGCCCTCCATTGTACAAAAATTTATTTTGATCACTGTGATAAACTGTCACAGTGATCAAAATAAAAAAAAAGTAAATGAACCCCCCCTGTCATAGGTAGGGACAAATAATAAAATAAAGAATTTTTTTTTTTTTCCTAGCGGATTTTGCTGCTGATCCGCAGCTGATTTGCTGCGGATCCGCGGCGGATATCGCTGCTGATCACGGCGGATTTCGCGGCTGATCCGCGGCGGATTTCGCGGCTGATCCGCTGCGGATTTCGCGGCTGATCCACGGCGGATTTCGCGGCGGATTTCGCGGCTGATCCGCGGCGGATTTCACTGCTGATCCGCGGCGGATTTCGCTGCGGATCCGCGGCTGATTTCGCTGCGGATCCGCGGCTGATTTCGCTGCTGACCCGCGGCTGATTTTGCTGCTGATCCGCGGCGGATTTTGCTGCTGATCCGCGGCGGATTTTGCTGCTGATCCGCGCCTGACTTTGCTGCGGATCCGCGGCTGATTATCTGCTGATTCATCTGCGCTAGCGGGTATAGCATAACGCAATCGCGTTATGCTATACCGTTACCAGCCGGTCAACGCTACGTGTTGAACGGGCTGGTAAAACGCAATATGAACCCAGCCTTAGGGTTAGAACTAGGGTTAGCATTAGGGTTAAGGTTAGAATTACGGTTAGGGTTGGAATTTGGGTAAGGGTTGGAATTAGGGTTAGGGTTGGAATTAGGGTTAGGCTTTTAGTTAGGTTTATGGTTAGAGTTGGGGTTAGGGTTATGATTAGGGTTTGTATTAGGGTTAGGTGTGTGTAGGGGTTAGGGTTGGGGTTAGGGGTGTGTTGGGGTTAGGGTTGGAGTTAGAATTGAGGGGTTTCCACTATTTAGGCACATCAGGGGGTCTCCATACGCGACATGGCGCCACCATTGATTCCTGCAAATTTTGCGTTCAAAAAGTCAAACAGTGCTCCTTTTATTCCAAGCCCCGACGTATGCCCAAACAGTGGTTTATCCCCACATATGAGGTATCAGCGTACTCGGGAAAAATTGCACAACAACTTTGGGGGTTCTAATTTCTCCTGTTAACATTGGGAAAAAAAATTGAGGACTAAAAAATTATTTTTGTGGAAAAAAAATTATTTTATATTTTCACGGCTCTGCGTTATAAACTTCTGTGAAGGACTTGGAGATTCAAAGTGCTTATCACACATCTATAGGAGTTCCTTGGGGGATCTAGTTTCCAAAATGGGGTCACTTGTGGGGAGTTTCTACTGTTTAGGCACATCAGGGACTCTGCAAACGTAACATGACGCCCGAAGACCATTCCATCAAGTGGGCATTTCAAAACGTCACTACTTCCCATCCGAGCCCCGACGTGTGCCCATACAGTAGTTTTCTCCCACATATGGGATATCAGCATACTCAGGACAAATTGGACAACAACTTTTGGGGTCTAATTTCTCATGTTACCCTTGGGAAAATAAAAAAATTGGGGACTAAAAGATCCTGATTGTGGAAAAAATATGATGTTTTTATTTTCTTGCCCGGGCGTTATAAACTTCTGTGTAGCCCTTGCGGGTTCAAAGTGCTCACCACACATCTAGATAAGTTCTTTGCGGGGTCTAGTTTCCAAAATGGGGTCACTTGTGGGGAGTTTCTACTGTTTAGGCACATCAGGGGCTCTGCAAACGTAACAAGATGCCCGCAGACCATTCCATCAAGTCGGCATTTCAAAGCGTCACTACATCCCTTCCGAGCCCTGACGTGTGCCCAAACAGTGGTTCCCCCCCACATATGGGGTACTAGCGTACTCAGGACAAACTGGACAACAACTTTTGGGGTCCAATTTCTCCTGTAACCATTGTGAAAATAAAAAATAGTGGGCTAAAAAATCATTTTTTGAGAAAAATAAATGATTTTTTATTTTCACGGCTCTGCGTTATAAACTTCTGTGAAGCACCTAGGGATTCAAAGTGCTCACTATGCACTAAGTTCCTTAGGGCGTCTAGTTTCCAAAATGGGGTCACTTGTGGGGGAGCTCCAATGTTTAGGCACACAGGAACTCTCCAAATGCGACATGGCAACCGCTAAATATTCCAGCATATTTTCCATTCAAAAAGTCAAATGGCGCTCCTTCCCTTCTGAGCCCTGCCGTGCGCCCAAACAGTGGTTTATGACCACATATGAGGTATCTGTGTACTCAGGAGAAATTGCCCAACAAATTTTAGGATCCATTTTATACTGTTGCCCATGTTAAAATGAAAATAACTGAGGCTAAAAGAAAATTTTTGTGAAAAAAAAAAGTACTTTCTTTTATTTACAGATCAATTTGTGAAGCACCTGGGGGTTCAAAGTGATCACTATGCATCTAGATAAGTTCCTTAGGGGGTCTAGTTTCCAAAATGGGGTCACTTGTGGGGAGCTCCAATGTTTAGGCACACAGGGACTCTCCAAATGCGACGTGGCAACCGCTACATATTCCAGCATATTTTCTATTCAAAAAGTCAAATGGCGCTCCTTCCCTTCTGAGCCCTGCCGTGCGCCCAAACAGTGGTTTATGACCACATATGAGGTATCTGTGTACTCAGGAGAAATTGCCCAACAAATTTTAGGATCCAATTTATACTGTTGCCCCTGTGAAAATGAAAAAAACAGGCTAAAAGAAAATTTTTGTGAAAAAAAAGTACTTTCTTTTTTTTACGGATCAATTTGTGAAGCACCTGGGGGTTCAAAGTGCTCACTATGCATCTAGATAAGTTCCTTAGGGGGTCTAGTTTCCAAAATGGGGTCACTTGTGGGGGAGCTCCAATGTTTAGGCACACAGGAACTCTCCAAATGCGACATGGCAACCGCTAAATATTCCAGCATATTTTCTATTCAAAAAGTCAAATGGCGCTCCTTCCCTTCTGAGCCCTGCCGTGCGCCCAAACAGTGGTTTATGACCACATATGAGGTATCTGTATACTCAGGAGAAATTGCCCAACAAATTTTAGGATCCAATTTATACTGTTGCCCATGTGAAAATGAAAAAAACTGAGGCTAAAAGAAAATTTTTGTGAAAAAAAAAAGTACTTTTTTTTACGGATCAATTTGTGAAGCACCTGGGGGTTGAAAGTGCTCACTATGCATCTAGATAAGTTCCTTAGGGGGTCTAGTTTCCAAAATGGGGTCACTTGTGGGTGAGCTCCAATGTTTAGGCACACAGGGACTCTCCAAATGCGACATGGCAACCGCTAAATATTCCAGCATATTTTCCATTCAAAAAGTCAAATGGCGCTCCTTCCCTTCTGAGCCCTGCCGTGCGCCCAAACAGTGGTTTATGACCACAAATGAGGTATCTGTGTACTCAGGAGAAATTGCCCAACAAATTTTAGGATCCAATTTATACTGTTGCCCATGTGAAAATGAAAAAACTGAGGCTAAAAGAAAATTTTTGTGAAAAAAAAAGTACTTACTTTTTTTTACAGATCAATTTGTGAAGCACCTGGGGGTTCAAAGTGATCACTATGCATCTAGATAAGTTCCTTAGGGGTCTAGTTTCCAAAATGGGATCACTTGTGGGGGAGCTCCAATGTTTAGGCACACAGGGACTCTCCAAATGTGACATGGCAACCGCTAAATATTCCAGCATATTTTCCATTCAAAAAGTCAAATGGCGCTCCTTCCCTTCTGAGCCCTGCCGTGCGCCCATACAGTGGTTTATGACCACATATGAGGTATCTGTGTACTCAGGAGAAATTGCTCAACAAATTTTAGAATCCATTTTATCCTGATGCCCATGTAAAAATGAAAAAATTGATGCTAAAAGAAAATTTTTGTTGGAAAAATTAAAATGTCCATTTTTTCCTTCCACGTTGCTTTAGTTCCTGTGAAGCACCTGAAGGGTTAATAATCTTCTTGAATGTAGTTTTGAGTAGCTTGAGGGGTGCAGTTTTTATAAAGGTGTCACTTTTGGGTATTTCAGCAGCAGAACGGAAGGAAAGGAGACACACTAGTCATAACTAGTGGGTAGGCGGAGCCCAGACGAGATAGACACCTCAGATTAAAAAGAGTGTTGACCGGCCCCTCCAGCTCGGGCTCCTCCTACTCAGCTCTCCAGTTTTCAATTTGAGGTCAGAGAAGATAGTCGCTGCTGGAAGCAGCTCCTCAGAAGATTTTATTATTTTTGATCGGACAAGAGACTTGGATCACCAAATGTGGTCTAGAGGTCTCAGGGGTCTCAGCGCTGCTGGACCCCCACCTCTCCCTTGGCGGATCTGTATTACCCTATATGGTGGTCCCTGCAGAACCCTGCCGGCCCGGGGGGGTGAGGATGGCTTCCCTGGCGGGGACGCAAACCGCGCTGCAGGGGTCACTGCGTTCCCCGCCCTGGGGGGAAGCATGGGCAAGCGCCAGAATCCACTGGGGGTCCCTGTGGCGCTTTCGGCTGGTGAGTACTCCACATTTAATATGTGTTTGAGTGTTTTCAGCGACTGCTGCGGCAGTCGCTGTTACAGTATACATGCGGTGACTGTGTGTTTTTTGTCCGCAGGTGGATGCCTGCAGGACATAGGAACGAGGGAGAAAGGAGCTGCGCGCCTTTTTTATTTGAATTTCGCGCCGCTCTGAGCGCGCGCTTTACGGCAGTCTCTTTTTCCGGCTTCTCTCATGAAGCACACGGAGGCACAGCGCGGCGGCCAATACTGACAGGCTGAAAGCTCCCTCGGACATCGCTCTCCTCCCCTCTCGGCAGCGCTGCACCGCGACCAGCTGGGTGAGTCGCTTCTTCCCGTCTAGGGCAGAAGCTTAACCCTTCACCCCCACACAGCGCGGGCGCCTTTCTGAGGCACAAATGGGTGGCAGACTGCGCTGCCTGCAGCTGTTATCTCAAAGCTCGCACACCTTTTCAATAAAGAGGTTGTGGGGAGTCTGCGACAGTAATACTGCCACTATACGTTCCTGCTAACGACGACGCATACTATGCGATCGTTTGTGTGATCATTTAATGTCGCTAGTAGCTGCCAATCTGGGCGATCTCATTAACAACGCATAGGCGGTTAGCGATCCCCTTAATGACTTTGGCGGTCATTGCGATCTACAAAACAGCGCAATTTTTTAGCGATCTTGTTGAATTTTCTTTAGTGTGGCATAGCTGTCCTGCAGCTGCTGCCTTATAGAGGCACTTGGGGCTCGCACACCCTTTTCATTATCAAGGTGTGGGGAGTCTGCGACTTTAACCCCTTCTTAGGCGGTTAACTCTTAATGAGGGACAGCTGGGGTAGCTCTCTTTAAGAGCTTTAACCCTTCAGCGTTCGTTTTTTCTTTAAGAAACGCACTTTAACCTGCCGTATACTGTGCAAGGTAAGAGACCGTCTCCCAGATCTGCTACAGGATCAGTCTCGCGTATCTGAGACGCAGACCTCGACGGCGTCAAGCGCAGCGGTCGGAGGTTCCAGTGGTGTCAAAATGGAGGCCCTCGCTAGTTTCTATGGATGGCCTGTCTGTCTTTCTAGATTATTGAGTGTCAGCTAGATCCTCTCAAGGAAGCGACACAAGCCGGTGCCTTCCTTCCCGCATAAGAGGAGGATCGGCAAAGGGACACTCTGCCTCTCTTTTGGGCCGTTAAGAGGTTTTTATTGGAGGCGTTAGTTACCGGAGGAGGTATCTGGACGTCCTGGTAAGTCGGCCCGGATGTTTTCAGTCGCGATCAGTTTTACCATCACTGGATGAGCTTAATGGGACAGTGGAGAAGGAGCGCCTGTGTCCAGATAATTGAGACACTGTATCCGTGTTCTACGGAGTTGATTGATTGATAATTGAATTCCTTCTCCTGAAGTGAATGTCCCTTTATCCCAGCTTAGCAAAATCTTCCCGTTAAAGGGAAGGCGAGTCTGCAGGATCCGCTGGACAGAAAAACATAGATGGCAGCAAAATCCATCTACGAGGCCGCGGGTCATGGATTCAGTACCAGAGTCCATATGTGCTTGTAAAGCTTCCCTGAGCCGGTTGGGCCGTCTATGGACGGCGTGGCAAGATGGATCCCCTCTATCGAAGTACATGGGCTTTTCAAGTTGTGGAGGATACTGCGTCACTGCTATCCAGGGCGCAATCCTCGGCAGTCACAGTCAGAAGAGCACTGTGGCTTAGACAGTGGACCGGGTACGCGGTTTCCAAGCAGGGTTTGCTATCTTTAACTTACAAGGTGGTCAGCTATTTGAGCCTGACCGCACGGAGCTGATCGCAAAGGCAAAGGAAACGGTTTTACCGTAGCGCAGAGCTGTGACTTCTGCGTCTGGCAGGACTAGTGCCGGTAGTGTCGGCAATCCTTTCGGTCCAGGGGACGTTTCGGTCAGCCCTCTTGGGGATCGGGTCGTCCCTCTTTTTCAGGAAAAAAGGACCTCTCAGAAATCTCGCACTCCCTGGAAACAAAGTTTCCGTCAAGACAAGCGGGAATCTGACAAAAAAAAAAACCCGCTAAAACAGATTGACGCCAGGTTTCCACTCGAGGGCTCTCGAGTGGGGGGTCGCCTGCTTCTATTCAAATTGACTTGGGTTTCCCGCGTTCCGGACACCTGGGTGACGCGGGTTGTGTCGGCAGGTCACTTCATAGAGTTTTCTTCTCGACCCCCGGACAGTTTTTACCAATCTCGCTTTCCGTCAGAGCCCGAGCTATGTGCCGCTCTACTGCGAGAAGTCGACTCTCTTCTGCAGAAGGGTGTGATGGTACCGGTTCCACCAGAGGACAGGGGAAGAGGGTTTTATTCCAACCTCTTTGTGGTCCCCAAAAAGGAGGACAAATCTCACCCCATCCTGGATTTCAAAAGATTGAATCGGCATGTCCACACCCAAAAATTTCGCATGGAGTCGCTTCGCTCCGTTATGGCAGCCTTGTCGCAGAACGACTTTTTGGTGTCAATCGACATTCGCGACCTCATTTGCACATTCCAATCGGAAGGGCTCACCAACGTTACCTTCGTTTTGCCATAGGTCAGTCCATTACCAGTTTGTGGCTCTGCCATTTGGTTTGGCCTCAGCGCCCAGAGTTTTTACAAAAATTCTGGCGCCTCTCATGGCAATACTACGAAGACAGGGGGTCACGATTCTTCCCTACCTGGACGACCTTTGGATTGTGGCGTCCTCAAAGGAGGAGGCGGTGACGGCTCGCAATCTATCCCTTCAGCTCCTTGAGGACTTCGGGTGGCTGGTCAATTGGGAGAAGTCGTCTCTGGAACCGTCACAATCAATTCTGTTTTTGGGGACGAACAGTGGTGTCCCTGCCTCCAGACAAGCAAGCATGTCTCCTTCGACATGTACGGGTGATGAAGTCTTCAACAGCAATGTCCCTTCGAAGATGTATGCGTCTTCTGGGGTTGATGGTGGCTTCAATGGAGGCACTTCCGTTTGCCCAATTTCATTCCAGGGCTCTCCAAAAGTTCATTCTGAACCGTGGGATCGGTCGCAGACCTCACTGGATTGCAGTGTTATCATCTCCCACAAAGTACGAGAGTCTCTAAGATGGTGGATACGTCCGAAAGAGTTATCCCTGGGGAAGTCTTTCCTTCCTCCGAAGTGGTCGGTCATAACCACCGATGCCAGCCTGACAGGCTGGGGGGGTGTCTGGAACGATCTCTGGACTCAGGGAGTATGGTCATCGGAAGAGTCTGTCTTGCCGATCAACATCCTCGAATTGAGGGCGATTTTTCTTTTGCCTCCAACACTGGACGGTCCCTTTAAGCGGTCTGCCTGTCCGAGTGCAGACAGACAATGCGACGGCGGTCGCATATATCAATCACCAAGGCGGGACAAGGAGTTCCAGACTCATGGTGGAGGTATCTCGGATCCTGATATGGGCAGAGACCAGAGTTCCAGCCATCTCTGCGATCCACATGCCAGGAGTTCAGAATATCACGGCAGACTTTCTAAGTCGCGAGAAGTTGGATCCCGGAGAATGGAGTCTTCATCCGGAAATTTTTGCACTGCTGTGCTCCCGTTGGGGAACTCCCCAAGTGGATCTGATGGCATCCAGGTTCAATGCCAAGTTACCGACATTCATGTCCAGGTACAAGGATCCGAAGGCTGTAGCGGTGGATGCTCTAGTGGCTCCGTTGGACCGATTCACACTAATCTATGTGTTCCCGCCGATTTCTTTGCTACCTCTGGTACTCCGTCGGATCAGACTAGAGAGAATCTCGGCTATAGTGATAGCCCCAGATTGGCCAAGGAGTACGTGGTTCTCGACACTGGTGTCACTCCTGGCGGCACCGCCATTTCCACTTCCTCTTCGCCTGGACCTGTTAACCCAAGGGCCCGTTCGTCATCCGGACCTGAAGTCTCTGCGTTTGACGGCGTGGCTCTTGAGACCGAAATATTGACTCGTCGAGGTTTTTCAGCCGAAGTCATTGCCACTTTGCGAGCGGCCAGAGGTCCGGCTACTACTAGAATTTACCACAACACTTGGGAAGCCTTCTTTTCGTGGTGTTCGGGTTCTTCAAGGAACCCGAGGATTTTTTTCCATTCCCAATTTGTTGGCTTCCTGCAATTCGGGCTGGACAAGGGTTTGGCAGTGAGCACCCTGAGGGGTCAGGTTTCTGCTCTGTCCTTGCTGTTCCGAAAGGCTATCGCCTCGCGTAGGGACGTGCGTTCCTTTTTTCGCGGAGTAACCCACCAGTTTCCACCGCAGAAGGCGCCTGTGTCTCCTTGGCGTCTCAACCTTGTTTTGGAGGCTCTTCAACATGGGCCTTTTGAGCTTATGGACTCTGTTAGTCTTTCTTTGCTCTCTTGGAAGGTTGCCTTCCTAGTGGCGGTCACCTCTTTGAGAAGGGTTTCTGAGTTGGCGGCTCTTTCTTGCTCACCTCCCTTCCTGGAGTTTTCACCCGGATCGTGTAGTGCTACGCACACGGAGCGACTTCCTACCTAAGGTGGTGTCGCAATTTCATGTTAACCAGGATATTGTGTTGCCCTCTCTTTGTCCGAGGCCAAGGAATGCGAAGGAACGGGCCTTGCACGCATTGGATTTGGTGCGGGCTTTGAAGTTCTATTTGACTGTTACTCAAGGTTTTCGGAAGTCAAACTCTGTTTGTGATTCCAGCAGGTCGTGGCGTGGTCAACGAGCTTCCAAGGATTCTATAGCTCGTTGGATTCGGTCGGCCTTTTTGGAGGCTTACCGACTTAAAAGCGAACCTTGCCCGATTAAGATTCGAGCTCACTCCACGAGGGCTGTGGCTTCCTCGTGGGCTTTTCATCAAGGGGCCTCGGCAGCTCAGCTCTGCCGAGCGGCGACCTGGCGTTCTGTCCACACGTTTATAAAGTTTTATAAGGTGGACGTCAGTGCTTCCGCTGATGCGGCCTTAGGACGTAGGGTCCTGCAGGCGGCCGTAGTTTAAAGTTCTAGTTAACTTGTATTTGGCGCCTGTTGCGCATTTATCTAGGTTGTTGGGATTCTGCCTCTTTTGGTTTTTTTCCCACCCTAGTTTTTGGACTGCTTTGGGACGTCCCACTAGTTATGACTAGTGTGTCTCCTTTCCTTCCGTTCTGCTGCTGAAAGACGGATTTTGGTAAGAACTTACCTGTAAAATCCTTTTCAGCGAAGGAAGGAAAGGAGACACAGCTCCCTCCCATGGCAGAAGTGTGTTGATGTGTTTTCAGATGCGGCGTGACCCTCTTCTGATAGCGATTATCTGGGCTGAGGTCGACGCGCTAAGGCTCTGTTCCAGCATTGCCAGCTCATCGCAGTGGTCAGGTCCAGTGAGTAGTACCTGGAACTGTGTGATTTTTGCCTACATGCATGCATAACCTGTATTCTTGTGTTTTTTTCTCTGAAGTCCTTCAGAAGGGGTTATGTTGCTCCGCTGGTGATATTGCTCTTCCTTAAGCTTGTGTACAACTGGAGAGCTGAGTAGGAGGAGCCCGAGCTGGAGGGGCCGGTCAACACTCTTTTTAATCTGAGGTGTCTATCTCGTCTGGGCTCCGCCTACCCACTAGTTATGACTAGTGTGTCTCCTTTCCTTCCTTCGCTGAAAAGGATTTTACAGTTAAGTTCTTACCAAAATCCGTCTTTTCTGCCATATAGACCCCTCAAAGTGACTTCAAATGTGAGGTGGTCCCTAAAAAAAAAATGGTTTTGTAAATTTTGCTGTAAAAATGAGAAATCGCTGGTCAACTTTTAACCCTTATAACTTCCTAACAAAAAAAAAATGTTGTTCCCAAAATTGTGCTGATGTAAAGTAGACATGTGGGAAATGTTATTTATTAACTATTTTGTGCCACATAACTCTCTGGTTTAGCAGAATAAAAAAAATTTGAAAATTACAAAATTTTCGCCAAATTTCCATTTTTTTCACAAATAAACGCAAAAATTATCGACCTAAATTTACCACTAACATGAAGCCCAATATCTCACGAAAAAACATTCTCAGAATCGCTAGGATCCGTTGAAGCGTTCCTGAGTTATTACCTCATAAAGGGACACTGGTCAGAATTGCAAAAAATGGCAAGGTCTTTAAGGTCAAAATAGGCTGGGTCATGAAGGGGTTAAGAGAGGCCTGGGGTCAGTACCAAAGCACAGAGTGGATTTGCCCTCACTTCCGTACCAGGGATCCCTTTAAGAGGGGCCTGGTGTCAGAACCACCCAGTCAGTGTTTGCTGTGGTGTTGTCATGGAGTGAGAAAACTGTTGCTCATAGCAACCAATCATAGCTCAGCTTCTTTTAAGCAGGTCTGGTGAAATGAAAGATGCTTTGTGATTGGTTATACACACACACACATTCAGTTTTATATATATATATAGATGTAGCTCTAATAGATTAGGAAATTAAGCAATTTATTGTTCACATGTTGCATTTTTGCTGTGGGGAAAAACATATCATTTTTATAGTACAAGCAAAATTAAAAAGATTTCTGAAATCGCATGCACATGCTTGCTTATTTTTTCCATGCAGATTTGAATCTTTCAAGCAGGTTTGTTTTTGTTTTTTTCTTGTTTTTCTCCTCAAATCTGTAGTGTGTCTATTCCAGCATTTTTCACCCATGGGAAAACACGTACCGTTTATACTTGAGTATAAGCCGACCGAATATAAGCCAAGGTACCTAATTTTACCTCCTCATTCCCATCCGGGTATGCATGACTTCCTTATCACTGTCCTGGTGTGCATAGCACCCTCATCGCTATACTTGTATGTGTTGGGGGAGGATCTAAAGTGACCCTTCACGGTTGACCAAGTGATTTCCAAATTAATCCACAGGACGTTGCTAGCAACTGAAAATGACCAGACGGAGACGACATGTCTGGGAGAATCAAGGCAGATTCCTACCCCGTTTATTATGTCATCTTCTTTTATAGTATTTAGCAAGTTGTACTTCAACCAATAGTATAAAAACACACTTGTAGCACTTAACCTATGAAAATACAGAAAGACCGGAAACTACATATATGGCCGTATCTACGTGACATGGGAAGGAACAATAGCATATTCATTCTTCAGAGTATTATACAATGATACACCCCAAGGTCTCATATCTTGTCCAAACTAGAACAATCTGGTTTTATTACAAGCGCGAACTTTGCTCTAATTACAGAAGAACAATTTGGCTTTATAACAGCCAGGAACTATAGCCTAGTAACAGAATTTATCTCATAAATGACAAGATGGAATTACAAGCCCGAAATGGTTTTGATCTTGGTTTAACCCTTCACATATGCATGGCCACCTCATCCCTATCCTGGTATGCATGGTCTCCTCAACTCTATAATGGTATGCGTAGTCTTCTCATCCCTATCCTGGTGTGCATGGCCACCTCTTCATTATCCTGGTATGGATGGTCCCCTTCATCCCTATACTGGCATGGATGGCCCCTTCATCCCTATCCTGGTATGCATGGCCCCTTCATCCCTATCCTGGTATGCATGGCCACCTCATCCCTATCTGGTATGCATGGCCACCTCATCCCTATCCTGGTATGCATGGTACCCTCATTCCTATCCTGATATGCATTATCCCCTCATCTCTATACTGGAATGCATGGCTCACTCATCCCTATCCTTCCCTGTATGCATGGCCCCATCAGAGAAACATAAAAAAAATAAACCATCCTACTTACCTTCCCTGCGCTCCCTCGCAGCGTCTTGTTCCAATGCCAGCAGCTTATTTATGCTTGTAAGCAGCACATGACCGTGACTCATGCGCTACTTACAAGCAGAGGACAGCTGGCAGAATACTCACTGCTCTCCACGCCGGGACTATGTGCGTGGAGAGGTGAATATTCATTGTTCTTTAATAGCGGGCACAGTAACCTCAGCCTCCGGCTTGCTGCAGCAGCTGGGCAATCACGTGTGCCCGCTACTAAAGAGAATGAATATTCACTGCTCCCTGCACCTATGGAAGTGGAGAGCAGTGAATATTCATTGCCTTAACTAGCAGGCACACGTGATCACTCGGCCACTTCTGGAACTATTGTGCCCGCTATTCACTGCGAGCGTAGTGAATATTCATTTCTCTTTAGCAGCGGGCACAGGGGTTAGCCGCAGCAACTGGCTCCTGCCTCCTGTGACCCGCTGTTCTGTCACTTCCACTCCGTCTTTTGGGACCCTGACTCGAGTATAAGCCGAGGGGGACTTTTTCAGCATAAAAAATGTGCTTAAAACCTTGGCTTATGCTAAAGTATATACGGTATGCAAAATTCTTAAACGCATGCAAAAAAAAAAACTATTTTACACAGCATTTTTCCTTTTGTTCTGCTGCAAAAAAACAAACTTTATAAACCCTAAGGATGTGATATCTCATGTTGACTGTGCTTTTGTTTATTTTATTTATTTGCGGGATTCAAATCCACATTTCAATTTCCCTTGCGGGTACGCTGTGATTTTTTTTTTGTGTTTTTTTTTCCCATAGACTTTCAGTAATGTAGAAAATGCAAAGTAAAAAGCGCAGATGCGTTTAGTGTTTCTGCTTTGTAAACGCATAAAAAAACGCAGCTTTATTTAAGCCAAGACGAGATAAAAAAAAATGTCAAAAACCACATTAAAATGCATGAAAAAAAAACAGTAACCAAATTTACAAAATGGGTGCAGAAAATCTGCAAAAGCTCAGTGAAAACATGGCCTAAGATAGGATAAAAGTCTATCTGATCCAGAGAGTTTTCAGGCAGCTACTTATTGCAGAAGAATAATGGTGGAGGGGATGAAGAACAACATGCGGCTTTGGCTTAGCAAAGCATGCATGAAAGCAGTAAAGTTGAGTGATGGCCGCCGGTGCCCTGTTGATGTGCAAGCTTTAGGCTATGTGCACATGTTCAGGATTTTACACGTTTTTTTAAGCGCTTTTGCGGCGGTTTTCCGCTGCAAAAGTGCTTAAAAAACGCATGCCTTAAGCATCCTATTATTACAATGCATTCCGCAATTTTTGTGCACATGCTGCGTTTTTTTCCGCGAAAAAAAACGCATCGTGGTAAAAAAACACAGCATGTTCATTCTTTTTCCGGAATCGCAGCGATTCCGCCACCATAGGAATGCATTGAAGCGCTTACTTTCCGCATGTGGCTATGCCCACCATGCGCAAAGTAAGCGGTTCAAGTGCGGATGGTACCCAGGGTCTGGAGGAGAGGAGACTCTCCTCCAGGCCCTGGGTACCATATCCATGTTAAAATAATAATTAAAATAAAAAATAGCGATATTCTCACCCTCCGGCGGCCCCGCAGCTTTCCCACTCCTCAGCGATGCTCCCGGCAACTCCCGTTCCCAGGGATGCCTGGCGACAATGACCTGTGATGTCGTAGCGGTGTCGCGTGATGCTACGTCATCTGGGGTCATTGTCGCCAGGCATCACTGGGAACGGGAGTTGCCGGGAGCATCGCGAGGACCAGTAAGGCTGCGGGGGCCGCCGGAAGGTGAGAATATCACAATTTTTTTATTTTATTTTATCATTAGATCTTTTTACTATTGATGCGGCATAGTCAGCATCAATAGTAAAAAGTTTGTCACACTTGTCAAACACTGTGTTTGACTCGTGTGACCAACCTATCAATCAGTTTTCCAAGCGATGCTACAGATCGCTTGGAAAACGCTAGTTTTTAGCGGGAATACGCATACCAATAAAATGCGTATTTCCCGCTGCAGAGAGGTGCTGGATTGCCGCGGCAATTCCCAAACGTGTGCACATAGCCTTAACCTTTCTAACGTTGCTCATCTGTTCAGTTCACCATAAGTGGATTGTCCCTCTTCTGGCAGAAAGATGGCGGAAGCGAATGCCACCGTCTGAGCTATGGACTGCTAGAGATCATTACATGTATCGGAACCTTGGCTTTGGGAGATGTTGCAACTAATAGCTCGCTCTTGAACTGTTTTAGTCCAAGAGTCCAAAGTTTAAAGGTGTAGTTTATATAGGGATCCTCTTGGTTAAAGAGGTTCTGGTATTACCACTTCTTCACATTCAGGTTAATGGACCTGAGGTGTAATACAAAGCCCAGCCTCCATTGAATGGGAAATGTGATGTATGGTGCAGTGTAAACTATGAAGAGACCACAACTTACCTAATATTGGTGTCCTTAGGGATATGTCATTAGTTTTAAAGGGACTGTCACCACAGAATGACTGTTCAAAACTAATCCCACCTCTCGGTGCATCATGGCGCGGCCAATCCTTTAATATACACCGTCTCACCTGCTTGGTTTCCATCCATCTTCACCCTTCTCTGGCTCTATCAAGCCAGAGCTGTCAATCAAAGAAGAGGGAAAGGAGATAGATGGAAACCAAGCAGGTGGGAAGATGTATGTAAATGGTCGGCCTCACCATGAAGCACCGAGCGTCGGGATTTGTTTTGAACAGTTGTTCTGTGCTGACAGTCCCGTTAATAAACTGGACAAGTCTCCTAACTTGTCTCCTTCTGCCTGATCCGGTGAAGGTAAAGCACATGTTGCACTGCGTTCTACAGTATATAGTATATGAGGTGTTCCGTCACGCAGGTATTATCTCATCACAGGAAGCCGCAGGAGGGGACGGAGTCTTTTTTATCTTTAGTTATTAGTCGTGCTATATATAAGCACTGTTAATTGTAACTTTTGCTATGGACAGCTCGGTGAACCATTAAGATGCGATCATCCGTGCCATTAAATAAAATCGTATCACTTGTTTAATGGCTTCACCACAATTTAAGCTCCCTAAATGGCACAGTAATTATGCATGTCAGAGTACAAGTGGTTTTCATTAGTAGTTCAGGAGAGTAAAGACGTCTGGAGTAGCCGAGATAAAATGGCTTTCGTAGAAGACGATCCCAGGTAGAGACCGGAATAGGGGCTTGCCATGTAACAGACGCACATACAGTGCGGAGTAGACTACTACACTGCTATTTGTTGTCTTTTTATACTATGTTTATTAAGTAATCTGCTGGCATGTGATCCTGTGTAATGGCAGGGATGCACACATTTCCATAATAACTAGCTGTTGATCTAACAATCCCTGCTGGCAGCAGAACACTTTCCACAAATCGGTTTTATCCCGCCAATTGGATGCAGTGACTAATATTTCTGTCGAGCCGTGACATATGCATCACCACACTTCTCATCAAGCCGTAAAGAGTGTTTTTCCCCTCGTTTGTTAATTTCTTTGTACTTGTATTTCATTCTGTGGTTGAGAAACATGTAAGAAATGACAGCTCTTTGTTAAGAGACGAGAATTCCAAAATTATTATCTATATTTAAGATCTGCTAAATATTCAGCGGGAACTGTTAGTATAATGCTTTTTAGCTTGGACGCTCGCCTGAATTCTGAGCATTTTTCATTCTACTAATATTAGACATCCTGAGGGTACAACTACAGTCCCCCCTCAATAACGGCCAGTTACATGCTGGTCTGCAATCTCCTTTTCTTGTTTATAATAACCTCAATTTCCTTTCTGAAATATTCATATTTCAATCTCAAAGTGCAGCAGCCATGTGCTATATGATTGCCTGAGAGCGGCGGCCTCATGTTCCCCAAGGGTGAAAGGAAGATCTGTGCCTACAACGTTTGTAACCGAAAAGATATACTGCTCCCTCCAACAAGGTGACAACGAGCCGCTGTGAGTCAGTGGCTATACGACGTGTGAGCGTGCACGCTATGCAGTCCCATTGCGTCCCTTCACTCTGCGCTCCAGAGTCAGTGCGCGGGGAGCGGATTTGCTAGGTGGTTCCGTGACGTTGGGCTAGTCACACCAATCGATCACAATGCTGTGGGCATGCACAATTGTAACAGGACATTGATCCGTGACTGAAATAAGTGCCACCCCTATAACTGAAACAAAAGGTATGTGAGGCAATCCTCTAATGATAAGTGTTTTTTAAGCCTACTACTTGGAGCTTTTTTTTTTAAGAAAACCATGTTAGTGATGCACGTTGAATCACTAACCACACGCTGGGTCAGTTTAATAGCTAAAAATGAGGTGCTGGTTCCCTTTAAGTCTACCTTTAGCCTGAATATCTATGAAACTATGATAGCACCTCTAATTGTAGTCTTCTGTAGCAAGCATGTACATTTATTACCTTAGCGATACTGATGTCACTGTTAAAATGGGTTTTGATAAGTTTGACATTACATCACTTCATAGAGTACTTTTTAGAATATGGAGACATTTCCGTTCTTTGCAGGCAGTCCACATGAACTGGTAAGGCCTCTTTCACACTTCAGTCCCTTGACGTCAGTCCCGGCCTTATACTCACCCTCCAGCGTCTTCACATAGTAGTTTACAGACACCACACTGGTCCCGCAGCACCATCTCCTACCCGTAGCTTCCAACATAATAACATACTATTATATATAATGACACCTCATATAATAGTATGTTATTAAATATTTTACCACATTTTTTGCTTCAAATATATTTTTCCCTATTTTCCACCTCTAAAACCTGGGTGCGTCTTATAGTCCGGTGCTTCTTATAGTCCGAAAAATACGGTAAATGTATTTATGATTTTATGTATAATTACAATTTTTTTTCTATTCCCGTTGAGCGCATTAAGAAGCAGCACATCGTTCCTGCATGTTGTCATGAACAAACCACAGATACCAATTAGTGCTGTCAGAATTGAATTATGCAGTACAGGGACGGTTCTATCCCCTGCAGTCAGGGAACCATTCCACCTAAAGCCTCATGAATGGTGTGTCCCAGTATATGGTTTGCAGTAGTTTTGAGGCTGAACCTCTGAATATTATCAACTGACCCTTGTATGTAAACGGTCACTAAAATTTGCTGACCTATTTATCACAAATAAATTGAATGTACGGCAGTAAATCTATTTCTAAAGTGTGCTATTTGGCATGAAATTCTCACCAGATGTCGGTAACAACCCATCCATTCCAAGCAGGGAAAGAAATCAAACCATAGATTTCCATAAGTTGTGTAATAATGCCAAAAGAGCCTTTAGAAATATATTTATTTAGAAAATTAATGACGTGTTCAATACTTCTTTCACCCGCTGTACATTTGATTTTGGTCCACGTTTTGTAATGTAGGTTTTATCGGTGCTGTTTTGGGATGATTGCGGTATGAAGATGTAGCATGCTTTTGACTTTCATTCCGAAATCTTCACTATTTTAGATAAGGCTATAGTAACAGGAGAATGGAATTACATCTCAGGATGACACAGAACCGGGATTCTAGTCAGTTTTCTGATTCTGATATTGCATTCATATGCTAGCCATATTACTGACTGAGGTTAATAGGATCTGGAATAAGCGCCCAACAAATCCCTGAGACCAGAGTGACACTCTGCGTGTAACTGCATCTGATGAATTACACTCCGCTCTGCCCAGGCTCTGGACTGCAGCCGTTTCAGCAGTCATCCTCTTTAGTGCACTGTAAATTGTCTTGTTTTTCTCTGCCAGGGCTGTTGGGTTTTGTGGCGTTTCATAACCGGAATTAACACTCAAGCACAACCGCCACATAAGAGAACTGGTTACCGATAAACATAGCGCGGGCATGGGTTACATGTATAGCCAGGCATTTATAAAGGAATTTAAATATTACTACCATGCATCCCTAATTATGATGAAAACCATTTATCTACAATACTATTTTTTTATATTCTTAATAAAAATGTCTAATGGTTGCAGGAATAACCCTCTTTAAGGTCTACTGTTCCTCGCCAGTAGACTATCATTCCATGGCTGAAAGTCTACAAAAACTGTATGCCTCCACGATCACTCGTCTGTCTCACATATCTCCATGTGCAGTGATTTTGGTACCTACGGTTTTTATATTAAATTTACGGCGCTGATTAAGAATATGACTTCAGTTTTGCCAGATTGGCTCTAGTTCTGAGATATTTAATAGTTAATTGCAGTAGAATTCTGTCTTCTATAGCATTGTAATCCTACAAATTGAAATGCTAAATAATTACATGGGATATTTCCTTACATAAGACATTTGTTAGTCAAGACCAAAAGCTATTGCATTTGTTCTAACACACAAGTCGCATTGGGGGAATGCATTATATTCATGGGATGCATGATCTCAAAAATTAGAACCAATTCGGCAAAAGTAATGGGATTTTTGAATTCCGCACCCACACATTACCCTAAACCCATACAGTTTTAAAAAGCATATGAAAAAAGGGACGTGGCTAAGAGTAGTAAAAATTTGGCAGCTGAGATGCAAATGGAAACGAGCTGCATCCAGATTCTCATGTGCCATCTTTGCTTCCTTTTAAAGGGTATATCAGGGACTTTACAAAAAAATTGACCTAAGCACTAACAGCAGGCAATTTCAACCTACCTGCCTGTTGTCTGGTGCTGTTCTGTCCCGACAGAGCGGACCACTCCGCCGGGTATGCTGCTGCATCTGTTGACGCGACAGGTGGGACTTCTGAGTTCATTCTGTCGGCTCCCCCGGTTAGGCAGCGGGATCTGGCTGTCAATCAGAATGACGTCCGAAGTTCTACCCATCTACAGAGCGGAAAGTAAGCCTCCATTCTGTAGACGTGATATCAGTAGAGGCTTCTGAATCTTCGGCAGGAGCGTCTGTGACCGCTCTGTGCCCGGTGAGAACTGCACCGTGCACAACAGGCAGGTAAGTAGCAAATACCTATCTGGTAGTGCTTAGATACATTTTTTTTTTTTTTTTTTTGTAAAGTCCCAGATATCCCCTTTTAAATTTTGCATTCTATGAGATTATTGTTAAAAAAAAAAGTGTGTAATATAACATTTTTAATAAGCCACTGTTAAACAGCAACTTTTCTGCCTGCTACTCAGAGCTTTTCTTCAGCTTGCTCAAAAACGCAATTAAGAGAAAAAATATATATAATTAGTGTATGTATGTCATGCAATCATGCATATTCGCTTGTTAAAGGGACTTTTCAACAAAAGTTTGACTGGTGAGACTCAAATTGTGACTGGGCACCCCCCATAGCCCTTTTTAAGTTTAGAATACACTGTTGGCACTGTTGTGATTTTGTGTTTGGATTAATTATTCTTTCTCTTATTTACAGGAGCAGCCAAGGATTTATGCACATGAAACTGTCAAAAGCCAAAGAAAAATATGTATTGGGTCAGAACAGTCCTCCTTTTGACAGCATCCCGGAAGTCATCCATTTCTACACCACGAGAAAACTTCCAATAAAAGGAGCTGAACACTTATCACTCCTGTACCCTGTAGCAGTGCGGACCCTTTAAAGTGCAAACGGACTAACCACCCCCTTCCCGTGGACAGGGGACAGTGAAGAAATATTGTATGACATCTGCACTACAGATCAGGGTACTACAAGGGATAGTTCAAGCACTGACATTGTGAAGTCAACTCCGGGCACTCACAATTAGTACGATGTTGCACTACTGCTTCCATAAAGGACACTGCTTCTGTTTTGAGAAGGGCCATGGGGAAACTGCAAGATGTTTGTATGTTTTCAAGGGTGGAAAAAAAAAACACCTGGCTGGATGCAAAATGTTTCATCCAATGGTTATATGAGAATAGACAAAAGGAAAAAACCCATACTGCAATACATCTAGTATGTAGGCTCAGAAAGATCCAGAGAGTATATTGCTTACCTCCTTCAAAGCATAATACTAGTTAGTTCTTTTAGGCTTTGGTGCCTGTAACACAATAAATAATTGGAAAAAATGTCCTTAACTTGTTTGCCTTGTACTCTTCATACCTCATGGCCATGGTGCTATGGGTTACTTAAGCGTAAGATGTCAAAAATGGTCAACTATTAAAATAAAACCACAAAAGACCAACCATATCAGCCAATTTTCTGCAGAGTTAACAATTGCTGAAGATTCGAGGCATATAGGCACAGAAAGCATCACTCTGAAAAGATGTGGAAGTGGCACAAAGATCTTGGAGGCCTCACATCAGACTCCTTCATAATGAAGGCCTCTTCTTTAACTTGGCAGTGAAGGTTTTCATATGAAGCTGATGCCCTGTAGAGTTTTCACTATATTTTGTGGGATGCAATAAAGGTTTTGGTGCCATCACAATCTTCAGAACGCAAACATAAGATTTTCCGTGGTAGCGAGAGTCTGCATGGAAGGCCCTGGCCTGCTCTGACTATATATCTAGTAATACTTGTCTGTTGGAGCAATAATCTGTTTCTCACTTGCTACATTCGTTATTACGGTCCATCGTTGAGCTAAGTTTTGGGTAATTATTTATGAATAGGGTATGTAAATAAAGAAAATAGCGTTTTAATATATAATTATATTTTTGACCCCATTTTTTGGTACAAAGAGTTGTTTGTGCACCTTTTTACAGTGAGAGGCCTTAAAAGGCAGCGTCGACCATGTTTAGTGTTTGTACAGTGTGACTGTCCTTTAGCGAGGAAGCGTTACTCGAATGTTCTAGGTTTAAAGACAAAATCAGGGTATTTTTTATTTTTGACTGTTAGCTTGTGAAGCCTGTTTTCCTCCTTTCTGAATAGTTACAGTATTAGGGTTTCAACCTTCACTTTAATAAATTGATCTTCAGCATGTGGAAATTTTTTTGTCTGCTCAACTGTTGTCATCAGTTCGTTGAATATTATTGTGCAATACAGTCTGCTTTCTAAGCTATTTTTTGTGTCTCTGATTTTTACTGGTGATTGTGAAGAATGATAAAGCTACTGATCATCACGGAGAGATGGCTCTTAATTGATATCTGAAGCGCAATGGTTTATTCATGTTTTAATGCAAAAGCTATTCACTTACGCTTCTGGATTTGCACCTCATTACCTCCGAATTCTAATGCAAATTGGGTTCCGATTTGCAAGGAACTTTGTCTAAGAGGTCAGGTCTGAAAAAATCTACAAGTGTCCTGATGTGAATGAGCGAAAATGAGAAATCCCTTTGCGAGAAAGCAGCCCTGTCTGACATCTGACATTTAATTACTAGTCTCTCCAGCAAGACACCCAAATTATACCACTTCAGTGATTTCAATAGACATAACTGACAGGGACCATACAGCGTTGCTGACTTAGGCCATCAAGAAAAGTAATCTCAAGCCTTGAACAAAAGCTACATTTATTTATAGAGCCTATGTAGCTCAGAACTATGACACTCCAAATCCTAATTTATGGATGGCTTTTTATTTTTGCAGGTGTTTTAACTGAATGCATTATTTTAGTGTGATTTTTACTTTGCGTTTCTAAATATTAAAAACAATTTGGCAAAACAATTTGGTGTTTTACCACCAATGCCTTATGGCTTGTTCACATGTCCTATTATTGCCACATTTTTCTGAAGAAAAAAAGAAAAACGCAGCATTTTTACTGTCCCTGCATAGTCGATGAGATTTATGAAAGCTCATACATGTTTCGCCTATTTTTTTACTTGCAGATTTGAAGCAGGTGTACATCTACAGCATGTCAATTCTCTAGTGTTTTTGCATTGTTTTTCACCCGTTCTGTAGAGTGGTAAAAGGGCTGGTAAATTTGCGCATTTTTGCGCCTGTAACCACACCCCCAGCACTGACTGGCAGCAGACCCTGATGCTCAGGCTGCTGTCAGTCCGTATTGGGGACACTTTTACAGCCGTCTCTCTCTCTGGTGACTGAAACCGTGCCGGCACCACAACTGTGACTGAAAGAGCGAGTTTCCCAGAGGGAGATAAAGTAAATTTCCTCCTGGCAGTGGGGCTCTCAGTGCAGTTGGACGTACAGTGTAATAATACTATTAAACTGCAGATTAACCCAAATCTGCAAGTTAATAGCATTATTTTAGATTACAGGTGCCCCTTAACATAATGGGGTAGATTTACTACTAGAGTTATGCCAAAAAATTGGTGCAGCCGTTGGCAGAAGACCTTTTTTAGACAAATGTATCAATGATGTGCAGCAATAACGTCAGAGGTTTGCCCCACACGCCACACTTAATTTTTTTCACAAGTGTCCAGGCATGAGTCCCAAAATAAGCACATTTATTACTAAAGTGCTAATTGGGATCAAAATATCATCCAGAAGGGGATATAATAGAAAGGAGTCTTGTGTGCACCGCGGTGATGAATGGTGAAAACAATGACTCGGGCCAAAAATTCATGTTTTATTTTATTTTCGATAATTTGACATTATAGGTTTCTCACTTGACGTAGCCGAGGATTTTAATCAATCTCCTGTGTAAATAAAGGATTGGGCATGTCATAATTCAACACGCCTGATCACCATTGGCAGATGTCAATGGAAAGATTGAAACAGTCCCGAGAGCCCTATATACATATGACTGACTGCCCCCCCCTTACGTGGGTACAGCCAGATTTTGGTAAACGCCTACCTTTTTTAAGGTCCATGAAGGCACTATTCACATGCAGTAATTTCCAGATCAAAGCTTTGTGATTCCTTTACATACAAACATTTTTTATCTTTAAGCAGCTTCAATTAAGAAGAAGAATCAATGTGACTACATGATTGAAAAATGCCCATCACAACAACTAGGTGCTCAGGTGGCACCTGTGTCATTATGTTGACTTCTTATTCTTCCTATTTTATGAGGCTGGTATAAAGCTAGCTTTTCATGATGAAAAATAATTCTAGCATGAACAACCTATAAATTGCAATTTTTATTGGACTTCCAAGCACGCAAGCAAACACCTGCCTGCTTTTCCATCAAGCACAATTTTGCTTGTACGCAGGTGTCTGTCACTATCATGTTAGCTTATCTAATTATTGTGACACCTGTAGAAAGGAACGAATCCCTCGAACAAGCACTGTCTGCCAGAGAATGAATAATGGCACCGCATCATTAAGTACTATACACTTCTTATTGGACCTGTAGTCCTAGTGGTTTCTCCTTGTGCTCCTATTCAGCTACATACCCCCCACCACAATGTTCTGCAATACATACTGTAGCACTGCTTATCACAGAAAGGAAGTTTTAATCAGCCCTGTCTTAAAAGTTAAAAAGTTTTTTCGTCAAAAATTATTATTCTAAGCCTCACCCCGTTCTTCCTCTGATTGTGGATGTTTCCTCCTTGTCAAAAAATGTTTGAGTTTCCTTAACAGTTAACAATTCAAGATTTCTTGCCCTTGGAGATACCAACAGCACTTGCTTGCCAAATTATTTGGATTGTGAAGAATATATTAACTATGTGAGCGGACTAATGACAAGGCAGCGTTATTGGCGACACAGCAAGGGTTAACTATCCAATGACTGCTAGATCTACACCATTATTCCAAAAAACGTCATGAAACCCTGCACTTTGTGTAGTGTGTTACAAGCTCAAGAAAATGTGTAAATGTACAGATTTGTGAGGCATGCAGCGTTCCGTTTAATCGTGCTGTGTAGCAAGCAGGAATGACAAAAAAATGGGCAAAAAGTTAGAAGATTGGTTGGTCAATACACTATGTGCAGACTACATCCTCCTAAAATTACAGCTAACACCCGGCTCTCACAGCCAGGAGCAGTGCTCGCACTGCCCCCAGCTGTTTAACCCCTATAAATGCTGCAATCTATATTGATTGCAACATTTACGAGGCTGGGAGAAGGAGCGGGCTCCCTTTTCCATCAAATCGGTGCCCCCGTGACATCATTGCTAGGGCCTAATTGTTGCCATGGTGACCCAAGCTCATCATGACAACATCCGGCTCATAAGGATACGGAAACCCTGTTAGACCATGGTCAGAGCAATTCATTGTACCGCGGCCTAGATGAACTCATTGAGAGGTGTAGTTTGTAAAATGGTGTTTGGCTGTTCGTGTACATCAGGGCCTCTCCTAGTGGGTTCTGGCATCTGCAAACCATAGCAGTAAAATTCGTACTATAATATGGTGCTCCTTCCTTTCTGAGATTTGTGCTGTGCCTGAAAAGCAGATTCTGATAACATGGAGGGTACTGGCACACTAGGGAGAAATTGCACAACAAAGTGAGAGAACCATTTTTTTTTCTATTAGCCCTTACAAAAAATAAAAATTTGGCCAGAAACAACATTTTAGTGGTAATAATGTAATTCTTCATTGCCCAAATTCGGTGAGGCACATGTGGTGTTAACATGCCAACTGCACCCCTATATGAATAAAATGAGGCTACTTATGGGGGAGGTTCTGCCAGTGTGACATGGCACCCTCAAACCATTCCAGCAAATCTGAGCTCCAATATGGCGCTTCTTCCCTTCTGAGCTTTGTACTGTGCCTCAAAAGTAGTTTGACTGCATATAGGGTATCTGTGTACTCAGGAGAAATTGCACAACAAATAATGGTCCATTTTGCTCCTCTTTCCCTTGTGAAAATGAAACATTTCAGACAAAACCAAAATTTTTGCAGGAGAATTTTTTTTTTCATTTTCTCAATTCCACATTGTAAAATTCTGTGAAGCACCTGGGGTTCAAGGTGCTCCCCACACATCTAAATAAATTCTTTGAGGGGTCTAGTTTCCAATGTGTAGTTACTTGTGGAATGTTTCCGCTGGTTAGGCACATCAGGAGCTCTGCAAACGCAACATGGCGTCCACTAACTTCCAGCCAATTTTGCCTTCCAATGTCAAATGGTGATCCTTCCGTGCACCCAACAGGGGTTTTTTCCTACACTTATGGGGTGTCTGCGTACTCAGGAGAAATTGCACAACAAATTATACTGTTCAATTTTGTCCTCAACCAGGAAGGATGAAAGGCGCTTTTGTGTAGACCCAGGGACGCTCCAGCCGATAATGGTAATCACCCTGATGAAGGGGAACTGAACCTCCCCGAAATGCGTTGGTTAGATTTTTTGGCATCTTCAGGCATCCATATCTTGCGATTCCACACTATTCCCAGAGCCGCCGTACATCTTGGATTTCCCTGTTATCCAGGGACGCTACTGGCTGGAGCGCCCCTGGCTCTACACACGAGGCGCCTTTTATCCTTCTTGGCTTCTCCTGATTCATTGCTTAGCCTCAGCTGCATCTTCCCCCGGACCTCAGAATATAGCCATCCTCGCCACAGCACTTACAAGTGCACGATCCTGAAGCACCTGGAAGTTACAGTACATTATTTATATGCTGCACCACCAATGCTAATGAGGAAAATAAGGATCATACACCAAGACTCCTAATATATTAAAAACATCTAGCAAGATCAATTAATATTAAAGACATCTAGCAAGAGCAAGTACTATTACTATCATTATCATCATTTTTGTTTGGTTCTTTCTACAAAGCCTAAAGTGGCGAACTACAGTGACAAACTATACTATAACTGGTAACCGCAATTGTCCGTAAAGACAAGATTCATCACCAACTGCAAAGTTGCTGTTCACTAACCACAAAAATTAATGCCTATTGTAGATCTGTAAACTGTTCTAGTTATAATCTATTGATAATCTATTCATGTGCTACATTTGATATAGTGTTTGTCCTAAATTTAACGCTTTATCTTTTTTGAGTTTCTAGTGCAACAGATTCTTTTATTAACTCTTCTAGCTTCCCTTACAGTTTTCTCACACAAATCTGTATATGTTTTGCTGCTTCATCCTCAAACAACTTTCAGTGGGACGCTAGTGGATTTTTAATTACAGCTTCTACTTTCCCATGGGAAATATTGAAACAAGTGTAGAGTAAAAAAAAAGTTTCAAAAATATTAAAATAAAAAAAGTTTAAATACCCCCCCCCACATCTAATATATAATTACCAATAAACTCTCACAACTTTCGGTGCTTGTGTTGCTTCCACAATGCACCGCGACCGGAAGTACGCCGACCGCATATTGGAACACCCAAGTTATGGGTATTCCGATATGTCGGCCGGGAATCATATCCCCCACCAAAGCCGCATGTGCACCGCTCATTGGCTGAGCCGCCTGCTGGCTGACCGATGAGCGGTGCCGTGCGGGATTCAAATCCCCCGCCATAGCCGCGGCACGCTCATTGGCTGAGCCGCCCTGGATTCAAATCCCCCGCCAAGGCGCGCGACACTGCTCATTGGCTGAGCCAATGAGCGGTGCCATGGGGATTCAAATTCCCCACCATACTGTGCCACATCTTCATATTGTGCTCCATCACACTATCCCCTCTATTCTGTGCTCCCCATGCTGTTCTCTCCATATTGTGCCCCTTCACCTTGTCCCCTCTATTCTGTGCTCCCCATGCTGCTCCCTCTCGTCCTGCGATTCAAATCCCCCGAATTGGCTGAGCGGTGCCGAATGTCGCGCCGCTCACTGGTGAGCCAGCGGCAGCTCAGCCAATGAGCAGTGCCATGCAGCTTTGAGCGGCGTGAGAATTCAAATCCCCCGACAAAAGCCGCGCGGCACCACTCATTGGCTGAGCCGAGCGGGATTCAAATCCCCCGCCAAAGCGGCGCGGCACCACTCACTGGCAGAGCCGGCGGGCGGCTCAAATTGACGTAACCCCCGCTTGTGACGGTGCTCGCGGTTTTGGTATGTGCGGGGCTGTTGTGTGTGTATGTGTATGCAGGCATCGTCCGATGGACTACAAGTTCCCATCCGGCTATGCCTGCTACACTGACAGTGACACATTAGCCAATGATGGACAGTAGTAGTCCCATCATCCGGCTAATGTGCTGAATGTAAAAAAAAATATATATACATTACATAAACATATAACATACAGAACATACACAAAAA
>JARQOD010000001.1:578917686-579002579 GCA_033576555.1 Oophaga sylvatica | reverse complement strand
TTGGCTGAGCCGCCCTGGATTCAAATCCCCCGCTAAGGCGCGCGACACTGCTCATTGGCTGAGCCAATGAGCGGTGCCATGCGGGATTCAAATTCCCAACCATACTGTGCCACATCTTCATATTGTGCTCCATCACACTATCCCCTCTATTCTGTGCTCCCCATGCTGTTCTCTCCATATTGTGCCCCTTCACCTTGTCCCCTCTATTCTGTGCTCCCCATGCTGCTCCCTCTCCGTCCTGCGATTCAAATCCCCCGACATTGGCTGAGCGGTGCCGAATGTCGCGCCGCTCACTGGCTGAGCCAGCGGCAGCTCAGCCAATGAGCAGTGCCATGCAGCTTTGAGCGGCGTGAGATTCAAATCCCCCGACAAAGCCGCGCGGCACCACTCATTGGCTGAGCCGAGCGGATTCAAATCCCCCGCCAAAGCAGCGCGGCACCACTCACTGGCAGAGCCGGCGGGCGGCTCAGCCAATGAGCGGCACGGATTCAAATCCCCGCTATTGACTGAGCGGTGCTGCGCGGTTTTGGTATGTGCGGGGCTGTCTGTGTGTGTATGTGTATGCAGGCATCGTCCGATGGGACTACAAGTTCCATCCGGCTATGCCTGCTACACTGACAGTGACACATTAGCCAATGATGGGACAGTAGTAGTCCCATCATCCGGCTAATGTGCTGAATGTAAAAAAAATATATATACATTACATAAACATATAACATACAGAACATACACATAAAATACAACACAACATACAGAACATATAACAACATACAACACAGAACATACATATAACAAACACATAACACAGAACATACATATAACATACAACACAACATACAGTACATACATATAACATACAACACATAACATACAGTACATACATAAACATACAACACAACATACAGAACATACACAACATACAACACATAACATACAGAACATACATATTACATGCAACATAACATACAGAACATACACATAACATACAGTACATACATATAACATACAACAGAACATACATATAACATACAACACAACATACAGAACATACATATAACATACAACACAACATACAATACATACACAATATACAACACAACATACAGTACATGCATAACATACAGAAAGCAAAAGGTGGCTACTTTGAAGAACCTAGAATATAAGACATATTTTCAGCTGTTTCACACTTTTTTGTTAAGTATATAATTCCACATGTGTTAATTCATAGTTTTGATGCCTTCAGTGTGAATGTACAATTTTCATAGTCATGAAAATACAGAAAAATGTTTTAATGAGGTGTGTCCAAACTTTTGGTCAGTACTGTACATATAACATACAACACATAACATGCAGAACATATAACATACACAACATACAGTACATATAACATACAACACAACATTCAGTACATACATATAACATACAACACATAACATACAGTACATACATATAACACAACATACAGAACATACACAACATACAACACATAACATACAGCACATGCACATAACATACAACACATAACATACAGTACATACATATAACATACAATACAGAACATAAAACATACACATAACATACAACACATAAAATACAGAACATACATATAACCTACAACACAAAACATAAAGTACATACTCACCAATCACCTAATCCCCGATGCCATCGATCTCTTGTGCGAAAAATAAAATAATAAAACAACCTATACATCACCTTTCCACCGTAGTCCAGATAATAACGAGTGTCCCACGATGATCTCCGGTGTAGAACACTGACATCGGGTGATATCAGCGCTCTACACCGCCCCTGCGATACACTGATATCCCTCCGCCGCCGGGAGAGAATGACGTCACTTCACTTTATTCTCTCACTGGCAAAGCTGGATGAGAAAATTCCCACGCAGCATTGCCATAAAGTGAGAGAATGAACTCGGGTAACCTCAGTGATGCACTGCAGGAGCCATTGTCTCTTGTCAGTGCTTCACTGGGAGGCCCTATAAAGCAGTGACATCACCCGATGTCACTGTTCTACAGGGGAGATCGTCGTGGGACACTCATTATTAATTGGACTGCGTAAGAAAGGGAGTATACGTTTGTTTTATTTTTGTACTTTTTATTACAATAGCAAGGTGACATTAACTCCAAATTACCCCATCTCCCACCGCTACATGGGAGTGGGAAGTAAGGGGCTAAGTGCCGGAATTGGTGCATCATACAGATGTGCCAATCCTGGGGCGGCTGGATGCTGGTATTTTTAGCCAGGGCGGTGCGCCAATATCCATGGCCCCTTCCTAGGCTATGAATATCAGCCCGCAGCTGTCTGCGTAGCCTTTCTGGCTAAAAGTTATAGGGGGACCCCACGTCATTTTTTTTGGGGTCCCCCTATTTTAATAGCCAGTAAAGGCTAGCTGTGGGCTGATATTCATAGCCTGGGAAGCTCCATGGGTATTAACCCCTTCCCAGGCTAGAAATATTGGCCCGAGCCATCGGTTTTCCCCCTCTGGTGCAGAAAATTGTGCGGGAGCCCACGCCATTTTTTTCCCCATTTTTTTTTTAAATTAACGCTATTGCGTGAAGATTTTGTGTGTGTGTGTGCGTGTGTGTCTTTAACTATTTATGTACCATTCTATCTATTATCTATGTAATATCTATTTATCTATTTTCTATCTATTATCTATCATCTATCTATATTCTATCTGTCTATCTATCTATTATCATCTATCTATTGTCCATCTATCTGTCTATCTATCATTATTTATCTATCCCATATCTATTTATTATCTATCTGTGTGTGTAATGGAATATGGCTTGGACAAATGTAAAAGAGGAGATTGGACAAGAAATGACATCACAAACCTTTTTTTTTGTTAAATAACATATCTTTATTTAGCTTACAAAAACGCATACAAATCCGCATGAAAGAAAAGCATGAAAAAACGCATCAAAAAAGCATCTGTGTTTTCTGTCAAGAGGTCCTGTTTTTGTGCAGAAAATTCAGCAGTCAAATCTGCAATGCGTGCACATACCTCAAATCCCCCACCAAAGCTACGTGGCACCGCTCATTGGCTGAGCCAACCCTGGTTGCGCAGCTTTGGAGGGGGATTTGAATCCCGCGCCGCTCATTGGCTCAGCCGCCGGAAGCTCAGCAATGAGCCGTGCCACGCGGGATTTGTATCCCCCACCAAGGCTGGCGACCATTCAGCTGCTAGCGGTATTGGTGCCAGATTTTAATACCGCTAGCAGCTGATGTGATTGGTCGCTCGCCGCCGCAGCAGAATCCGCAACGGTGCACAGACCCTTAACATTCTTTTTTTCAGCAATGGAGTTTTGCATTGAGCGTGCATACAGGCCATAGAGGTTGAATGCATTAATTATAGTTTTACTTGAGATAATTGTACCTGCTGATTCCAGGTCTTTCTGTAGATCTCCACAGGTGGTCCTTGGCTCTTGGACAACTCTTCTGATATTCTTTTCACTCCTCTGTCTGAAGTCTTGCGGGTAGCACCTGGTCATGGCCGTTTTATGGTGAAATGATGTTCTTTCCACTTACGGGTTATGGCTCCAACAGTGCTCATTGGAACCCTCAGTAGTTTATAAATTCTTCCATAACCAATGCCATCAGTATGATTTACAACAATAAAGTTGCAAAGGTCTTGAGACAGCTCACTGATTTTACCCAACATGAGGTAATGAGACACCTTTTTATAGGCCATCAGTTGAACCAGCTGATATTATTTTTGAATAATGTAATCACCTGCGCTACAAACAAGTAATACTGATTGAGTCCGCTATTATTCAGGTCTGGGACATCAAACCAGAAAAGTGTAGAACAAATGAATAATAATTAGGCCAATGAATTTTAGCAACACTTACTTGTGCTGTCGGCTTGTGGTGTATCGCACAGTAGATCAAGGTAGCAGCATGCTCATGTGCAGTGAGGTGAGAGCTTAGGGAGCGTCCTCCCATTGCTGCGGTTCTCACGGGTGAACAGAGATGCAGGCTGGTTGCGGGCTCCAGCCAGAAACGCCCCGAAGCAGTGGCGAGGTTAGCGGGGGAGTGGTGATAAGTGACGTCACAAGAACTGAACGATGGGTGCACGATGGGGCCAAACAACCAACGCGTTTCGAAGGATGCGGTCACTTAACCCATCCTTATATATCCACGTAAGCCTCATGCCCTGCTGTCTACTAGTGCAATGATACCTGACAGCCGGATTTGATAGTACATAATACCTCTATACATAAAGTGCTTGGCATTCTGAGCTAGAGTGGAAATAAAACATTCAAACGCCATTAAGTATTTTGTGAATGCCATGCTCTTTATGTATAGAGGAATTACAGTGGGGAAAAAAGTGTTTAGTCAGCCACCAATTGTGCAGGTTCTCCCACTTAAAACGAAGAGAGAGGCCTGTAATTGACATCATAGGTAGACACAACTAGTGAGAGTCAAAATGAGAAAACAAATCCAGAAAATCACTTGTCTGATTTGGCAAGATTTATTTTGTAAATTATGGTGGAAAATAAGTATTTGGTCACCTAAAAACATAAAACAATAAAATGCAGAGATGCTTACCTGCCCAGCATCCAAACAAATGCAGGGTGCAGTGGACCCATATAGTTAAGATGGTGGCAACTCAGGTGCAAAAATATCGATAAGACAACCGCACACAGCCTACCAATCTATGGAGTTGGCAGTTGCTTGGTATATTAATGCACAAAGAAGACTTGTATGCGGCGCTGTTCACACAATGGAAATGCACAGCATCCAGGTTATGAGCCTATTAGTGACGCCCTTCTATTAGATCAGGCGCACTGCCCAGCGCTATCCAATTGCATCCTATGTGAACAGACACCACAGTTTACAAGACCAAATGGGCCCAACTGCACCCTGAAAAAAGTGCAAAAAACACATATAAAAATACGTGAGGTATTAGTTAATATTTTGGCCAAAATACGCAAGCTCATGACCCACGTCACGGGTTCTCACACTTACGAGTCCTAACACTAAACAGAAATAGATTGGTAGGCTGTGTGCAGTTGTCTCATCAGTATTCTTGCACCTGTGTTGCCGCCATCTTAACTATATGGGTCCACTGCACTCTGATAGTGCATTTGTTTGGAGGCCTTGGCAGGTAAGCATCTCTGCCATTTTGCTGTGCTTTTGAATTTTTGGAGGATTATTAAGTCCTCTTTGTGCTATTTCTGTTCACCTAAAACATGCAAGATTTCTGGCTCTACAGACTTGTAACTTCTTCTTTAAGAGGCTCCTCTGTCCTCCAGTCGTTACCTGTATTATATGGCACCTGTTTGAACTTGTTATCAGTATAAAAGACACCAGTCCACAACCTCAAACAGTCACAAAGTCCAAAGAGCTGTCGAAGACACCAGAAACAAAATTGTAGCCCTGCACCAGGCTGGGAAGACTGAATCTGCAATAGGCAAGCAACTTGGTGTGATGAAATCAACTGTGGGAGCAATAATAAGAAAATGGAAGACATACAAGACCACTGATAATCTCCCTCGATCCACGAAAGATCTCACCCCGTGAGGTCAAAATGATCACAAGAACGGTGACCAAAAATCCCAGAACCACATGGTGGAACCTAGTGAATGTCCGGCATAGAGCTGGGACCACTGTAACAAAGGCTACCATAAGTAACACACTGCACCACCAGGGACTCAGATCCTGCAGTGCCAACGTGTCCCCCTGCTTAAGCCAGTACATGTTTCGGGCCCGTCTGAAGTTTGCTAGATACCATTTGGATTATCCAGAAGAGTATTGGGAGAATGTCATATGGTCTGATGAAACCAAAGTAGAACTGTTTGGAAGAAACAAAACTCGTCGTGTTTGGAGGAGACAGAATGCAGAGTTACATCCAAACAACACCATACCTACTGTGAAGCATGGGGGTGGCAACATCATGCTTTGGGGCTGTTTCTCTGCAAAGGGACCATGATGACTGATCCGTGGACATCAAAGAATGAATGGGGCCATGTATCGTGAGATTTTGAGTGCAAACCTCCTTCCATCAGCAAGGGCATTGAAGATGAAACATGGATGGGTCTTTCAGCATGATAATGATCCCAACCACACTGCCAGGGCAATGAAGCAGTGGCTTCGTAAGAAGCATATGGAGGTCCTGGAGTGGCCTAGCAGTCTCCAGATCTCAACCCCATAGAAAACCTTTGGAGGGATTTGAAAGTTTGTGTTGCCCAGTGACAGGCCCAAAACATCACTGCTCTAGAAGAGATCTGCATAGAGGAATGGGCCATCATACCACCAACAGTGTGTGCCAACCTTGTGAAGAAAACGTTTGACCTCTGTCATTGCCAACAAAGAATATATAACAAAATATTGAGATGAACTTTTGTTAATGACCAAATACTTATTTTCCACCATAATTTGCAAAATAAATCTTGTCAAATCAGACAATGTGATTATCTGGATTTGTTTTCTCATTTTGACGCTCATAGTTGTGGTCTACCTATGATGTCAATTACAGGCTCTCTCATCTCTTTAAGTGGGAGAGCTTGCACAATTGGTGGCTGACTAAAACTTTTTTTCCCCACTGTAAATACAATCAAATCCAGCTACCAGGTATCATTACTGATAGATTTCAGCTGGTGCATGACTTTCCATTGCTTTTTGCACCTTTCTTAATGCAGTATGTTCAATACTTTTTTCCTGTATTTTTTCTCGTTATTACACATAATTTATGGAGATTTATGTTTTGATTTCTTGCATGTGTGGATTGGATGGGTTGTTATCGAAATGTGGTGAGAATTCCATGTTAATAGCAGCTTTAGAGATGTATTTATTTACTTAGAAAAACAGTGGCATGTTTAATACTTATTTCAACCGCTGTATACAACATTTTTGAATGGGGAAAATGATCCAATATTACATGTCTGTGAGTGGCAAAAATATATGAACCTTTAATTTTAGCTCCAAACAATCTGCTAATCCTAAAGTCTTGTGTTTTCACTCAATGAGATGACAATCAAGTGGGAGACCTTTTTTTTTAATTCATCTTTGATCTTTAAAGGGAATCTGTAAGATTATTTTGCTTGCCCTACTATTAGTATCCTGAAAAAGGATATTATATCCTGATAGCCATTTCAGGATATATAAGTTTTATTGCTGTGCGTTGCCCCATTGTGTTGCTGTAAGCCCTGGAAATCTTAGTCGTTCGCCGGCAAGTTAAGTATATGTAAATATGAAATGAATTTTCACACGTTCTCCACCCATAACCCCGCCCACTCCTCTGAATCGGCATCAATGATTCAGGCAGACTGCCGTATTACTCACTTGAGGATCACATCGCAATGCTCGGACTGGCTGTCTGCTCCCCTGACCTGAGCTTGACAGCATGTGCAGGTGAATCTCACATAATTAGAATATCATCAAAAAGTTAAATTTTTTTCATTCTTCAATACAAAAAGTGAAACTCATATATTAGATAGAGTCATTACAGAGTGATCTATTTCAAATGTTTATTTCTGTTAATGTTGATGATTGGCTCCCCAAACCATCACTGATTGTGGAAACTTCACACCAGACCCTTAAGCAGCTTGGATTGTCTGCCTCTCCACTCTTCCTCCAGACTCTGGGACCTTGATTCCAAGGTCTAGTGTGAAGCATCCACAATCAATGATGGTTTCAGGAGCCATGTCATCAGTTGGTGTAGGTCTACTTTGTTTTATCAAGACCAAAGTCAGCCAGCCATCCATCAGGAAATTTTAGAGCACTTCATTGCTTCCATCTGCCGACAAGCTTTTCGGAGATGGAAATTTCATTCTCCAGCAGGAATTGGCACCTGTCCACACTGCCAAAAGTACCAATACCTGGTTTTAAAACAACAGTATCATCACTGTGCTTGATTGGCCAGCAAACTCACCTGACCTTAACCCCATAGAGAATCTATGGGGTATTGTCAAGAGGAGGATGAGAAACACCAGACCCAACAATGCAGACAAGCTGAAGGCTGCTATCAAAGCAACCTGGGCTTCCATAACACCTCAGCAGTGCCACAGGCTGATCGTCTCCATGCCATGCCACATTGATGCAGTAATTGATGCAAAAGGCGCCCTGACCAAGTATTGAGTGCATTTACTGAACATATATTTCAGTAGGCCAACATATTGAATTTTAAAATCATTTTTCAAGCTGGTGTTATACAGTATTCTAATTTACTGAGATAATGACTTTTGGGTTTTCATTGGCTGTAAGCCATAATCATCAACATTAACAGAAATAAACACTAAATAGATCATTTGTAATGACTCTATATAATATATGAGTTTCACTTTTTGTATTGAAGAACTGAAATAAATTAACTTTTTGATAATATTCTAATTTGGTGAGAAGCACCTGTATTTCTATGCAGCTTCCCGACATGCGACTATAAATTTTCCAGGTCTTACAGCAACACAACGTGTAAACGCACAGCAATATAAGTTACATATCTGAAAGTGCTGCCCATGACCTATTTCAGGATACTATTAGTATGGTGCACAAAAATGACCTGACAGATTCGCTTTAAATGAAAGTCTGATCTTCACAACATGTTTGGAAGTATAATATGGAATGAATGAAGGCCATTTCTTATGACTTCAGAATCTCTGCTTTTTAAACACTTAAATGCTGCTCTCAGAGACCGACGATGGCATTTATGTGGGTCATCCAAGTGGGACGTCTGGGTGTCACACCTCCCTCTCCTCAATCCATCAAATTCTAAAATCATTTAACCCATATGCTAAATTAAAGGAAATCAACACAACAGAATTGCTTTTTTCACCCCAACACTCCCCGAAAATGCAGTATAAAGCAATCAAAATATTTTTACACACACAAAGTTTTTTTTTATTCTTTTACAAAGTTAAGACATTTTTTAAGCCAATTAATTAATAAAACCTATATAAATTTGATATCACTGTAATTGTGCTGACGTGAACAATAATGTCTTGTCATTTTAACAAAATTAAACGAGACTCAAACAATTGCCAATTTTTTTCACCATTTTACCTCACGTGAATTTTTTTCCAGTTCTTCAGGATATTATATGTAACATAAATGCAGATATTCAAAACGACAACTCATCCCACCAAAAATAAACCCTCGCATGACTTTGCAAACAAAAATTGAAATGTCAAAAAATAAAATTGGCTGCGTCATTCCTGGGAACCTGTCAATTGATTCATGCTATCTAACCACAAACCACTGGCAGCATAAATAAGAGCCTGGCTGCAAGACGTCAGCCATTTATGTAGTTTTCTGAAATGCTTTGGTGTTTTAAAGAGACCATAGTTTAAAGAATCAGCATGGGACCATAGAGGGAGACCTGATTTATCCTCCATTGCCCCTGGATGGCTTCTCTCCAATGGATACACACACTCGCGTGGGAAGGACCTGTCAGTCACCTGGATCACAGTGGGGAGAAGACGGACTAGTCTCATCTCTGCCTGTAGACTTCAACCAGATGTTTAAACTATGTTTTCTCTACGACGCTGGAGCATTCAGAGAAGGATAACATCAAAACAATTTGCTGTTCATATGTTCATTTTTTTGTTTTTTTTATAGCTTGTTCAGGTGTCATCCGCCTGAAAAAAATGTCATGTGCACATTTTAAAATAATCATATCCAACCATAGCCAATGAAGTAGGAAACCTTGGATTCCCTTCTGATAAATTATTTTGCACCCTTTTAAACATTACTGACTCCTTTTCTTCCCTCCAGGAGACTCATTTTGATGTGTTTGAAGAGTAGCACAGAGGCTTCATAAATGTGAAACTCAACCTACATTTTTATTTTATTTATTTTAATGACTTATATAACACCATTAATTCCACAGCGTTTTACAGACATCATCACTGTCCCCATTGTGGCTCACAATCAAAATTCCCTATCAGTGTAGGAGGAAACTGCAGAACCCGAAGGAAACCTTTGCAAACATGGGGAGTACATAAAGACTCATTGCAGATGCTGTCCTTGGTGGGATTTGAATCCAGGACCCCAGAGCTGCATTTCTGCTGTTCTAGCCACATTTTCTTAATGTACTTATAAAGGTTGAGTACATCAGACCCAAAATATTGTTTAGAGGAAGTTACATTGTAGCTTTATATGTTACACTCCAGGGATATCTTACACTCATCTTCTGTAAAGAGAATTACACTGTATGACAGCTTAGAGTATTGTTACATTGTGTATTCAGGGTATAAACTGATTCATGTAAGGCCAGAAACACACACAGACAAATCAATATGAGAGTCACGAATCACGATCATGTTTAGTGGAAACTTGCGACTAGGTCAGAGATGTTGCTGATTGCCACTCTTGATACACTGTATGGAGATATTACTTCCACACCCCCCTGCTGTTAGTGAAATTGTCTTTCACAGAAAGCCATGTGCACAGAGATGACAGGCTGTGTCTGAAACTGCTCTGATGGTATCAAAGTGCATTAAAGTATCCCAGAAATATTCGAGTAATCATCCGCCTTTTACCTTCTCCTTGTTTGAACATCTTACAGTGTATTAGACCCCCATGTCTAACCCATTTTTTACTAGAGGTGACTTTTCAAGACTGCGTTCCTATAGGCATCAGTCTTCAGAAAGTATTTTGCAAGTTTTCCCACCTACAAAGAATGGAGAGGTCTGTAATTTTTATTGTAGGTACACTTCAACAGTGAAAGAATCTAAAAATAAAAAAAGACAATCACATTGCATGATTTTTGCATAAATTACATTTTATTGCATAAATAAGTATTTGATAGAATAGAAAAACAGAACTTAATATTTGGTACAGAAACCTTTGTTTGCAATTACAGAGGTCAGATGTTTCCTGTAGTTCTTGACCAAGTTTGAACACACTGCAGCAGGGATTTTTGACCACTCCCCATACAGATCTTCTCCAGATCTTTCTGGTTTCAGGGCAGTCACTGGGCAACATTGAGTTTCAGCTCCCTCCAAAGAGTTTCTATTGGGTTCAGGTTTGGAGACTGGCTAGGCCACTCCAGGACCTTGAAATACTTAATTCTTATGGTAGCCAATCCTTAGTTGCCCTGGCTGTGTGTTTCAGGTCATTATAATGCTGGAAGACCCAGCCACGACCCATCTTTAATGCTCTTACTGAGAGAAGGAGGTTATTGGTCAAAATCTCACGATACAAGACCCCATTCAGCCTCCCTTGAATATGGTTCAGTCGTACTGTCCTCTTTGCAGAAAAGCACCCCCAAAGTGTGAGGTTTCCCCCTCCATGCTTCATGGTTGGGATGGTATTCTTGGGGTTGTATTCATCCTTCTTCCAAACATGGCGAGTGGAGTTAATACCAAAAAGTTCTATTTTGGTCTCATCTGACCACATGATCTTTTCCCATCCCTCCTCTGGATCATCCAGATGGTCATTGGCAAACTTCAAATGAGCCTGGACATTGTTGGTGTGAGCAGGGGGACCTTGTGTGCCATGTAGGATTTTAGTCCATGACACCATAGTGTGTTACTAACGTTAATGTTTGAGATTGTGGTCCCAGTTCTCTTTAGGTCATTGACCAGGTCCTCCCATGTAGTTCTAGGATGATTCCTGACCTTTCTCAGAATCATCATTACCACACAAGACGAGTAGAGATGAGCGAATTTGTTCGGATTCGGTTCCAAATACAATCAAAATTGAATATTGTTTTTGCAATATTTGTCGAATGTCATTAGATTCAATGGGAGTAGAAATTACTGAATATGTTTGGAACCGATCATAAGACAAACATTCGGCACGAATATTGTTCAAATATGGCTCGAATATGTCAAAATCAGATTCGGGGACAAAATCCGAACAAATTCACTCATCTCTAAAGGTGAGATCTTGCAAGGAGCCCCAGACCAAGGAAGATTGACAGTCATCTTGCGCCAACAGTTGTTGCCTTCTCACCAAGCTGCTTGCCTATTGTACTGTAGCCCATCTCAGCCTTGTGCAGGTCTACAATTTTGTCCCCGATGTCCTTAGACAGTTCTCTGGTCTTTGTCATGGTGGAGATGTTGGAATGTGATTGAGTGTACAGGAGTCTTTTATACAGGTAACAAGTTCAAACAGGTGCAATTAATACAGATTCTAAGGGCAGAGTACGAGGGCTTCTTAAAGAAAAACTATCAGGTCTGTGAGAGACAGAATTCTTGTTGGTTGGTAGGTGATCAAATACTTATTTAATGCAATAATATGCAATTTAATTATTTAAAAATCATTTATTGGAATTTTATTAAATTCTGTCTCTCACAGTTGAAGTGTACCTACAATAAAAATTACAGACCTCTCCATTCTTTGTAGGTGGGAAAACTTACAAAACCGGCAGTGTATCAAATACTTATTTTTCCCTCTATAAGTGTATTGCTGTCAGGTGAGCTAACAAATGAGGCTAGGTAATGTTATTCTAGGCTTTGCAGAAATATTTTTAAGGGAAAGTCCTATTTCAGCAAGACTGTGCCTGTTTCAAAACAGGAAGTATACAATTGTCTAAAATGTATTGGTATGCTGTAGCATTAACATTACCCTGTACTGAAAATAAGAGGCATAAACCCATGTTATTCTCCCTACTCCACCTAATTTTACAGTATGCACAATCCAATAGGTACGGTAGGTAGTATTCCATTCTCTGGGTATCCACCAAACCCATTCAATATTAAAGAATACCTCCCTAAATAACACTAAATATGTGTATATGTATAGATAATGTAGCGTGTGTAACGACAGTTCTGCTTCTCTTCTCAGTGACTTCACCGCTCTTGAGACTCTCTGGGTCACACTGCGCTCTTTATGACCTAGAAGCCTCTTTTACAATGTAATCATATGGAGCATCAGAGCAATGCTTACACTGAAAAAGAGACTTCCAGCAAATGTATAGAGCATAGCGTGACCCGGAGAGCCTGAAGAGCTGTTACCTCACTGTGAAGAGGAGCAGAACAGCGCTGGATGCCGGAAAAGGCAGCAGAAGGTGATTATATTAACACACTCACACTACAATACATGTGTAAGCAGGTGCGGGAATGCAGTAACGCAGGGATTGCAGAACAAGGCTGTGGAATAATATTATTCAATTTCTTAACAAAAGGAGCGGCAGAGGTCTCTTTGCAGGGAGTTAATAAACAAGGAGCAATGAACAATAAACAATGGAGGTGAAATGGTTAACCAGACAGTCTAATATTTTAATGGAACTTAACGTAGTCTTCTCTTGATCCTTATCCACATACAGTCTGATGGGAGTTAGAATACCAGCAACCACTGGTATGGTGTCCTCAGAAGAATTTCAACAAAGCACGGTCCAGCTTCTTGCGGCAATGGACAATCACTGGTTTTGCCCGCTGAGCCCCTAGTCAATAAATATGTGCAGCCAAAGTGGGGTGCGCTGCAGGAGTCTCTATACAACGGGTGTGCTGTCGCACATCTGTCAGTGATGGAGCACGCACCACGGGGTCCTGCACGTGGCATCCGCTTCTCCACGTGAGCACTGTACTCTGCTTAGCTGGGAGCGCGGACGCAGCCGGCAACACTGGATGCAACCCTGACAGTTCCGGACCCGCAAGTACCCGCAGCCTTGTCTTCCTCCTTACACAAGCACATATACACATGTTTAGGGGGGAAAAGAAGTTCATGGAAAGACTTTAACCCCTTTCTGACATCAGGCGTAAATTTATGCTGATGTCGGACTCCCTCCCTTTCATGTGGGCTCCGGCGTTGAGCCCACATCTTTCCCGGCACAAGTCAGCTGTTATGAACAGCTGACATGTGCCCGGACAGCCGTGGGGGGATCGCGAACCACCTGCGGCTATTAACCCATTAAATGCCAATGTCAAACTCTGACAGCAGCATTTAACATGTGATTCCAGCAATAGCGCTGGAAATCCGCCCATTGGTGACCCCCGTCACATGATCGCGGGTCACCAATGTGTCGGCATGACAACCAGAGGTCTTCTGCAGACTTCTATGGTCGTCATTGCCAGATTGCTGTGAGCACCGCCTGGTGGTCGGCTCTCATAGCAAGTCAGAAATTCTGCTACATACAGGTGATCTGATCATTGCCTGTATATAGCAGAGCCGATTGGGTTATGGCAGCTTCTAGTCTCCCTTGAAGGCTATTGAAGCATGCCAAAAGTAAAAAAAAAAAAAAAAAGTTTCAAAACTATTAACCCCTCTCTGCCATCAGACGTACTATCCCGTCCATAAAACCCGTGACAATCTGACCACGGACGGGATAGTACGTCCAAGCGATCAGCTGCGCTCCCGGGGAGCGCAGCTGATCGCCGCCGGGTGTCAGCTGATTATCACAGCTGACACCTGGCACTATGTGCCAGGAGTGGTCACGGACCGCTCCCGGGACATTAATCCCTGGCACACCGCGATCAGACATGATCGCGGTGTACCAGGGGCACAGGGGAGCATCACGCAGGGAGGGAGCTCCCTGCGTGCTCCCCTGAGGCCCTCAGAACAGCGCGATGTGACCACGCTGTTCTGAAGGCCTCTTCCCTGCAGGACCACAGATCCAAAATGGCCGCCGGGTCCTGCATGGAGGCGGCCTCCTCAGTGCCTGCTGAGAGCAGGCGCTGAGGAAGCGTCCTGCACTGCCTGTGAGATCGCTGGTCTCACAGAGTGCTGTGCACACTGTCAGACCAGCGATCTTATAAAATACAGTGATGTCCCACCCTGGGACAAAGTAAAAAAGTTAAAAAAAAATCAAAATCACAAGTGTAAAAAAAAAATTTCAAAATAAAGGAAAAAAAAATTCCCCAATAAATTCATTTCTTCCTGTAAATAAAAAAACCAAAACAATAAAAGTACACATATTTGGTATCGCCGCATCCGTAACAACCCCCCCTATAAAACTAGTTAACCCCTTTAGTGAACCCCTTAAAAAAAAAAACAACGCAAAAAATCAATACTTTATCATCATACCGCAGAACAAAAAGTGGAATAACACGCAATCAAAAAGACGGATATAAATAAACATGATACCGCTGAAAATGTCATCTTATCCTGCAAAAAACGAGCTTCCATACAGCATCATCAGCGAAAAAATAAAAAAGTTATAGCTTGCAGAATAAAGCGATGCAAAAATAATTATTTTTATTTAAAATTGTTTTTATTGTATAAAAGCGCCAAAACCTAAAAAAAATGATATAAATGAGGTATCGCCGTAATCGTACTGACCCGAAGAATAAAACTGCTTTATCAATTTTACCACACACGGAACGGTATAAACGCCCCCAGAAAAGAAATTCATGAATTGCTGATTTTTGTTCATTCTAACCTCCCAAAAATCGAAATAAAAAGCGATCAAAAAATGTCACATGCTAAAAAATAGTACCAATAAAAACGTCAACTCGTACTGCAAAAAATAAGACCTCACATGACTCTGTGGGCCAAAATATGCAAAAATTATAGCTTTCAAAATGTGGTGATGCAAAAAATATTTTTTGCAATAAATAGCGTCTTTTAGCGTGACAGCTGCCAATCTTAAAAACCCGCTATAAATAGTAAATCAAACCCCCCTTTATCACCCCCTTAGTTAGGGAAAAATAATAAAATTAAAAAAATTATTTATTTCCATTTTCCCATTAGGGTTAGGGTTGCGCCTAAAGTTAGGGTTAGGGATGCGCCTAAAGTTAGGATTAGGGTTAGGGTTGGGATTAGGGTTAGGGGTGTATTAGGGTTAGGTTTGTGGTAAGGGTTATGGTTAGGGTTGGGACTAGGGTTAGGGGTGTGTTGGGGTTAGGGTTGGAGTTAGAATTGGGGGGTTTACGCTGCTCCTTCACTTCTGAGCTCTGCCATGCGCCCAAACAGTAGTTTACCCCCACATATGGGGTATCAGCGTACTCAGGACAAATTGCACAATAACTCTTGGGGTCCTATTTCTTCTGTTACCCTTGGGAAAATAAAAAATTGGGGGCGAAAATATCATTTTTGTAAAAAAAAAATGATTTTTTTGTTTTAAGGCTGTACGTTATAAACTTCTGTGAAGCATTTGGAGCTTCATAGCGCTCACCACACCTCTAGATAAGTTCCTTGTGGGGTCTATTTTCCAAAATGGGGTCACTTGTGGGGGGTTTCCACTGTTTAGGCACATCAGGGCTCTCCAAATGCGACATGACGCCCGCAGACCATTCCATCAAAGTCTGCAATTCAAAACGTCACTACTTCCCTTCCGAGCCCCGACGTGTGCCCATACAGTAGTTTTCTCCCACATATTGGGTATCAGCGTACTCAGGACAAATTGGACAACTTTTGAGGTCCAATTTCTCCTGTTACCCTTGTGAAAATAAAATATTGGGGGCGAAAAAATCATTTTTGTAAAAAAAAATGATTTTTTATTTTTACGGCTGTACGTTATAAACTTCTGTGAAGCACTTCGGGGTTCAAAGTGCTCACCACACATCTAGATAAGTTCCTTGGGGGGTCTATTTTCCAAACTGGGGTCACTTGTGGGGGTTTCCACTGTTTAGGCACATCAGAGGCTCTCCAAATGCGACATGCCGCCGGCAGACCATTCCATCAAAGTCTGCAATTCAAAACGTCACTACTTCCCTTCTGAGCCCCGACGTGTGCCCATACAGTAGTTTTCTCCCACATATTGGGTATCAGCATACTCAGGACAAATTGGACAACAACTTTTGAGGTCCAGTTTCTCCTGTTACCCTTGGGAAAATAAAAAGTTGGGGACTAAAAGATCATGTTTCTGGAAAAAATATGTTTTTTTATTTTCATGCTCGGGCGTTATAAACTTTAGTGAAGCACTTGGGGGTTAAAAGTTCTCACCACACATCTTGATAGTTCCTTGAGGGGTCTAGTTTCCAAAATGGTGTCATTTGTTGGGGGTTTCCACTGTTTAGGCAGATCAGGAGCTCTCCAAACACGACATGGCGTCCAACCAATTCTGCGTTGAAAAAGTCAAACGGCGCTCCTTTCCTTCCAAGCTCTGCCATGCACCCAAACAGTGGTTTACCCCCACATTTGGGGTATCAGCATACTCAGGACAAATTGCACAATAACTTTTGGAGTCTTGTTACCCTTGGGAAAATAAAAATTGGGGTGAAAAGATCAATTTTGTGGAAAAATATGATTTTTTATTTTCACGGCTCTACGTTATAAACTTGTGTGAAGCACTTGGGGGTTCAAATTGCTCACCACAGATCTAGATATGTTCCTTATGGGGTCTAGTTTCCAAAATGGGGTCACTTGTGGGGTATTTCCACTGTTTAGGCACATCAGGGGCTCTCCAAGTGCAACATGGCGTCCAATCTCAATTCCAGCCAATTTTGGTTGGAAAAAGTCAAATGGTGCTCCTTCCATTTCGAGCTCTGCCGTGCGCCCAAACAGTGGTCCCCCCCCACATATGGGGTATCAGCGTACTTAGGACAAATTGGACAACAACTTTTGTGGTCCAATTTCTCCTGTTACCCTTGGGAAAATAAAAAATTGGTGACTAATAGATAATTTTTGTGGGAAAAAAATAGGATTTTTTATTTTCATGCCCGGGCATTATAAACTTGTGTGAAGCACTTGGGGGTTCAAAGTGCTCACCGCAGATCTAGATAAGTTCCTTAGGGGGTCTAGTTTCCAAAATGGGGTCATTGTGGGGGTTTCGACTGTTTAGGCTCATCTGGGGCACTGCAAACGGAACATGACCCCCATCAACGTCTGCATTTCAAAACGTTATTACTTCCTTTCCAAGCCCTGCCGTGCGCCCAGTTTCCCCCCCATATATGGGGTATCAGCGTACTCAGGAAAAATTGGACAACAACTTTTGGGGTCCAATTTCCTTGGGAAAAATCAAAAATTTGGGACAAAAAAATCATTTTTGTGAATTTTTTTTTTTTCACACCCAGGCATTATAAACTTTTGTGAAACACTTGGGGGTTCAAAGTGCTCACAACAGATCTAGATAAGTTCCATAGGGGTCTAGTTTTCAAAATGGTGTCACTTGTGGGGGTTTCCACTGTTTAGGAGCATCAGAGGCTCTCCAAACGCGACATGGCGTCCAATCTCAATTCCAGCCAATTTTGGTTTGAAAAAGTCAAACGGCGCTCCTTCCCTTACGAGCTCTGCCGTGTGCCCAAACAGTGGTTTTCCCCCACATATGGGGTACTGGCGTACTCAGGAGAAATTGCACAACAACTTTATCTGTCCATTTTCTCCTTTTATCCTTGTGGAAATAAAACAAAGTTTGTAAAAGATCATTTTTTGTGACTAAAAAGGTAAATATTCATTTTTTCCTTCCACGTTGCTTCAGCTCCTGTGAAGCACCTGAAGGGTTAATAAACTTCTTGAATGTGGTTTTGAGTACCTTGAGGGGTGCAGTTTTTAGAATGGTGTCACTTTTGGGTATTTTCTGCCATATAGACCCCTCAAAGTGACTTTAAATGTGAGGTGCTCCCTAAAAAAATGGCTTTGTAAATTTTGTTGTAAAAATGAGAAATCGCTGGTCACCTTTTAACCCTTATAATTTCCTACCCAGAAAAAATTTTGGTTCAAAAATTGTGCTGATGTAAAGTAGACATGTGGGAAATGTTATTTATTAACTATTTTGTGTGACATATTACTCTGTTTTAAGGAAATAAAAATTCAAAGTTTGAAAATTGCAAAATTTTCAACATTTTTGCCATATTTGCATTTTTTTCAAAACTAAGCGCAAGTTATATCGAAGAAATTTTACCACTAACGTGAAGTACAATATGTCACGAGAAAACAGTCTCAGAATCGCGAAGATCAGTTGAAGCGTTCCAGAGTTATAACCTCATAAAGAGACAGTGGTCGTAATTGTAAAAATTGGCCCGGTCATTAACGTGCAAACCACCCTTGGGGGTGAAGGGGTTAAAAAAAATAAAAGTTCAAATTACCCCTCTTTCGTCCCATTCAAAATAAAACAATAAAAGAAACACATATTTGGTATCGCTTGCTTTCAGAATCGCCCGATCTATCAGTATAAAAAAAGAATTAACCCAATCGCTAAACGGCATAATGAGAAAAAAAATCAAAACGCCAGAATTACGTTTTTTTGTTCGCCACAACATTGCATTAAAATGCAATAACGGGCGATCAAAAGATCATATCTGCACCAAAATGGTATCATTAAAAATGTCAGCTTGGTTCGCAAAATATAAGACCTCATCCATCCCGAGATCATGAAAAATGGAGACGTTACGGGTATCGGAAAAAGGCACAATTTTTTTTAACAAACTTTGGAATTTTTTTTCCACCACTTAAATGAAAAAGAACCTAGACATGTTTGGTGTCTATGAACTCGTAATGACCTGGAGAATCATAATGTCAGGTTAGTTTTAGCATTTAGTGAATATGGTAAAAAAAAAAAACTGTGGGATTGCACTTTTTTTGCAATTTCACCCACTTGGAATTTTTTTTCCCATTTTCGAGTATACGATAGGGTAAAACCAATGTTGTGGTTCAAAAGTAAAACTCATCTAGCAACAAACAAGCCCTCAGTTGGCCATTTTGACTAAAAAATAAAAAATTATGGCTCTGGGAAAAAGGGGAGCAAAAAATGAAAATGCAAAACCAAAAATAGCTCTGGTTGTTAAGGGGTTAATTTTGGCTTCACATATTGTATATCCCTTGCATCAGTCTCAGCTAATTGTAATGCAGGCTTACAAAAATATCTGTCTCTGTTGGACATATGAGAGGATATTACCACTTAGGGCTCATACCCACTGGAGACAAAAACGGACGATTGCAAGCCGATAAAAAATCGGATTGCAATCGGACCAATGTTATTCAATAGGTGACATCTCATTTGCAATTTGTTTCTCAGCCGAAATCGGTGTGAGAAAAAAATCGCAACATGCTGCGATTTGCTGCGATTTTGGCATGATAATAGCTAATGCAATAGATGGTGCTATAAAAAATGGCATGCAAATCGCATGACAATTGCACATAATCGGACTATCCAGAAAACGGACCCTTTTTTTCCGCCAAATGGGTATGAGCCCTGAGAAAAAAATTGCAGCATGCTGCGATTTGCAGCGATTTTGGCATAATAATCGCTAGTGCAAGTCAATGGATGCGATAAAAAATCGGACAGCACTCGCACTATGCGAGTGCTGTCCGATTTATACGCACCAGTCTCCTTTGAAAAGCCGGCAAATCATCCCCGGCTACTGTAAAATCACACTGACAGCTCACAAAACACTACATATATACACATAGAATACATATATATATTTGTATATATAATATATATATATATATATATATATATATACATGTCATTGTGACACATATATATATATATTTATAGTTCATGCACTTCTACATAGTATAATAGCCGCTAATTCATCCCCGGCTATACTGTAAAATCACACTGACAGCTTTAATAAAGAATAGAAACAATACATATCACACATAGAATACATACAGTGGTGGCCAAAAGTATTGGCACCCCTGTAATTCTGTCAGATAATACTCAGTTTCTTCCTGAAAATGATTGCAAACACAAATTCTTTGGTATTATTATCTTCATTTAATTTGTCTTCAATGAAAAAACACAAAAAGAATTGACCTAAAGCCAAATTGGATATAATTCCACACACAACCTAAAAAAAGGGTGGACAAAGTATTGGCACTGTTTGAAAAATCATGTGATGCTTCTCTAATTCGTGTAATCACCAGCACCTGTAACTTACCTGTGGCACCTAACAGGTGTTGGCAATAGCTAAATCACACTTGCAGCCAGTTAACATGGATTAAAGTTGACTCAACCTCTGTCCTGTGTCCTAGTGTGTACCACATTGAGCATGGAGAAAAGAAAGAAGACCAAAGAACTGTCTGAGGACTTGAGAAACCAAATTGTGAGGAAGCATGAGCAATCTCAAGGCTACAAGTCCATCTCCAAAGACCTGAATGTTCCTGTGTCTTCCGTGCGCAGTGTCATCAAGAAGTTTAAAGCCCATGGCACTGTGGCTAACCTCCCTAGATGTGGAAGGAAAAGAAAAATTGACGAGAGATTTCAACACAAGATTGTGCGGATGGTGGATAAAGAACCTCGACTAACATCCAAACAAGTTCAAGCTGCCCTGCAGTCTGAGGGTACAACAGTGTCAACCCGTACTATCCGTCGGCGTCTGAATGAAAAGGGACTGTATGGTAGGATACCCAGGAAGACCCCACTTCTTACCCCGGGACATGAAAAAGTCAGGCTGGAGTTTGCCAAAACTTACCTGAGAAAGCTTAAAACGTTTTGGAAGAATGTTCTCTGGTCAGATGAGACAAAAGTCGAGCTTTTTGGGAAAAACCATCAACATAGAGTGTACAGGAAAAAGAAAAGAGGCATTCAAAGAAAAGAACATGGTCCCTACAGTCAAACATGGCGGAGGTTCCCTGATGTTTTGGGGTTGCTTTGCTGCCTCTGGAACTGGACTTCTTGACCGTGTGCATGGCATTATGAAGTCTGAAGACTACCAACAAATTTTGCAGCATAATGTAGGGCCCAGTGTGAGAAAGCTGGGTCTCCCTCAGAGGTCATGTGTCTTCCAGCAGGACAATGATCCAAAACACACTTCCAAAAACACTATAAAATGGTTTGAGAGAAAGCACTGGAGACTTCTAAGGTGGCCAGCAATGAGTCCAGACCTGAATCCCATAGAACACCTGTGGAGGGATCTCAAAATGGCAGTTTGGAGAAGGCACCCTTCAAATATCATGGACCTGGAGCAGTTTGCCAAAGAAGAATGGTCTACAATTCCAGCAGAGCATTGTAAGAAACTCATTGATAGTTACCGGAAGCGGTTGTTCGCAGTTATTTTGGCTAAAGGTTGTGCAACCAAGTATTAGGCTGAGGGTGCCAATACTTTTGTCTGGCCCATTTATTTTTTAATAATAAAACAACATTATTCTTACCTATCCGGCGATCTGTCACATCCCACGCTGTAATCCTTCACAAAGGGTTAACTAGCTTTCAGCCAAGCAGCGCAGCTAATGCTTGCTGCTAAGCTGTAAGCCCCTGAATGAATGAGCTTATCTCCGGCCCGACAGGAGAGGATATGATTACTGTGTGAAGCTTAATTGATAGCTTCCCACAGAAATCAGTTCACTTCAGGTCAGCGGGACACCGCACAGCATCAGTGACGTCAGAGGGAGTCCCCGCTGACCTGAAGTGAACTGATTTCTGTGGGAAGCTATCAATTAAGCTTCACACAGTAATCACATCCTCACCTGTCCCTGGGAGAGGAAGTCATTCATTCAGGAGCTTTCAGCTGAGCAGGCAGCATTAGCTGCACTGCTTGGCTGAAAGCTAGTTAACCCTTTGTGAAGGATTACAGCGTGAGACGTGACAGATCGCCGGATAGGTAAGAATAATGTTGCTTTTTTATTTTATTTTTATTACAGGACATCAAGGAAATTGAGGATTGCCAGTAAAATAAAATATGGTCAAAAACTGTGTGTTTATTTCATTAAATGATTTTTCATTAATGTGTGTGTGTATTTTTTAACCATTTCATATAATAGGATTAATAATTGATGGTTGTCTAATTGACAACTCTCAAATATTAACCTGGCGTAAACTCACCTTTCAATAGCAAGGTGGCTTTAACCCATTATTAACCCATTCGCCACCACTACAGGGCAATGGGAATAGACAGGCAAAGTGCCAGAAAGGGCGAATCTAATTATAGATTTGCCTTTTCTGGGGTGGCTGGGGCAGATGTTAGTAGCCAGGGGGGGCACAAAATAAATGCACCCTCCCTAGGCTAAGATTATCTGCCCCACTCGCTGGCTTTGTCTGTCTGGTTGAGAAAATAGGGCGGGAGCCAACGCATTTTTTGTCAACGAATTTACACCTTTCATTAACCCCTACATGTGTGAAATTTTGCACACATACACTCATGTAATTGTTAGTGAAAACCAGATATCAAACTACATGAAATGACATGGTTAACTGTATGTAAACCATGTGTCATTTCATGTCGGGTCTGTAATTTCACAAAAGCCGGCAATTGAATTAACGGCTATTACAGTATGTAGAAGTGTATGAACTATAAATATATGTATATATATGTCACAATGACATATAATAAATATATATATTCTATGTGTGTATATGTATTGTCTCTATTCTTTATTAAAGCTGTCAGTGTGATTTTACAGTATAGCCGGGGATGAATTAGCGGCTATTATACTATGTAGAAGTGTATGACCTATATATATATATATATATATATATATATATTGTTGTAGTGTAATGACCCCTGATGCAGCTAGGGGGCACTGTGTATGGCCCTCGGGATATGCATGGAGGCATGTGATGGATGGACGTTATGTATCACAGAGGTGGGGTGGCCCTGTGATGGAAGCCTGAGCATGTTTTGTTCAGCAGATATACTGCTGAGAGTTTTGCTATATATTGGGAGGCTTCCAGGTGACTAGGAGAGCTGGGTGGGTCCAGTCACCTACAAACCCACCCAAAGGGCTTGTGTCTAAATACTCGGGATGAAACCTGTATGTAATATGTGTATCTGAAGGACCTGTGATGAGGTCATGGTCAGGTGACCTGACCATGTGATCCTGACCTCACAGGTGGGCAGGGTTACACCTATGTAAGAAGTGTGCTTGGCACCTGTGAAGGGAGTGTTATGGGAGTCTGCCAATGTGGACAGACTTCCATGTATGTGTCCTGGCGGGACATCACAGAGAGGACTCTGTGTCTGAGGAGTGAAGCTCCAGGCAGGAGCTGAAGTACTGAAGACTTGTACTATATGTGCTTTGAGGTTTATGAAGCAATAAACCATGAACTTTTGATATAAAAGTGCGTCCTGATTACCTCTGTCGCAGCTGAGTGAGTTGGAAACCTTACAATTGGTGGATGGAATGCTGGCAGCGACCCAAGGAGCACATGTTCCAGGACTGGGAATGAGGAATCGGATGCAGGAACGGACGGTCTGTGAAAACCGTGAGTGTGACCAGTGGTCACGAATAAACTGTGTATTTATGTTTATGTGGTGCCTCTGAAGATATGAGGTATCTGAAGACGCTGTTAAGCAGTGGTGACAGACAGGAGTCTGTGTTATGTTGACCGGGTCATTGAAAAGTGAAGTAAGAAAAAAAGCATGCTGAGAAGATACCTCAGAGGAGGTGTCCGGAAACCTGCGTGGCCAGCAGGTAACAGACAGGAGTCTGTGTTGTACTGACGGGTCAGTGAGACTGTTTTTTCCTTTGTGGGATGCCTCTATGAGAAAGGTGGTGTCCGGAAAAATCTCTGTGGCCAAGAGTAACAGACAGGAGTCTGTGTTGTGCTGACGGGTCAGTGAGAAAGACAGTATTTTTTGTGTTTGCTGGGTACCTCTGAGGCTGAGGTCTCCAGGAACCTGTGTGGCTGAAGCCAACAGGGGACGGTTTTGACAACCGTGTTGGGCTGAGAAGAGTTGAGAAGAGTGAGAAGAGTTGGTGAGAAACGACTTTTTTTTCTTTTTGGTGTTTTTTTTTCCTTCTGGAACACGTGTGAGGTGTGTGCTGTGGCTCAGGGAGTCATGAAGGTGACAAGCGGCTGGCTGTGACTCGTGGGGTCACGAAGGTGACAAGAGGCAAGACAGCGCAGCGTGCAGAGACTTATGGTAGCAAGAGCTACAGTGACTTGCAGGAAGAGGTTCTGCAGCAGCAAGAGCTGCAATGGCAGCAGCGGCTTGTGCGCGGTAGCCGGAGGTGCTGGCGGGTGGTGGCAGTACCAGCAGGAGCTGGTGAGGTACCATAAGGACATCAGAGGTCCAGAGTGGGTGACTTCTTAAAGTGACGGTACCAGCCCCGAGAGACATAAGGGTTTGTGAGAACTGGGGTCTGGTAGAGCCGTGGGGGAGTCCACGGTGTATAACCCAAGGAGGGGTGATGGCCCAAAAGGGGTGGAGTCCCAAAAGGGGTGGCAACCCAAAAGGGGATGATGGCCCAAAAGGGGGCGGAGTCCCAAAAGGGGCTGCAACCCAAAAAGGGGCGGATGGAAAAAAGGAGGTGGAGGATCCCAACGTTAAAGGGGAGGTTCAGACAAACTGTTGCCCGAGACAAATATCTTATATGTGTCCAGTCTGCCTTAGGAACTATCCGCCCAGCACACTACTACGGGGGTGTGCCCTGCAGATACACGATGACGAGGTGGTGGGTCTGGTCGACTCGGGGAGTCCGGTGACTATAGTAAGGGTAGCACCTGACGGGTTTCAAATCCCTGGAAGAAAGGTCGGGGTCACCTGTATCCATGGGACACCAAGGATTATTCAGTGGCCAGGGTAATCTTTGAGACAGGCTGGGACATTGCAGGACAGGATGTCGCTATAGTCCCTAATTTGTCATGTCCAGTGGTCATAGGTCGGGACTCTAAACTGTTCTCTGGCTTGTGGGACAGGGGAGTTCCTCTACAGCAGGAGGGAGGCCTGTCTACTGTTGGTGTGACAGACATTGGGACAGTGACACCTCCCAAAACTGATGAGTCAGACGGTGACACAGGAGGAAAGGATGCGTCTGCCCGACTTACTGACATGATGTCCTCTGAAATGTATGACAGTAGAACCAATGACGATATGGTAGATAAGACCTCTAGAACGGACACCCAGTTAGAGGGTAACGGGAGGGGCCCCGAGAGTGACTCCTGTGCAGACTGTGACTCGACTGCAAGGGAAAGCGAGTGCAGTAACGTGGAGCCGAGTAAAAGTGGCCAATCTTCCTCTCGCCGCAGGGGCCGCGGAAAGGCGGGACAGGCTACATCCGCTAAGAAGAGAAATGATGAGGAAGAGTCAGGGTCAGGTACTGGTCAGGTTATTGTCCTTGATAAAGAGGCCATGTTATCTCTGACAAATCCCAGCACAGAGGTAGGGCTGGAGGTAGAACAGACCTGTAGTAGATCCACATCTGCAATGCCCGGAAAGGGTGAAATGGCTCAGTATGATGAAGGCTCCAGAGTACCGGAGCAGAGCTGGAGCTCTCTGAAGTTACTAAGAGTCGTGAGACAGTTGAAGCTGCGGATGCCGGAACAGGCGAAACTCTGAAGAAGCAGAGTGTGAGTGGACAAGAGTGCCCATCTGAAATTGTGATTAAAGAAGTGATGGTGCGACATGTGCTGGCTAAAAGAGAGCAGGACCGGGAGATAGAGCTGTGTAAAGAAACAGTGAAAGAGGCAGTCGAGCAGGAAAGGGTCCTGAGTAGGGTTGAGCATTCCGATACTGCAAATATCGGGTATCGGCCGATATTGGCTGTATCGGAATTCCGATTCCGAGTTCCGATATTTTCGTCATATCGGATACCGGAATCGGGATTGTCACTGTCACTGTCAGTGTCCGTCGGTCGGGTCTGTCAGGAGTCAGCGGCACTTACCTGGCAGAAGATCTCCGGCGGTCACATCCCGGACTGCTTCATGGCCGCAATCTTCTTTCCCCGGCGGTCACATGCAGTTTCTCGCGATAACTGCAGTGACTGCTGGGTAATCCCGGCCGTAAAGCAGTCAGTCCGATGACGTCACCGCCGGGGAAGCAGGTAATCAGCTGTGCTGCGTCGCGATGACAGGCTCTGCCTGTCATTGCGATGTAGCAGAGCTGGATCGTCGTGGGACTGTCGTTATGGACTGCGTCGGACAGGTGGTATACTGTTGGTTTTTTTTTTTTTCTTTTTTTACAGGAGATCGATGGCGTCGCAGGAATGAGAGTATAATAAAATTAATGAAAACTGTGTTGCTCTTTTATTTCATTAAAAGACTTTTTTCTTGCTTTGTCTTTTTTTTAAACATTTAAAAACTTTGGGATTAATAATGGATCGGTGTCTTATTGACACCTCTCCATTATTAACCGGGCTTATTGTCACCGTGCAATCAACGGTGACATTAACCCCTTATTACCCCCTTGCCACCGCTACAGGGCAAGTGGGAAGAGCCGGGTAAAGTGCCACAATTGGCACATCTTTTGATGCGCCAAATGTGGGGCTGCTGTAGCCTGGTATTATCAGGCTGTTGAGGGCCAAAATCCATGGGCCTTGACAGTCTTTTAATACCAGGCCGCAGCAGTCTGCATTTTACTTGGCTGGTTAACAAAAATAGGGGGGATCCCCACGCCGTTTTTTTTTCGAGGGGATCCCCTATTTTTGTTAACCAGCCAAGCTAAGCAGACTGCTGTGGCCTGGTATTATCAGGCTGGCAAGGTCCATGGATATTGGATCCTTACCAGCCTGAAAAACCAGGCCTCAGCGGTCTGCTTCATCTGACTGGTTAACAAAAATAGGGGGGACCCCACGCCAATTTTTTTCGAGGGGATCCCCTATTTTTGTTAATCAGCCAAGATATGCAGACTGCTGTGGCCTGGTATTATCAGGCTGGCAAGGTCCATGGATCTTGGCTCCTTAACAGCCTGAAAATCCAGGCCTCAGCGGTCTGCTTCATCTGGCTGGTTAACAAAAATAGGGGGGACCCCACGCCAATTTTTTTCGAGGGATCCCCTATTTTTGTTAATCAGGCAAGATATGCAGACTGCTGTGGCCTAGTATTATCAGGCTGGCAAGGTCCATGGATCTTGGCTCCTTAACAGACTGAAAATCCAGGCCTCAGCGGTCTGCTTCATCTGGCTGGTTAACAAAAATAGGGGGGACCCCACGCCATTTTTTTTTCGAAGGGAACCCCTATTTTTGTTAATCAGTTCCCTCTGACGTCACTGATTGTGTCCCTGGCTGACCTGAAGTGAAAGTGGAAAGCAATCAATTAAGCTTTCCACTTAAGGGCCCGTCTCACATAGCGATATCGCTACCGAGATCGCTGCTGAGTCACTAGTTTTGTGACGCAGCAGCGAGCTCACCAGCGATATCGCTGTGTGTGACATTCAGCGACGATCAGCCCCCCTGCCGGGTATCGCTGATCGTCGCTGAAATGTCAGGACCTTTTTGATCGTGTTTCCCGCTGACAGGCAACATCGCTGCGTGTGACAGGCGGGAGACCACGATCGCTGGTACCAGGTACCAGCGGGTTTCAGCGCGGTGCCTAGAACCCGCTGTGTACTGGATACCAGCGCCTGATGCAGGGAGTGGTATCCAAGTACACAGCGGTATTCCAAGCGCTGCCGGTGCCTGGAAACTGCGGTACCTTGGTTACCAGCGGATCGCTGGTCTCCCGCCTGTCACACGCAGCGATGCGTGCCTGTCAGAGGGAAACCAGCGATCAAAAAAGGTCCTGACATTTCTGCGACGATCAGCGATACCCGGCAGGGGGGCTGATCGTCGCTGAATGTCACACACAGCGATATCGCTGGTGAGCTCGCTGCTGCGTCACAAAACTAGTGACTCAGCAGCGATCTCGGTAGCGATATCGCTATGTGAGACGGGCCCTTAAGCGATGTTACCCGCAGTGTCTCTGTCCCAGATCGCTGCCTGAGCTGCCTGTTTGACAGCTCAGCAGCGATCATGTAGCGATACACCAGCGATCCTGACAAGTGCATATCGTTGTCGGGATCGCTGGTGTATCGTTATGTGACACCCAGCCTTTACTCTCTGTCAGGCAGAAGAACTCATTCATTTGGGGTTTACTGTGAGGCTGCAGCATTAGCTGCGGTCCCTGCAGTAAACATTAACCCTTTCTGAAGGATTACACCGTGGGACCTGACTGTGCATGGGATAGGTAAGAATAATTTTGCTTTTTTATTTTATTTTTATTACAGGAAATGGTTTTTGCAGTAAAATAAAAGATGGTCAAAAACATGTGTCTTTATTTCATTAAAATGATTTTTAATTAAAGTGTGTGTGTTTTATTTTTATTTCATGCAATAGGATTAATAATTGATAGTTGTCTAATTGACAGCTCTCAATTATTAACCTGGCTTAAGGTCACCTTTCAATAGCAAGGTGGCTTTAACCCCATATTAACCCATTCGCCACCGCTACAGGGCAATGGGAATAGACGGGCAAAGTGCCAGAAAGGGCGAATCTAATTATAGATTTGTCTTTCCTGGGGTGTCTGGGGGCAGATGTTAGTAGCCGGGGGGGGGGCAAAAATAATGGTCCCTCTCTGGGCTATTATTATCTGCCCCCACTCACTGGCTTTGTCTGTCTGGTTGCGAAAATAGGGCGGGAGCCCACGCATTTTTTTTCAGCAATTTTACACCTCATATATATATATACATGTCATTGAATTTGTGACACATATATATATATATTTATATTTGTAGTTCATACACTTCTACATAGTATAATAGCCGCTAATTCAATTGCCGGCTTTTGTGAAAATGCAGAACCCGACATGAAATGACACTTGGTGTACATAGGGTTAACCATGTCTTTTCATGTCCTTTGCTATCTAATTTGCACAAACAATTAAATCAGTCTATGTGTGCAAAATTTCACACCTGTAGGGGTTAATTAAAGGTGTAAATTCGTAGCAAAAAAGTCCGTTTTTTTTACAACGAATTTACACCTTTAATTAACCCCTACAGGTGTGAAATTTTGCACACATAGACTGATTTAATTGTTTGTGCAAATTAGATAGCAAAGGACATGAAAAGACATGGTTAACCCTATGTACACCAAGTGTCATTTCATGTCGGGTGCTTCTGTCTTTTCACTGAAGCCGGCTTTACCCGGCAATTGAATCAGAGGATATTTTACTATGTAGAAGTGTATAAACTATACATATATGTATATATATATGTCACAATGACATGTATATATATATATATATGTATTCTATGTGTGTATATTTAGTGTTTACAAGGAAAGAAAGAGGTTTTTTTAGTTGCGATATTTTGTTCCCATAGACTTACATGGGACTTCCGGTATCGGTATCGGGTATCGCCGATATTTTAGTGATATCGGCGATACCATTCCGATTCCGATACTTTAGGATATCGGAAAGTATCGCTCAACTCTAGTCCTGAGATGAATAATTGAGCACAGAATGGAGGAGCTGGAGAAGGAAGTCTCTAAGCTCAGAGAGGCCCAAGTGAAGCACCAGCAGGAGCTTCTCCGGAGGGAGGATGAGTGTCGCGGCTTGGCAGAGGAGCGAGATAAAGTTCTTCGTAAGCTCAAGATGGAGAAAGAGACTAATGCCCAGCTCCAGAAATCCACGGGAGACGAAGTACAGCAAGCAAAGTGCCACACAGATGACCACACAAGAAATGCTGAGGTCTTGGAGACCTGTACTAATGTTCAGGAAAAGGAGACATCGCTTTTCAAATGTGTAATAGAGATACCAGAAGACCTGCGAGAAGTGTGTGCCAGTGAGGAGGTGCATGAGGCCTTTAGAAAAGCGGTAGAAGCATCTAGTGTGAACTGGGTGCCAGAGATGAAACAGTTAGTTATACTGTCGACTAGGGAAGTCACAATGAAGCGGGTGGCTATCCTGAGGGACATGCACCTACATTGTCTCCGCACTAAGCAAATGATCCTGTGGAGAAATCACGAAGCCACTCGACATCTGGAGCAAGCAAGAAAGACTCAAGATCGGCTTGGCTTGATAGAAGACATCGTTCAAGTGCCCAGAGGTCTGGTGAAGAGGGTCATCGGAAGACTCGGGAAAGTGATGCAGGAGATGGTAAATAAGTCCGGTGTGACGAGAGTCAGGATTCCGGCTGATGACGAAGTCCAGGTCGTGGGTGAAGATGGGATGGTTCCGTTCCTCGTTGTTGGATCCAGGGAGAGCCTTGGGAATATCCGGATGCTCCTGGAGTATCGTGTGTCGTACCTGAGAGAAGTAGAGCAGCTACGACTTGGAGGGAGCAGGTCAACAGAAACATACGGGAAATGGAAAGAAGATGGTCTCCACCTTCAACCCGTGGTATTGAGAGGCGAAGAGGTTCGCTTAAGACGAGAAGTCCTCAAGCTGGAGATAATACAGGAAATAGTGATGCCTCAGTTAGCTCAGTGATGAGTGACCTAAGCAGGAGAACCTGTAGTGGACGAAATGGAAAGGACTCAGACCCGCTGGGGATGCGGGTGGTCTGACAGGGGGGCCTTGTCAGCAACAGGTGTGACAAAGTCGGAGGACAGACGCTTACCAAAGAGATTAATAGCAGGGTCCGACTTAGAGAGACGGTTTGACTGGCAGAGACGACCGAGAAGGATCTCTGGTCGGGGAAAAAGTGTTCAACCCACAAGTTTGAACAGAGGGGGGAGGTATGTGGTGTAATGACCCCTGATGCAGCTAGGGGGCATTGTGTATGGCCCTCGGGATATGCATGGAGGCATGTGATGGATGGACGTTATGTATCACAGAGGTGGGGTGGCCCTGTGATGGAAGCCTGAGCATGTTTTGTTCAGCAGATATACTGCTGAGAGTTTTGCTATATATTGGGAGGCTTCCAGGTGACTAGGAGAGCTGGGTGGGTCCAGTCACCTACAAACCCACCCAAAGGGCTTGTGTCTAAATACTCGGGATGAAACCTGTATGTAATATGTGTATCTGAAGGACCTGTGATGAGGTCATGGTCAGGTGACCTGACCATGTGATCCTGACCTCACAGGTGGGCAGGGTTACACCTATGTAAGAAGTGTGCTTGGCACCTGTGAAGGGAGTGTTGTGGGAGTCTGCCAATGTGGACAGACTTCCATGTATGTGTCCTGGCGGGACATCACAGAGAGGACTCTGTGTCTATGAGGAGTGAGGCTCCAGGCAGGAGCTGAAGTACTGAAGACTTGTACTATATGTGCTTTGAGGTTTATGAAGCAATAAACCATGAACTTTTGATATAAAAGTGCGTCCTGATTACCTCTGTCGCAGCTGAGTGAGTTGGAAACCTTACAATGTATATATATATTGTGAGACAGTGAGAGTATGTGTGTTGAATGGGGTGTACATTTCACCTAGATACTTTGCTGACTGGTATAAGGAAATGTATGGCTTTGTAAACCTAGTGGTAGAGAAAGGTCACTACACCTTACATTCAGTACACACTTGCAGCTCAGGCCTGAAACCACTCAGCTGTTAATTAGGAGACCAGAAGTAGGTGTCTGCGAACACAGACAGAGAGCTTGCTTAGTCTGGACAAGGAGTCCAGGCACAAGAAGGAGTCTCCAGGAGTATGAGCTGTCTCAGTCTGGGTGCTCGATGTACCCCGGACACAGGAGTAGCCTCAGTGAGAATCCATGCGGATAGCTGCTGAATAGGAGGGGAGCTCTCTCAAGTCTGGACGTTGAAGGTGCCTTCAGACACAAGGAGGAGACTCTGTGAAACTCCATGCTGGTAAATGCTGAACATATGTGTTGTTTTGGCCCAGGCTGTTAGAGTCTGGTCCCGGATAGATAGGGAAATCTATCTAAGTGTAGTAAGTGGCTGGACAAGCCCAGGTCTTATGTTTATGATTTGGTTTTGATTATGTTCTGTTTGCTGTGGACTTTAATAAAACTGGTTGCGGCCAGTTTTTACCAGAACTGCTGTCTGTGAATGAACTGTTTCCGTGCCACTCCGTCTACCCGGACGGCGATCCCAGAGCTATATCCCCTGAAAAGCTTACAATATATATATATATATATATATATATATACAGTACAGACCAAGAGTTTGGACACACCTTCTCATTCAATAATTTTTCTGTATTTTCATGACTATGAAAATTGTGGAATCACACTGAAGGCATCAAAACTATGAATTAACACATGTGGAATTATACATTACACTTTACAAAAAAGTGAAACAACTGAAAATATGTCTTATATTCTAGGTTCTTCAAAGTAGCCACTTTTGCTTTGATTACTGCTTTGCACGCAGAAAAGGTGAACGGATGGACTCTACATGCCTGGTTTCCACCGTGAAGCATGGAGGAGATGGTGTGGGGGTGCTATGCTGGTGACACTGTTGGGGATTTATTCAAAATTGAAGGCATACTGAACCGCATGGCTACCACAGCATCTTGCAGCAGCATGCTATTCCATCCGGTTTGCGTTTAGTTGGACCATCATTTATTTTTCAACAGGACAATGACCCCAAACACACCTCCAGGCTGTCTCAGGGCTATCTGACCCAGAAGGAGAGTGTTGGGGTGCTACGCCAGATGACCTGGCCTCCACAGTCACCAGACCTGAACCCAATCGAGATGGTTTGGGGTGAGCTGGACCGCTCACCTCTTCAATTTTGAATAAATCCCAACAGTGTCACCAGCAAAGCACCCCCACACCATCACACCACCTCCTCCATGCTTCACGGTGGGTACTAGGCATGTAGTGTCCATCCGTTCACCTTTTCTGCGCGTAAAGCAGTAATCAAAGCAAAAGGTAGCTACTTTGAAGAACCTAGAATATAAGACATATTTTCAGTTGTTTCACACTTTTTTGTAAAGTGTAATGTATAATTCCACATGTGTTAATTCATAGTTTTGATGCCTTCAGTGTGATTCTACAATTTTCATAGTCATGAAAATACAGAAAAATCTTTGAAAGAGAAGGTGTGTCCAAACTTTTGGTCTGTACTGTATATATATGTCACAATGACATATATATATGTGTATATATTTATGTATTCTATGTGTGTATATGTATTCTTTCCATTCTTTATTAAAGCTGTCAGTGTGATTTTACAGTATAGTCGGGGATGAATTAGCGGCTATTATACTATGTAGAAGTGTATGACCTATATATATACAGTACAGACCAAAAGTTTGGACACACCTTCTCATTCAATGATTTTTCTGCATTTTCATGACTGTGAAAATTGTAGAATCACACTGAAGGCATCAAAACTATGAATTAACACATGTGGAATTATACATTATACTTTACAAAAAAAGTGTGAAATAACTGAAAATATGTCTTATATTCTAGGTTCTTCATAGTAGCCACCTTTTGCTTTGATTACTGCTTTGCACGCAGAAAAGGTGAACGGATGGACTCTACATGCCTGGTTACCACCGTGAAGCATGGAGGAGGTGGTGTGAGGGTGTGGGGGTGCTTTGCTGGTGACACAGATGGAGCAATTAAAAATCACATACAAATTGCATGACAATCGCATGACAATTGCATATATTCGGACCGTTTTTTCCATCCAGAAAACGGACCGTTTTTTTTTCCACAAATGGGTATGAGCCCTTAGGCGAGAAACTCGCATCACACTTCGCAAGTGTGATCCCGGCCTTAAGCCCCCGTCACACACAGCGATCTCACTAGCGAGATCGCTGCTGAGTCACTAGTTGTGTGACGCAACAGCGATCTCCCCTGCGATATCGATGTGTGTGACATTTAGCGACAATCAGCCCCCTGCTGGGTATCGCTGATCGTCGCTGAATGTCCTGGACATTTTTTTGATCGCTGGTCTCCTGCTGGCCAGTGCGCATTGCTGCATGTGGCAGGCAGGAGACCAGCGATCAGCTGGTAACCAAGGTACACATCTGGTTTCCAGGCGCCGGGTGGCTCCTGGAAACCCGATGTGTACGTTGGATACCAGCGCGCTGCTGCAGGGGAGCTGGTAACCAAGGTACACATCGGGTTTCCAGGTGCCGCGCAGCACCTGGAAACCCGATGTATACCTTGGTTACCAGCTCCCTGCACCAGCGGGCTGGTATCCAACGTACACTGCGGGTAACTATGCGACGTTACCCGCAGTGTCGCTGTCCTGATCGCTGCCTGAGCTGCCTGTTTGGCAGTCAGCAGCGATCATGTAGCGACACACCAGCGATCCTGACAAGTGCATATCGTTGTCGGGATCGCTGGTGTGTCACTATGTGCGACGGGGCCCTTAGGCAGAAACCAGACATCAACTTTTGGCTGATTTTTCTCAGTTCTTGTAGCTATCAGCAAAATCGACCTTACTTCCACAAGTGCTCATTTTGGAGACAATTTTCGTGGTGTTGGATTTTAGCATGCTTTTTACGTAGTTGGTAGATCCATATTTGTCTAGAGATGTTTTATTCCCCTATAACAATCATGCCCGCCACCAGATTTCTATTAGTTAGCAGCTGCTGCACATGAAGTATTGAAGGTTCAATGCTTAGTAACATAATTAGTCTGATAGCATAAGTTGTGTAGTCATCCATGTTTTTCTGCAAGAAGTATCTGGAACTGGGCAAATGACCCATAATTTGCCCCTGCTTACTACTTACCAAATATAGTGACACCATCGCTGTATTCAGATCATGATCCACAGTATAAGGACATGCTTTATTATACAATGCCTTGAAAAAGAATTCATACTAATGCTGTTCACTTACTCATCCAAGAATGTGCAATCATGCTGATTTGAACTGGGGTAGCTGCTTTTAGGCTAGTTTCACACTAGTGTATGGCTGCGCTGCGGAGGGCTGTGGGCTTTCTCCGTGAAGCTCCGTCAACCTCCGCACCTCCTCCGGTCAGCTCCGCCTATGTCTGCAAGCGGCCTGCACGCGGCCTGAGTACCTATATTTAACATTAGGTACGCAGGCCGTGCAGATGTATGTGGATGCCGCCACATGCGACATTTTGACGGTGCAGTGACCGCAACAAAATGCAACATGTTGCGTTTAGTGCAGGTTGCCAACCGTCAAAACGACGCATGCGGCTGCATCCGCATACATCTGCACGGTCTACGTACCTAATGTTAAATATAGGTACTCAGGCCGCATGCAGGCCGCTTGCAGACATAAGCGGAGCTGACCGGAGGAGGTGTGGCGGTGGGCGGAGCTTCATGGAGGAAGTCCGCAGCACTCCGCTAGTGTGAAACTAGCCTTATTTACTTTGCGTTAAGCACTTTATAGGAAATATTAACACAGAAGTAACTACCTCATTCCATACTATATGAATATACCTTAACACACCATCCAATACAAAAATGGTTTAGTAGGCATTTAGTTTTCCCTTGATATTAGTTGGCTTTACATGGACTTTAGTGAAGTCCTGTAATTTCAGGCACACTCGTCAGTTTACTATTATTTGTCTTTTGTAATGACATTTGATGTGTCACATGACCCTCTTCCCATTGGAAAAAATAAAGTTGGATCCAAAATGGCTGACTTCAAAATGGCTGCTATGGTCACCACCCATCTTGAAAAGTTTCACCTTCCCATATACTAATGTGCCACAAACAGGAAGTTGATATCACGAACCATACCCATTTTATTTAGATGTATCCATATAAATGGCCCACCCTGTATAATGGGAGTCAATGGGAAATCTGAGCATTTTTCCGGCAGACCTTACAAGCAGGTTTGAGGGGCAGTGAAAATGTTGGAATGGATGTGAAAAGTGCTGAATGGAGGGAGAACATCATGGGGAAGACCCCTGTAAGCATCTCTGACTTCAAGATCACTGCTGTGAACAATAGTGTAAGGACTGACAATAAACTATTCAAATCAATGAGAAATTGAAGTTTACAGGACAAAAAAGAAATATTTATTTTTCCTGTATAATGACTTGTATAAGGCATTTTTTTAATTATAATTTCAGTAAAACAAAATTACATTTTTTATTAAAACAATGGAAATGTCAGTGTAATTTATGAAGGAAACAAGAAGTGTAAAAAAGTGACATAAAGGAGGACCTAATACATATTCTGTTCAAATTATCATGTAGTTGTACTCCTAGACTCATAAAGTCTGTGCACTAAGAGCAAAGCCTGCCAAAAATTACAAGCAGGGTCATCCATACAGCCTTCAAGGTACCAACTGTACTGCCTCATTCAAATATTGAGAGCAAAGTGCAGTTGTGGTACTTCTACACGCAAAAGCTCTGCACACAGTGCAAAGCCAGACAAAAATTACAAGCAGGGTCATCCATACACCCTTCAAGGCACCAACTTTAGTGCATCATAAAAAATTAAGAAAGTATACTGTAGTTGTGGCACTTCTATACTCATAAAGGCTTGGCACAGAGTGGAAAGCCAGGGAAAATTGCTAGGAACACCCATAGACCCTTGAAGGTAACAACTGACGTTCCTCATTCAAATATTGAAGATTAAAAACACTTTACGGGCTTTTGTCATCTGGTATTGTGGAAAAGTTGGGCCTAATAAAAGCTTTGTTCATTTTATAATTTTTATACCAATGAAATTTAACACAAAGCACGTAATACTGTGTGCATGACTAATTAACTACAGGCAAATTTTTCAACTCTTTTTTGGAGTCTTATCTTCCACCAAAATGTAACAGAAAGCACCAAACACTCTACAGAGGGCTAATTGAATCCAGACAAATTTTTCTACGCTTTTTTGGAGTGTTTATATAATAAGAACCGTGTTACAGTGTATGGATGAATTATTGGATCAATAAAAAGTTTTGAAAGGTTTTTTGGGAGTTTTATACACCTCCATAATGTAACAAGTACTGTGTTACAGCGTATGGTTGAATCATTGAATACATAAAACGTTTTGGAAGGGTTTTTTCAAGTTTTATATACCACCGTAATGTAACATGAACTGTGTTACAGCATATGAATGAATCACTGCATTCATAAAATATTTTTTGAAGGATTTTTTTGAGTTTTATATACCACTGTAATGTAACAAGAACCAAGATGCAGTGTTTAGTTGAATCATTTAATCCATAAAAAGTCTTGGAAGTGTTTTTTCAAGTTTTAAATACCACTGAAATGTAAGAAGAACCGCGTTACAATGTATGGATGAATCATTGCATCCATAAAAAATTTTTGAATGTTTTTTTTGCTTTTATATACCACCATAAAGTAACAAGAACGGCTTACACTGTATGGATGAGTCATTAAATGCATAAAATAAATTTTAAGGTTTTTTTCACTTTTATATACCACTGTAATGTAACAAGAACCACGTTACAATGTATAGATGAATCATTGAATCCATAAAAAATTGGGAAGGTTTTTTTGAGTTTAATACACCACCACAAAGTAACAAAAACCGCGTTACAGTGTATGGGTTAATCATTGAATCCATAAAAGGTTTTGGAAGGTTTTTTATGTTTTATATACCACCTTAATGTAAAAAGAACAGTGTTAAAGTGTATGGATGAATTACTTCATCCATAAAAAAAAATTTTTGGGGAGTTTTTTATACCACTGAAATGTAACAGAAGGCAGATAATACTCTATGAATGAGTAATTGAATCCAAACTATTTTTTTCTATACTTTTTTGGAGTGTTATATAACACAGAAATGTACCACAAATCACATAATACTGTATGGGTGACAATATAGTAAATGTTTTCAGCCCCCCACAAAAAAAACCTGCTATATATTTTTCCACAGACTGTAAAGTCCTCAGCTCTGCCTAGAGCCTTTATTCTACCACTGTCCCTTCAACTGTCTCTAACCTAAATGCAGATTGTATCTGATACAAACAGCAAAGCACTGAATTAGCCCTTACAAGGGCTGTTAGTTTGATGGTTCAGCATCAGCACTAGTATTAAAGCTAGAGGACTCTTATAAGTTTAACTATGCACAAACAGCCCTAGACAAACACTCTTTCACTCCAATAAGAACTGTCCCTGACCTATGCAATGGCGTCAGTGTGCCGACCGTAACGGCGCCTGTCCTTTTATAACCTCTCATGAGGTAATACAGCCAGCCAATCACAGTAATGCCACTACCAAGATGGCTACTTAATCACAGTGATTGGCAGGCAATCCCCACATGTTTATTGGCTGTGTAGCAGGCACCAAACATGTGTAGCGTGGATTTGAGCATTATATATGAGCACCAGACAATGCTTGCCAAGTGCAGAGCACATCCAAGCACTCACATGCTTGAGTAATAGCGGAGTATCACCGAGCACGCTCGCTCATCCCTATAACCTATGTGTTGAATAAAGTTTGCTATTATTCTAAAATTATTTTTTGGCAAAGGTCCTTTATTTTTACTATATGCTGGGGTCTATTGATATTGTGCTTTTGCTCAGGCAATTCCCTTGCTCCACTTTTTGAGTAAGAGAATATGATTTCTTCTACATACTGTAAATATAATATGTGGGATGAAAAACTAGAATATTATAATTTTTATTAGCTATTTCCCCAGGGATAAGAGATTGCTTTTAGAAGATGATTCCCTACAACGTCATGCCTCCCAGTGCTGCAATATTCTGCAAGTCGTTCTTATCAATAAGTTCTCGGCTGTGAGATAGCACTCTTGAAGGACACATTATTGAAGTCAACAGCCTTTCATCTTGAGAATGCTGATTGATAAATGGCCTTTTCCAGTCTTAAAGGTGAAAGATTTTCTCTTCTAATGTATTATTCAGTTATTTCCATTGGACAAGTTGCTACATTTATTATATTATTAACAATGCACATTGGTGGGACAAGAAATAATATTTGAAAGTGGGCCCTGCTACTTTAAACAAGTTGCACAGGCTTTAAAAATTGATGAATTGTCCTCAGGCTAAATCATCAATACTAGATTAGTGGAGTCTGACTATCAGCACCAACTTCGATCAGTTTGAAGGGGCTGCGGTGCTTATGCAAGTACACCAATCTAATATATTTTAATGCTTATCCTCAGGATAAGCAATCAATTTTAAAAGATGGATAACCTCAAAAACCTTCCCACCAAGTTTACTTTCCCACAGAACGCATTTGCTGCAGATTTGCGCAGTGTAGTCCTGCAGTGAAACCAGCAGTGATATATATACCGTGGCAAAAAGAGGCATTGCGAAAGAGGTGTGGAGAAGCCACACACCTCACTCTTTGAGCTGTAAAGGATAAAACTAGTACCTACATCTGCAACAAACCACGTGGTCAAAATTTTTGGTACACCTCTTTTAACGACAGAAAAACCCACAATGGCGACAGAAATAACTTGAATCTGACAAAAGTAATAATAAATCAAAAATCTATGAAAATGAACAAATGAAAGTCAGACATTGCTTTTCAACTATGCTTCACAGAATTTTAAAAAAACAAACCTCATGAAATAGGCCTGGACAGAAATGATGGTACCTCTGAAAATAATGTGAGAAAAGGGACATGTTAAATCATGGTGTGTCCACTAATTAGCATCACAGGTGTCTACAATCTTGGAATCAGTGAGTGGGCCTGTATAGAGGGCTACAGACACTCACTGTGCTGTTTGGTGACATGGTGTGTATCACACTCAACATGGACCAGAGGAAGCAAAGGAAAGAGTTGTCTCAGCAGATCAGAAAAAATAATTATAGACAAATATTATTTTGTAAAAGTTATAAGGCCATCTCCAAGCAGCTTGATGTTCCTATGACTACAGATGCACATATTATTCAGAAATTTAAGCTCCATGGGACTGTAGCCAACCTCCCTGGACGTGGCTGCAGGAGGAAAATTGATGACAAATCAAAGAAACGGATAATACGAATGGTAACAAAAGAGCCCAGAAAAACTCCAAAACAGATTAAAGCTGAACTTCAAGCTTATCAGTGTCAGATCTCACCATCTGTCGTTGTATGAGCCAAAGTGGACTTCATGGGAGACGACCAAATCATAAAAAATTCAGACTGGAATTTTCCAAACTACATGTTGACAAGTCACAAAGCTTCTGGGAGAATGTCCTATGGACAGATGAGACAAAATTGGAACTTTTTGGCAAGGCACATCAGCTCTATGTTCACAGATGGAAAAATGAAGCATATCAAGAAAAGAACACTATCCATACTGTGAAACATGGAGGAGGATCTGTTATGTTCTGGGGCTGCTTTGCTGCATCTGGCACAGGGTGTCTAGAATCTGTGCAGGGTACAATGAAATCTCAAGACTATCAAAAGATTCTAGAGAGAAATGTGCTGCCCATTGTCAGAAATCTTGGTCTCAGTCGCAGGTCATGGTTCTTGCAACAGGATAATGACCCAAAACACACAGCTAAAAACACCCAAGAATAGCTAAGAGGAAAACATTGGACTATTCTAGGCGAGTGACCTTCTCTATGAGGCTCCTGACCTAAATCCTATTGAGCATCTTTGGAAAGAGCTGAAACATGCCGTCTGGAAAAGGCAACCTTCAAACACGAGACAACTGGAGCAGTTTGCTGTTGAGGAGTGGGCCAAAATACCTGTCAAGAGGTGCAGAAGTATCATTGACAGTTACAGGAATTGTTTGATTGCAGTGATTGCCTCAAAAAGTTGTGCAACAAAATATTAAGTTAAGGGTACCATCATTTATGTCCAGGCCTATTTCATGAGTTTTATTTTTTTTTTAATTCTGTGCAAGCATTTGTTCATTTTCATAGATTTTTGATTTATTATTACTTTTGTCAGATTCAAGTTATTTCTGTGATCATTGTGTTTTTTTCTGTCATTAAACGAAGGGTACCAACAATTTTGACCACGTGTGTAAATTGACATTCTGCAGATCTAAAACCTGCAGCTCCTATCAGTTTATGCTACAGATATATTTTGCAGCATGTGCATGACGTTTCTTAAAATCTCACGCTTTTTACTGGCGCTGTAGAGTGCAGCAGATTTTCCACATGTGAATATGCTGTAGAAAAAAAGCTGAAGTGAAATGCCTAATTACAGCTTATGTTAATACATTGACCAAGGCAAAGCACCCAGCATCATTTATGTGTTGCATAACCTTTTTGTTAAAGGAAATGTGTAAAATTCTGAGACATACAGTGGATTCAGAAAGTATTCAGACCCCTTTAAATTTTTCACTCTTTGTTCCATTGCAGCCATTTGATAAATGCAAAAAAGTTAATTTTTTTCTCATTAATGTACACTCTGCACTCCATCTTTACTGAAAAAAACAGAAATGTAGGAAATTTTGCAAATTTATTAAAAAAGAAAAGCTGAAATATCACATGGTCATGAGTATTCAGACCCTTTGCTCAGTATTGAGTAGAAGTATCCTTTTGAGCTAGTACAGTCATGGCCAAAAGTTTTGAGAATGACACAAATATTAATTTTTACAAAGTCTACTGCTTCACTTTTTCTAATGGCAATTTGCATATACTCCAGAATGTTATAAAGAGTGATCAGCTTAACAGCAATTACTTGCAAAGTCAATATTTGGCTAGAAAATGAACTTTATCCCCCAAAACACATTTCAACATCATTGCAGCCCTGCCTTAAAAGGACCAGCTAACCTCTTTTCAGTGATTGCACCATTAACACAGGTGTGGGTGTTGATGAGGACATGGCTGGAGATCAATCTGTCATGATTAAGTAAGAATGACACCACTGGACACTTTAAAAGGAGGCTGGTGCTTGGCATCATTGTTTCTCTTCTGTTAACCATGGTTATCTCTAAAGAAACACGTGCAGTCATCATTGCAATGCACAAAAATGGCCTAACAGGGAAGAGTATCGCAGCTAGAAAGATTGCACCTCAGTCAACAATCTATCGCATCATCAAGAACTTCAAGGAGAGAGGTTCCATTGTTGCCAAAAAGACTCCAGGGCGCCCAAGAAAGAGCAGCAAGCGCCAGGACCGTCTCTTAAAAGTGTTTCAGCTGCGGGATCGGGCTACCAGCAGTGCAGAGCTTGCTCAGGAATGGCAGCAGGCAGGTGTGAGTGCATCTGTATGCACTGTGAGGCGGAGACTCTTGGAGCTAGGCCTGGTCTCAAGGAGGGCAGCAAAGAAGCCACTTCTCTCCAGAAAAAACATCATGGACAGACTGATATTCTGCAAAAGGTACAGGCAGTGGACTGCTGAGGACTGGGGTAAAGTTATTTTCTCTGATGAATCCCCTTTTCGATTGTTTGGGACATCAGGAAAACGCCTCATTCGGAGAAGACAAGGTGAGCGCTACCACCAGTCTTGTCTCATGCCAACTGTTAAGCATCCTGAAACCATTCATGTTTGGGGTTGCTTCTCAGCCAAGGGAATTGGCTCTCTCACAGTCTTGCCTAAAAACACAGCCATGAATAAAGAATGGTACCAGAATGTCCTCCAAGAGCAACTTCTCCCAACCCTCCAAGAGCAGTTTGGCGATCAACAATGCCTTTTCCAGCATGATGGAGCACCTTGCCATAAAGCAAAGGTGATAACTAAATGGCTCAGGGAACAAAACATAGAGATTTTGGGTCTATGGCCTGGAAACTCCCCATATCTTAATCCCATTGAGAACTTGTGGTCAATCATCAAGAGACGGGTGGACAAACAAAAACCTAAAAATTCTGACAAAATGAAAGCATTGATTGTGCAAAAATGGACTGCTATCAGTCAGGATTTGGTCCAGAAGTTGATTGAGAGCATGCCAGGGAGAATTGCAGAGGTCCTGAAGAAGAAGGGTCAACACTGCAAATATTGACTTGCTGCATTAACTCATTCTAACTGTCAATATAAGCTTTTGTTACTCATATGTTTGTAATTATATTTCTGTCTGTGATAAAAACATCTGTCAAACACACATAAAAACCAGAGGGCAGCAGATCATGTGAAAATATAATATTTGTGTCATTCTCAAAACTTTTGGCCATGACTGTACAGCCATGAGTCTTCTTGGGAATGAGGCAACAAGTTTTTCACACCTGGATTTGGGGATCCTCTGCCATTTTTCCTTGCAGATCCTCTCCAGTACCATCAGGTTGGATGGTGAACGTTGGTGAACAGCCATTTTCAGGTCTCTCCAGAGATGCTCAGTTGAGTTTAGGTCAGGGCTTTGGCTGGGCCAGTCAAGAATGGTAATAGAGTTAATAATAATAATAATAATAATAATAATTTTATTTCTATGGCGCCAACATATTCCGCAACACTTTACATTATAGAGGGGACTTGTACAGACAATAGACATTACAGCATAATAATAAACACATATCAAAGTAGATACCAAGAGGAATGAGGGCCCTGCTCGCAAGCTTACAATCTATGAGGAAAAAGGGAGACACAAAAGGTAAATGGTAACAATTGCTTTCATTGTTCGGACCAGCCATAGTGTAAAAATTGGGTTGTTCTGAAGCCACTCCTTTGTTATATTAGCTGTGTGTTTGGGGTCATTGTCTTATTGGAAGGTGAACCTTCAGCCAAGTCTGATGTCCAGAGCACTCTGGAAGAGGTTTTCATCCAAGATATCTCTGTACTTGACCGCATTCATGTTTACTTCAATTGCAACCAGTCGTCCTGTCCCTGCAGCAGAAAAACACCCCCATAGCATGATGAGTTCTGTCTCTGAACTCCTTGGCCAGTTCCTTTGACCTAATGATTCTCATTTGGTCTGACATGCACTGTGAACTGTGGGGTCTTATATAGACAGTTGTGTACATGTCTGGTTTTTATCAGTCAAGATGGGGTGCAGAGTGTACATTAATGAGAAAAAAATGAACTTTTTTTGCATTTACCAAATGGCTGCAATGAAACAAAGAGTGAAAAATTTAAAGGGGTCTGAATACTTTCCGAACCCACTCTAGAATGCATGTGCTGTGCTTTAATATCTTATGTACTGTATAATGGAGGATGCGTTCTTCTGTCCAAAACCAGGGTGGGTGCCGCCTTCACAGTGTGGTGCCAGATTCAGCAGGTGTGCATACTGCACTATAGCACCATTTTATTGAAGGCACTATGTGTGTTCGAATTCCCAGACGCAGTGTCTTCAATAAAATGGCCCCAGATATCGTGGGATGCGCATGTATCGACTCCAGCACTATTTTATTGAAGAATTGTACTTCATCGTTATGCTAGCAGTGCGCACACACCGGCAATCGCCATTATCCCTATGTTAGCACTGCTATGTTGACATTGAAGTACATTACTTCAATAAAATGGCCCTGTAATCAGCGAGTGCGCATACCACGATCTCCGGCACCATTTTGTTGAAGAGACTGTGTATGCAAATTCACAGACACAGTGACTTCACAAAAATGGAGCCTGATAGCGCAGTACACGCACACGCTGACAATTTTATTGAAGAATTCTACAACAACGTTAACATTGCAGTGTGCACATGCTGGCCGTCGCCATTATGCCTATGTCCTGTGCGTGCGCACTGCTATGTTGATGTTATAATGTATTACTTCAATAAAATGGCACTGGAGATCGCAGTATGCGCACACACTGACTCTGGTGCCATTTTATTGAAGTAATGTAACGTCAATATAGCAGTGTGCATGCACCATTGACTCAGATGCCATCTTTCTGAAGAATTCTACTACACTGTCAACATAGCAGTGCGCACGTGCCGGCCATCGCCTTTATCCCTATGACCGGCGTATGCGCATTGCTGTGTAAGCGTTGTAGTACATTACTTCAATAAAATGGCGCCGAAATAACAACAGTGTTACTTAGGGCTAATGATAATAAATACTAAAACTGCTGTTATCAGCACTTAGGGAGAGATTGTGTTGAAGGGATAGTGTAGGACAAGATAGGGTGAATTACACGTTCTTTATGCTGCAGCCTGTAACTCATACCAAAACCCCTTCTCAGGGCTAATAAAATCATGCAAATTGTTCTGAACAAGGAAATATTACCATTTTTACTGTGGTAGTTGTTCGTCAAAAGCATACAGCCGGACATGGTTAATCTCGATAGCATTGCTATAATGATACTGCAGTTGAAGAAGGCCATCTGAAGTGGGCACAGCAGTGCACAGGGAGAGGGATATGCAGCACCACAACAGGCAAGAAGTGGCAGTGGGGTGGTCAGAAACACAAGGTGGGCAAGTGTTCCCCAGATCACCAACATGGGTGAAGTTGCTAAGTCAAGGGTTAGGTGTTCCCGAGTCTGGTGCATTTTTAAAGACAGTCCAGTTAACCCAAAAATGGCCATTTGCAACATCTGCCATGCCAGCATCAACAGGCTAAGGCACATGCAAGCAAAGCACCCGATTACTTGGGCCGAATGCCAGGGTCCAGAAAGATTGTCTGCAACTAACATCACTGCCTCTTTCCCTGTTCTCAATGCAAGCCAATCCCCTGTCCATGATGTAGGCGAAGATGCCTCTCACCCTGCACCTGTTATTGCACACTTGCAACCACCGTCACCAACCACGTCCACGACCTTGTCCCATCCCAGCATTCAGTTGTCCCTTCCCCAGTCCTTGGAGCAAAAATACAAGAGCCACCCACCCACAGGCTACAATACTAAACAGCCAAATTTGCACACTGCTTACCCCGGAAATGTTGCTGTCTGTTTGTGTAAATGGAACCTTTCCGCAACCCCATGGCAATAGCTGTCCCTTGGTAGTAGGACCACAGCTGCCACTATTTCTCATGGTGTGCGGTCTCCGCCTTACACAAGCATGTGTTCCATAGCATCAGCTATTCCCTGACCAATGCTGTTACTGGGAAGCTCCACTTAAACACGGACACGTAGGCAAGTGCTTATGGCCAGGGTGTCATGTGTGCATCGCCACGAAGATCGTCGCGGTTGCACATTCTGACTTCTCACAGCTGAGTTGCTGTTTCTTTGTGTTTGGCAGTTAGGGAGTTAATTCTGTCTGTGCTCAGTTCTGGGACTGGGTGCAGTTTCTCCCGGCTGCAATTAATTATTTGTTGATTGGTTTCCTTTAAATCTCTGGTTGTCTGTGTTGGGAGTTGCCAGTGAAATTCTTCATGCAGACCACAGATAGGATTGTATCTGTATAGACTTAAGTTAAAGAGCTCCTTAGTTGTTTTAAGCTCACCTTGCTTAGAGTTTAATATCCCAGATCATTTATGTTCCTTCTGTGTTTGAGTGTGTATGCAAGTCTGTGTTTTCTCCAGTCTGTCTTATATGTCTAATCTGTGTATTTAGCAGAGATCAGCCCATATCCCTTTGGTGGTAGTCAGGATCCTTCTTAGGACTGATTACAGGGTTCAGGGACTGATAGGAGACAGGGTTAGGCTGGAGACTTGGACCTCTGAACCATTATCAGTACCTCCAAGGTGAGGGATTAGTTAGGACCCCAGTTTAGGGTCAGGTTAGACCCCGGTCCTCCTCTTTCCTGTGACAGTGTATCAAGTCCTCAAGATTAACCCTGAGTTCAACGGATATCGTGTCAGGTAAATCTATTCTATATTTACATGCTGATGTTGCTAATCTATATGTTGTATAGAGTGTTGTTCTTTTAAGAATAGTTTACTGACATCGTACACATATCATAAGACCGCGTGACATTTTCACTGGCCATAAAATTATTCCCAGTTGCCATGGATCCAGTAGCCCAGCTGGCTCTGCAGTTGCAGGGATTATCCATGGAGCTGACGGACATTAAGTCCAAAGTTTTGTCTCCCTCGGAGCAAACCAGATTTGAACCTAAAGTAGCTCTCCCGGACAGGTTCACTGGTGGGCGAGACAAATTTTTTACCTTCAGGGAAGCATATAAATTGTATTTTCGGCTTCGGCCTCGATCATCAGGGAGTGAAGAGCAGAGAGTGGGAATTGTTATCTCGCTCCTACAAGGGGACCCTCAATCCTGGGCCTTCTCCCTTCCTCCGGGATCCCCGGCTCTACAGTCAGTAGATCGATTTTTTACTGCCCTGGGTTTGGTATATGATGACCCAGATCGGGTCTCTCTTGCTGAGACAAAATTACGTAAGATACAGCAGGGAGATCGTCCGGCGGAGGAATTTGCTTCTGAGTTCCGTAGATGGGCCACAGATACTCAGTGGAATGACCCAGCTCTTAGGAGCCAGTTTTGTCATGGGCTTTCTGACAAATTAAAGGACGTTTTGGCTCAGTATGATTCTCCTCCATCACTGGAGGCTGCTATGGCCCTAGCTATCCGTACTGATAGACGGCTCCGGGAGAGGTGCGAGGTAACTCCGCCCCCTGTTGTTACTCCACCTACTACTAAAGTCCCTTATGTTGAGGTTCCCCTTGTCTGTTCGGAGGAGCCTATGCAGTTGGGAGGGACATCATTTCGTAGGAGGGGATTGGCGGTACGCCGCAGGACTAGAAGGTGTTTCTTCTGCGGGAAAGAGGGACATTTTGTTGGGGGATGTCCATCCCGTGCCTTGTTGATCAAAAAGTCGCCGGAAAACTGTTAATCCCAGGTTGTGTGGTGGACGACAACCTGGGAGTATGTATTTCGTCCGCTAGTTCTTCTCAGTTCCTTGTACCAGTGGAGGTGGTGGTTGGTACGAGAGTGGAGAGATTTTCTGTTCTTCTTGATAGTGGGTCCGGGGCTAATCTGGTTGACGCTCAGTTTGCTCAGGCTCAAGGTATGCATCTGAGTATATTGGTCAAACCGATCCCTATATTCTCCATTGACGCCAGGCCTCTCGGCCAAGGTAGCTTTGTTCATGAGGTTCATAACATTGACCTTCGGTAGGGGCAATACATAGGGAACTATTATCTTGTTATGTGTTGGAGGGTCTACCTACTCCTATTGTGTTGGGACTTCCTTGGTTGGTTAAACATAACCCTGTGATTAATTGGCAGTCCAGAGATATAAGCCAATGGGGGGAGTTTTGCAAAAGTAACTGCATGTCATCAGTGCGGTCGTGCCTAGTACTTTGCCTCCTTTTTTGGAGGACTTTGGGGATGTGTTCTCTGAGGAGGGGTGTCAGGAGTTGCCTCCTCATCGCGTGTATGACTGCTCTATTAATTTACTTCCTGATGCTAAGTTACCTAAAGCTAGGTTATATAACCTTTCTGGTCCTGAGAGGCAGGCTATGAAAGATTATATTTCGGAAAGTCTGGCCAAAGGGCATATTAGACCTTCATCTTCCCCAGTGGCCGCGGGGTTCTTCTTTGTGAAGAAAAAAGATGGAGGCCTACGCCCTTGCTTGGATTTCCGCGAACTTAATCGGATTACTGTTCGAGATCCGTATCCACTCCCTCTGATTCCTGATCTCTTCAATCAAATTGTTGGCGCCAAATGGTTCTCTAAATTGGATCTCAGGGGGGCGTATAATCTGATTAGGATAAAAGAGGGGGATGAGTGGAAAACGGCGTTTAACACGCCGGAGGGACATTATGAGAACCTTGTCATGCCTTTTGGTCTGACTACTGCACCAGCAGTATTCCAACATTTTGTTAATGACATTTTTCGTCATCTGGTGGGGCTGTTTGTGGTCGTATATTTGGATGACATTTTAATTTACTCACCAGATCTTGTGTCTCACCAGGAGCATGTGAGACAGGTGTTGCAGATCTTGCGAGACAATAAACTATACGCCAAACTGGAAAAGTGTGTATTCGCCGTACAGGAACTTCAGTTTTTGGGTTTCTTGGTGTCAGCCTCCGGTTTCCGTATGGACCCTGAAAAGGTGAGAGCAGTGCTTGAATGGGATCAGCCAGAGGATCTTAAGGCTCTGCAGCGTTTTCTGGGGTTTGCTAACTACTACCGGAAATTTATTTGTAATTTCTCATCTGTTGTCAAACCTCTCACTGACATGACAAGAAAAGGGACGGATTTTTCTAAATGGTCGGACAAAGCTTGCCAAGCTTTTTCCTCTTTGAAAAAATGTTTTGCTTCGGCACCCGTTCTCATCCAACCAGATGCATCACAGCCGTTCATTGTGGAGGTGGACGCGTCTGACGTAGGGGTGGGTACAATATTGTCCCAGGGTCCGTCCCCTGGTAAATGGCATCCGTGCGCTTTCTTTTCTAAAAAATTGTCGTCCGCAGAAAGGAATTATGATATCGGCAATAGGGAACTTTTGGCCATTAAGTTGGCTTTTGAAGAATGGCGTCACTTTTTGGAGGGGGCAGTCCACCAGGTCACCGTCATTACTGATCACAAGAACCTGCTGTATTTGGAATCTGCTAAGCGTCTGAATTCCAGACAAGCTCGATGGTCGTTGTTTTTTACCAGGTTTAATTTTGTTGTCACTTATCGCCCTGGATCTAAGAATGTTAAGGCGGATGCCTTGTCTCGCAGTTTCCCAGGGGCCGGGAAAATGGATGACCCGATTCCTATCCTTCAGGAGGGGGTGGTAGTGTCGGCTGTATGTTCTGAGCTTGAGGAGGAGGTGTTAGAGGCTCAGGGGGACGCCCCTGCAGGACCTCCAGGGAGACTGTTTGTCCCAAATCAGTTGAGACAAAAGGTTATTGAGGCACATCATAATTCTGCTTTAGCAGGACATCCAGGGAGTAAGGCTACTTTAGATCTCCTTTCTCGCCGGTTTTGGTGGCCTAACGTTAATAAAGATGTTTTAACTTTTGTCGCGTCCTGTGGGGTTTGTGCTCGCTCTAAGACCCCTCATACCCGTCCGTCTGGGACCCTCTTACCCTTGAAACTTCCGGAGCGTCCATGGACTCATTTGTCTATGGACTTCATCACGGACCTTCCTCAGTCGTCAGGGAAGACTGTCATACTGGTGGTTGTTGACAGGTTCAGTAAGATGGCACATTTCATTGCTCTTCCTGCCCTCCCTAATGCTAAAACTCTGGCGCAGGTGTTCATTGGGGAGATTGTGAGACTTCATGGGTTGCCTTCTGATGTGGTGTCAGATAGAGGGTCTCAGTTTGTGTCCAAGTTTTGGAGGGCATTTTGTTTACGTCGGGGGATGCAATTGTCATTTTCCTCGGCTTTTCATCCGCAGACCAATGGTCAGACAGAGCGTCTGAATCAAAGCCTAGAGACTTATCTTCGGTGTTTTGTCTCAGAGAACCAGGAGGACTGGTCTTCTTTCTTGCCTCTGGCAGAGTTCGCTCTTAACAACAGGCGGAGCGAGTCCACTGGTAAGTCCCCGTTTTTTGGGGCATATGGTTTTCATCCCCAGTTTTGTACATTCAATGGGGGGGCCCTTCTGGGGTTCCTGAGGAGGAGCGTTTCTCGTCGTCACTTGCTTCAGTGTGGAGAGGTGTATTGAATAATCTGAGTGCTATGGGGAACCGTTATAAACGTATGGCTGATAGGAGGAGAGTTTCTGGTCCAGATCTTAATGTGAACGATCTGGTATGGTTGTCTACCAGGAATATAAAACTTAAAGTTCCCTCCTGGAAGCTGGGCCCCAGATTCATCGGGCCGTACAGATCAGTTCCATAATTAATCCTGTGGCATTTCGTCTGGACCTCCCTCCTACGTTTAAAATTCATAATGTGTTCCACAAGTCATTACTTAAGAGGTACGTGGCACCAGTCATACCATCACCTCTACCTCCTCCTCCAGTGGTGGTCAATGGTAACTTGGAGTTTCAAGTGTCAAAGATCATTGACTCACGTCTGAATCGCCGATCCCTTCAGTACTTGGTGCATTGGAAGGGGTATGGTCCAGAGGAGAGGACGTGGGTTCCTGCGTCTGACATTAACGCAGATCGTTTGGTGCGGACCTTCCACAGAACTCACCCGGGCAAACCTGGCCCTGAGGGTCCGGAGGCCCCTCGTAGAAGGGGGGGTACTGTCATGTGTGCATCGCCACGAAGATCGTCGCGGTTGCACATTCTGACTTCTCACAGCTGAGTTGCTGTTTCTTTGTGTTTGGCAGTTAGGGAGTTAATTCTGTCTGTGCTCAGTTCTGGGACTGGGTGCAGTTTCTCCCGGCTGCAATTAATTATTTGTTGATTGGTTTCCTTTAAATCTCTGGTTGTCTGTGTTGGGAGTTGCCAGTGAAATTCTTCATGCAGACCACAGATAGGATTGTATCTGTATAGACTTAAGTTAAAGAGCTCCTTAGTTGTTTTAAGCTCACCTTGCTTAGAGTTTAATATCCCAGATCATTTATGTTCCTTCTGTGTTTGAGTGTGTATGCAAGTCTGTGTTTTCTCCAGTCTGTCTTATATGTCTAATCTGTGTATTTAGCAGAGATCAGCCCATATCCCTTTGGTGGTAATCAGAATCCTTCTTAGGACTGATTACAGGGTTCAGGGACTGATAGGAGACAGGGTTAGGCTGGAGACTTGGACCTCTGAACCATTATCAGTACCTCCAAGGTGAGGGATTAGTTAGGACCCAGTTTAGGGTCAGGTTAGACCCCGGTCCTCCTCTTTCCTGTGACAGTGTATCAAGTCCTCAAGATTAACCCTGAGTTCAACGGATATCGTGTCAGGTAAATCTATTCTATATTTACATGCTGATGTTGCTAATCTATATGTTGTATAGAGTGTTGTTCTTTTAAGAATAGTTTACTGACATCGTACACATATCATAAGACCGCGTGACACAGGGACTCTACATTTCACTGATGGCACACAGGGAGAACATTGTGGAAGCCAGGACCCAGTCAGACCCTGGAACAGAACACATGATACCAACATCGAGGATTTTGGGCCATGGTTCAATCAGGGTCACTCATTGACCGATCCATGTTTTTTATGGTGATCTATACTCAAAAATTCATTAAAGCTGGCAGTTTTACTTGCGTTATTCCAGAGTTTGTTGCTGCTACATACAAGGAAAAAACTTTTCAGGGCTGATGCAAATCCCTTTTATATTCTGCAATAATACCATTCTTATCTGCAATTTATGTAGGGTGAGGTGTAGGAGTAGGTATAGTTTATGACAGGCATCTAGTCAGGGATTATTGCTGTAAAACTTCTAAGCATTGCTGATTCTTTTTTCAATGGTATCATTTACAGATTCATGTTTTTTTGGTGATCTGTGCTCAGAAATTCATCAAAGCTGCCAGTGTTAATTGTGTTCCTCCAGAGTTTGTTGCTGCAATGTACAAGAACATATCTTTTCAGGGCTGGTTAAAAATTTTCTATATTCTACAATAATACCTCTTTTGTCTGCAATTTGTCTCCGGTGAAGTGATGGAGTAGGTATAGCATATGCCAGGAATCTATTCAGGGATTATTACCTTATTAATTCTAAGCCTTGCTGCTGCCTTTTACCATGGACTCATTGACTGATTAATGTTTTTTACAGTGTTCTGTACTCAGAAATTCATCAAATCTGCCAGTGTTACTTGCGTTCCTCCTGAGTTTGTTGCTGCCACGTACAAGGAAAAAACTTTTCAGAGCCGATTCAAATTCTTTCTATATTGTAAAATAATACCACTCTTATTTGCAACTCATCTACGATGAGGTGTGGCAGTAGGTATAGCATATGATAGGCATCTAGTCAGGGATTATTGTCTTATAAATCCTAAGCCATAATGCTGCTTTTTCCATGTACTCATTGACCGATTCATATTTTTTTACGGTGTTCTGTACTCAGAAATTCATCAAAGCAGGAAAAATTAACTAATTTAATGTGTCCATTCACAGATTCTCTCTAGCATCTGTTTTGTAAGAGGTAGTGGTGGGACACTTTACGCTACTGGAGCTGGAATTGCCACTTCTGAACTTTCAAGTGATTTATTTCCATCTATTTCTGGGAACTTCTTTAAATATGTTTGGGGTCATTGTCCTGCTGGAAGACCCATGACCTAGGATGTAAACCCAGCTTTCAGACCCCGGGCACCACATTACAACCCAAAACCCTTTGGGAATCTTCACATTTGATGATGCCTTGCACACAGTTAAGGCACCCAGGGCCAGATGCAGCAAAACAACCCCTAAATTTCTTTGAATATCAACGATATTTGACTGTAACTACTGTGTTCTTTTATTTGTAGGCCTTATTCCATTTACAGTAAACAGTAGAATGATGTGTGTTACCAAAAAATTCTATCTTGTTCCCTTCTGTCCACAAGACACCTGCTGGCCATCTAAAAACAGTGGGGGCCGCTTGCTGTCCCTCTATAAATTGTGAGGGCCGCCTGCTCATCCTCCAAGCTTCAAACTTTACAGTATTAATATGAAATGAAAATTTGCCCACCTCAGATGGATAAATTATATTGCAGTAGCAATATACTACTATGCAAAGTATAGCCGTCTGCTGGCCCTCCAAAAATGCTTAGTGAGGGCTGGCTTCTGGCCATCTACAATTAGAGTGAGTGACGCCTGATGGACCTCTGACAATAGTGCCTGTCTCCCTTGCCCCTAGAGGGGTATTATATTCTATGAGGGGTACATTATATTCTATGGGGGGCTGTATTATATTCTAGGGGGCTACATTATATTCTATGGTGGGCTGTATTATATTCAATGGGGGTACATTATATTCTGTGGGGGGCTGTATTATACTCTGAGGGGGCTACATTATATTTTATGGAGGGCTGTATTATATTCCATGGGGGGCTACCGTTACGGATCTGCAACACAGGACTAGGGCAGAAGGGGAAGAAGCTGACCCTGTACTAGGACTAGGCTGAAGACCTACGATGGAGTGGGCGACCTATTCCTTGTGAATAGACCCACGACGTTTCATAGACTAAACTCAAACAAAGACCTAAAGGTAGGAGGGAGGGTATCCCTGAACGATCTAGGGAATGGGAACAGAAAACAGGTAACCTCCTAGTAGGAAATAGAGGAAGCTGCAGAAATGAAAGGAAAATCAAAAAACCCAGCACCAGGGGAAAAAGACCAGCAGCCAGAAAACCACAACAAGATGGCGGATGGTCAAAACGAAATAGATTCTAACAGCTACATTATATTTTATGGGGGTTGTATTATATTCTATGAGAGAGGATTGCATCATACTCTTTGATTGGGTTACATTATATTCTATGGGGAAGTGAGCTGTATTATATTCTATGGGGACTACATTGTATTCTATGGGGGCTGTATTATATTTATTATATTCTATGGGGTGATTGCATCATACTCTATGAGGGGGCTACATTATACTATTTGAGGGGGCTATGTTGTATTCTATGGGGAGCTGCATTATATTCTATGGGGGGCTAGATTATATTGTATGGGAGGCTTCATTATAATGTATGAGGGGGCTACATCATATTCTATAGGGGGCTGCATTATACTATATGAGGAGGGCTACATTATACTATATAAGAGGGCTGCGTCATATTCTATGGAGGGGCTGCATTATATTTTGTGGGGGGCTACCATATATTTTATGGAGGGGCTGTATTATACTATGAGGGGGGCTGCATTATATTCTATGGGGGTTACATTATATTGTATGTGGGGCTGCATTATACTCTGGGGTGGCTGCATTATGCTCTGTGGGGTGGCTGCATTATGCTCTGTGGGGTGGCTGCACTATACTGTATCGAGGACTATGGGGAATTCATTATGCTATATGAAGAACTATGGGGTGCATTATACTAAAGGAAGTGAATTGTACTATATGGATGACTATGGAGGTGCATTATACTATATGGAGCACTATGAAGAGTGTATTATACTATATGGAGGACTGAGGAGTGTATTTTAATATATGGAGGACTATGGGGAGTGTACTATACTATATGGAGCACTATGTGAAGTGTATTATACTATATGGAGGACTATGGGGAGTGTATTATACTATATGGAGGACTATGGAGAGTGTATTATACTATACGGAGGACTATGGGGTACATTATGTTATATGGAGGACTATGGGGTGTGCATTTTACAATATGGAGGACTGTGGTGCACATAATAATACTTGGAGGACTATGAGATGTATTATACTAAACAAGCAAAATGCTGCATGTTCATCGAGTATTTGGATTGTTTATGCCGGAACAAAATCATTGTTCTCAGCAAGCAGCACATTGCTGCTGCTGATAACATGATACTGTTAGTGATCCATTAGTGATTGTTCTGTCACATCATTCTTTCTCAGTTGGTGTAAAAAGGCAGGGAAAACAAGCATCGAACGACTTCAATATTGTTGATCACAGTCGTTTAGCGGCCTGAACACAGCGCACGTAACTGCAACAGAATGCTTCTGTGTGATGTGCAATATGTGAGCATTTGGGGCCCCATTTTAAACTTTTGCCTAGGGCCCCACTTTGCCTAAAACCGATCCTGGTGTGATGTCTACAGAGAAGTTTTCGCTGTCATTATACAGGTAATAAGGAGCACTGGATGTGGCTTGTGACATTTTGCAAAGGTGAATTTGGCTCTTAAGGTAAGACAAGGTAGGGATACTGGTCTATAGCATAACAGTAGGCATAGGCAATGAATGTGCCATGTGGCTCATGGAAGGTAGTTGGAAAACACTGGCCACAAGGTTCTCAAATAAAATATGACTTCAAAATTGTAGAACATTTTATTTATTTGTGTTATGCTTTTGTCATTTTTCATATTTATACTAATAAACTAGAAATGTAAATCATTAGGTGTTTAATGCAGTACCACTGTTAGGCCAGGCATTGGTTAGCCTTCATTTTAGCTTTTACAAGGGGCTTTTTATGATTTAATTTTATCATGACTGTCATTTCTTTGATCATTTTAAAATCCGAAATGTTGGCCTACTGAAATGTATGTTCAGTAAATGCACTCAATACTTGATCGGGGCTCCTTTTGCATCAATTACTGCATCAATGCGGTGTGGCAAGAAGACGATCAGCCTGTGGCACTGCTGAGGTGTTATGGAAGCCAAGGTTGCTTTGATAGCAGCCTTCAGCTCGTCTGCATTGTTGGGTCTGGTGTCTCTCATCTTCCTCTTGACAATACCCCATAGATTCTCTATGGGGTTAAGGTCAGTCAAGTTTGCTGGCCAATCAAGCACAGTGAATCTGTTGTTTTTAAACCAGGTATTGGTACTTTTGGCAGAGTGGACAGGTGCCAAGTCCTGCTGGAGAATGAAATTTCCATCTCCAGAAAGCTTGTCGGCTGAGGGAAGCATGAAGTGCTCTAAAATTTCCTGGTAGACGGCTGTACTGACTTTGGTCTTGATAAAACACAGTGGACCTACACCAGCAGATGACATTGGCTCCCCAAACATCACTGATTGTGGAAACTTCACACTAGACCTCAAGCAGCTTGGATTGTGTGCATCTCCATTCTTCCTCCAGACTCTGGGACCTTGATTTCCAAATGAAATGCAAAATTTACTTTCATCTGAATACAACACCTTGGACCACTGAGCAACAGTCTAGTTCTTTTTCTCCTTGGTCCAGGTAAGACTCTTCTGGCATTGTCTATTTATCATGAGTGGCTCGACACTTGTAGCCCTGGTCCTGGATATGTCTGTGTGAGGTGGCTCTTAAAGCAATGACTCCAGCAACAGTCCACTCCTTGTGAATCTCCCCCAAATTTTTGAATCGTCTTTTCTTAATCCTTACAAGGCTGCGGTTATCCCGTTTGCTTGTGCACTTTTTTCTACCACACTTTTTCCTTCCACTAAACTCTCCATTAATATGCTTGGATACAGCACAATGTGAAAAGCCAGCTTCTTTAGCAATGACCTTTTGTGGAGTGTGTCAATGACTGCCTTCTGGACATCTGTCAAGTCAGCAGTCTTCCCCATGATTGCGGAGCCTACTAAAACAAAGAGACTAAGAGACCTTTTTAAATGCTTAGGAAGCCTTTGCAGGTGTTTTTTGTTAATTATTCTAATTTACTAAGATAATGACTTTGGGGCTTTTCATTGGCTGTAAGCCATAATCATCAACATTAACAGAAATAAACACTTGAAATAGATCACTCTGTTTGTAATGACTCTATATAATATATGAGTTTCACTTTTTGTATCGAAGAACTGAAATAAATTAACTTTTTGATGATATTCTAATTTAGTGAGAAGCACCTGTATATACTTCATTGGTCAGGAAGTCCTTCCCTTCCATGATGTTTAGATACGTCAAATATTGTGAAGGGGATAGTGTTCTCATCCAGACAAATTAATTGAAATCACCATGGCTTGATTAGTTTTGGAAAGCAAACACACATTAATTGTTATGTACTCTTATTAATTCAATAAATGATATTGGTAACCTTGATCTGGCAACTAGAGGATCATTACTAGGTAATAACTGAGGAAACATGCACAGTCACTGGATCTGTTCCAGATTAATGCTATAGGTATTCTTGCTGTTGAATATTTTATCACGTTCAGTCATCGTTTGGATACTGAGGTATACTCACGGCACCCACCTTTAGTGCTTGGATGCATGTGGTGTCCACATGATCCAGCTGTAGGTACTGACCATTATAAATCTGACTCAAATGTAAAGCAGTAGGTAAGAAACAGATCCACTTGCTGTCACCTTCACTTACAGGGAGAGGAATGTCCTACATTTTCAAATGGTGAAGAGTCGTTATTTACAGCGCCTTTCCTTTCACTATAACTGTAATAATTGAATACATCAGCATTGTTTTCTGTCCATGTCAGTTTCATAACTAGTCATCTGCAGCCTGATACAATGACCTCTGGCAAAGAGAACAAACACATAACAGCATTGCCATGTGTAAAAGATTCTATCCCTAGAAATTCCAGAACCAGCTTGTCACTTCCCGTAATGCACTCACATCCATATTATAGGATGGAAAACAGGAAAGACTTATAAACACCACTATCGGTTTTACTTTCGCTAGTTTCTCTAAACACTGTGACGTTTTTAGTATGTGTACACAGGGGAGAGCGGACTGTTAAAATGACTGCAGTCAAACACAATGTGAGAACATAAACTGAAGCTTGGGTAAGGTAATCATTAATAAACCAGATCACAACACTCACTAATTCTTCCCATATAGATTTTGTAGAAAGTTAAAGTCAATGAAAAAAAATAAAAATTCTATCAAACAGAAATTGAAGATTTACACTACTAGAAAATGTAAAAAAATAGTTTTTAAAGAGATTTCCCAAATGATAAAAAGTAGTTAAGCCAGTTTAATTTAGCATGATGTGCAGTGTATAGCTCAGAACTTAAAGGCAACCCTTTTAAATGGGTATCTTGGGCTATTAGACATTTGGGTACCCGGATCTCAGCAAATCACAAACACCTCAACTCCCTAAACTTTTTTCTTCCACTTCAAAAAAATGAAATCAGACTTGGCTACTTAGAATAAACGTCCCTTGTCGTGGTTTGGAAAAATCCATTCACTAAATATGAATATCCTCCCAAGGGCACTATATCTGATGCAAGCCCCTCCCATCCACATACCCAGGCTTTTCTTCTTACAGCTAAGAGTTAAGGTACTGTCACACTAAGCGAGATCGCTAGCGAGATTGCTAAAGCGTCAGCGATTTATGACGCAGCAGCGACATCGTTAGCGACGTCGCTGTGTGTGACATGTAGCGGCGATATCTATCAAATGTAGCGTGTGCACTGCTAGGTAAGAGGGTGCCAAAATTAGGTTCCCAAACCAGTATACAATGAAAATGAAAATTGGCACTCAACTCAGACTCTAGCGTGCGTTCCACCGAGTACTTCCGGTGGAGAGTTCCTGGAACCGGAGACGCAAGTGCGTTCCAGGAGAGAACTTTAGTGCGTTCCAGGAGAGGACTTTAGTGCGTTTCAGGAGAGGACTTTAGTGCGTTTCAGGAGAGGACTTTAGTGTGTTCCACAGTGCGCATGGCAGATTGTGAGATCAGCAAAGAAGAGAGACCGAATGGTGACGCTGAATAATACAAGTGTTCCTTGAAGTACGATCAAAAATGGTGCCATTATTCTAATACCGTTTAGGCTGCTTTCTAAATCAGCTCAACGTGAAAGAAATTTATGGTGCCTTGATTCAGTGAGGAAGGAAGTCAATATAGACTTCTCTAAGGAAATATGGAAAAAAAGAATTAGCTGCAGAATTAGAATACACATTTATATAAATAGACCACAAAAAAAATCCCAAATCGGAATAACAATCAAAATAGAAACTCTAGATAGCATGTAACACAAACCCCATAGAAGGAAAAAACCAGGGGGTCAAGAGTTAATTTATAAAATACTAAATTTTAATGAATATAAGATAAAATACAAAATCACAAGAAAACAGAGTATCACAGAAAACGCAGGTCAAAAAGAGTAGGACAATTTTTCACCCAATATGTTAGTGCACACCATAGAAATTGCACATAATGTGCAGAACTAGATAGTTTTTAATCCCAAAATTGTATAGTAATTTTATTATAAAGCTGCACAAAAAACCTATGCTCAGGCCCTATAACATTATCATCCGTAAAAAACTAAATAAATAAGTGCTAATGTGCAAAAGGATGGCAATAGTAGCAGCAACAGTATTATAAATATAAATAGTACATAGGAGATAGAATTAATAAGGTGCAAAAGCCAAAATATACATGGTGCTGCACAAATACATGTATATTTTGGCTTTTGCACCTTATTAATTCTATCTCCTATGTACTATTTATATTTATAATACTGTTGCTGCTACTATTGCCATCCTTTTGCACATTAGCACTTATTTATTTAGTTTTTTACGGATGATAATGTTATAGGGCCTGAGCATAGGTTTTTTGTGCAGCTTTATAATAAAATTACTATACAATTTTGGGATTAAAAACTATCTAGTTCTGCACATTATGTGCAATTTCTATGGTGTGCACTAACATATTGGGTGAAAAATTGTCCTACTCTTTTTGACCTGCGTTTTCTGTGATACTCTGTTTTCTTGTGATTTTGTATTTTATCTTATATTCATTAAAATTTAGTATTTTATAAATTAACTCTTGACCCCTGGTTTTTTCCTTCTATGGGGTTTGTGTTACATTTATATAAATGACAGCAAATCATATTCCCTGTTCATTCCCTTGGGGCAAGAGTTTCTAAAATATGTATCCAGTAGGATTGCCGTTTTATCAGGAGAAGAGTTCTGTTCCCTCCACGTCTGGGGGGGAAACCGTCTCTATCACCTGAAATTTAAGTTGAGAAATTGAATGGCTATGTGAGTGGAAGTGGTGTGGAATTGGGAGAAGTAAGTTATTGCAACGTATGGTGGATTTATGTTTCGAAATCCTATCACGTACCGATTGCGTGGTTTCCCCAATGTACAGAAGGCCACAAGGGCACTTTATTAGGTAGACCACAAATGAAGACTCACAAGTATAGTAGCCATTAATACGGAAACTCTTGCCCGTTCGAGGATGATAAATTGTCGACCCTTTTTGAACATTACCACATTGGGCACAGTGAAGACATGGATACGTCCCTGTGCGTGGATGAGAAAGAAACAGCTGTTTCTTCATACGTGCAGATCCTAGATCAGCCCGAACTAGACCGTCTCTAAGGTTAGAGGGTCTTTCAAAGCATGGAAGGAACGGTTGGGAAAATTCTGGTATATCTGGGTGTGCTGTGTAGAGATGTATTTGGAAGTCGCCTTGCTACACTCATCAGGAGAGCTTTAAACTAGAACAATGTGGGAAGGGAAGCAAAACGCCAGCAAAGGCCATACACCTGACAAATACTATTGAGATTTCTGCTATTAGAAGTGAAGGGGAAGAACAAAGACAAAAAAATTTACATAATAAAAATATTGAAGGAAGAGAAACAAATCACAAACTAAAGTGTTTCTATACGAATGCACAAAGCATGGGCAACAAACAAGGAGAACTGGAGCTACTAACGCAGGAGAAGAAATATGATGTCATTGGAATCACTGAGACTTGGTGGGACGATACACATGATTGGAATACAAGGCTAGAAGGATACAACTTATTTGCAAGAAACAGACTTGATAAACGAGGAGGAGGTGTTGCATTGTATGTTAGAAAAGCGTATATCTGCACAGAGATTGACGCTTCAGAGACTGGGAGTTCTGTGGAAACTGTTTGGGTAAGAATACAAGGACAGAACAATGGAAAGGACACCATTGTAGGCATTTATTACAGGCCGCCTGTGCAAGCTGAAGATATGAATGAACTCTTTATGCATCAAATGGCCAAGTTCTCCAAAAAATATGACATAGTGGTCATGGGAGATTTCAACTATCCAGACATTTGTTGGGAATCTCTCTCAGGCAAAACTAACAGGTCCAGGAAATTCTTATCCTCTCTTGCTGACAACTTTATCTTCCAAAAGGTAATGGAGAAAACAAGGGGATCTGCTACCTTGGATCTAATCCTCATAAACAGGGAGGAAATGGTGGAGGAGGTAAGAGTGGCTGGGACTCTAGGAGGTAGTGACCATGCTATTTTAGAATTTTGGATAACAAGAGGAGGAAGACCTGTGAAGACTCAGACGTCAAGGTTAGATTTCAGAAAGGCAGATTTTAAGGAACTCAGAAAGAGAATTGGAGGGATCCAATGGCTGGATATCCTTAAGGACAAAAATGTCCAGGAAGGATGGAAAATCTTGAAAAATGAGATTCTCAAAGCACAATCGTTAACAATTCCGAAAAGAGGGAAGAATGGGAAGCATTTAAGGAAACCAGGATGGATGAACATAGAACTTAAACACATGCTAAAAAGGAAGAAAGAAATGTTTATCAAATGGAAAGAGGGAGGCATATCTAAAGAAGAATATAATGCCGTCTGCAGAACCTGCAGGGCACAAATCAGATTATCTAAAGCTGACAATGAATTAAGGCTTGCAAGTGACGTCAAAAGCAACAAAAAAGGATTTTGGGGATACGTCAAAAGTAAAAGAATAGTCAAAGATGCTATAGGATTTTTACAGGATGAAAATGATGAAATGGTAAGTCAGGATGTTGAGAAGGCTGAACTTTTAAATTCCTATTTTACATCTGTTTTCTCTCAGAAAGGAAATGTAACATCAACTGATCTTCACTGTCCTATTAAAGGAATAGAAGAATCCAGGATATCTATAAACAGAAAGACAGTGAGGAAACACTTAGCTAACATAAATGAATTCAAGTCTCCAGGTCCAGATGAATTACACCCCAGGGTACTGAAGGAGATAGCAGAAGAAATTCTTGAACCACTGTCCATAATCTTTGAAAATTCTTGGAGAACAGGAGAAGTCCCAGAAGACTGGAGAAGAGCAAATGTTGTTCCTATCTTCAAAAAGGGGAAGAAGGTGGACCCAGGGAACTACAGGCCGGTGAGTCTGACTTCTATACCAGGAAAGATCTTTGAACAAATTATTAAAGAACATGTATGCAAGTACCTGGATAAGAATGAAGTGATTAAACAGAGTCAGCATGGGTTTGTAACTAATAAGTCATGTCAGACTAACTTAATTTCCTTCTATGACAGAATCACTGACTGGGTGGATCAGGGAAATGCTGTAGATATAGTATATCTTGACTTCAGCAAAGCATTTGACAAAGTATCTCACACAATCCTTATTGAAAAAATGACTAAGTATGGAATGGACAAGGCAACTGTTAGGTGGATTCATAACTGGCTTAGTGATCGGACCCAAAGAGTGGTTGTAAATGGCTGCACATCCAGTTGGAAGAATATCTCAAGTGGGGTACCAAAAGGCTCTGTTTTGGGCCCCGTATTGTTCAACATCTTTATCAATGATTTAGATGAAGGAATTGAGGGTAAACTGATCAAATTTGCTGATGACACAAAGCTAGGAGGGGTAGCTAATACTAGAGAAGAGAGAGAGAGGATTCAAAAAGATATACATAAACTGGAGCAGTGGGCAGCAACTAACAGAATGGATTTTAACAGGGAAAAATGCAAAGTACTACATCTGGGCAATAAAAATGAAAAAAGCATATACAAAATGGGAGGAATAGGGCTAAGTAACAGCACATGTGAAAAAGACTTGGGTATACTAATTGATCACAGACTTAACATGAGTCAACAGTGTGATGCAGCAGCAAAAAAGGCAAATGCAATTCTAGGATGTATCAACAGAAGCATACAGTCTAGATCACGTGAGGTCATTATTGCCCTCTACTCCTCTTTGGTCAGACCTCATCTGGAATACTGTGTCCAGTTTTGGGACCACATTTTAAAAAAGACATCAACAAACTGGAGCAAGTTCAGAGAAGAGCCACCAGAATGGTGACCGGTCTGCAAACCATGTCCTATGAGGAACGGTTGCAGGATTTGGGAATGTTTAGCTTGCAAAAAAGAAGACTGAGAGGAGACTTAATAGCTGTCTACAAATATCTCAAGGGCTGTCACATTGTAGAAGGATCATCTTTATTCTCATTTGCACAAGGAAAGACTAGAAGCAATGGGATGAAACTGAATGGGAGGAGACACAGATTAGATATTAGAAAAAACTTTTTGACAGTTAGGGTGATCAATGAGTGGAACAGGCTGCCACAAGAGGTGGTGAGTTCTCCTTCAATGGAAGTCTTCAAACAGAGGCTGGATAGACATCTGTCTGGGATGATTTAGAGAATCCTGCTTTGAGCAGGGGGTTGGACCAGAAGGCCCAGGAGGTCCCTTCCAACTCTACCATTCTATGATTCTATGATTCTATGATTCTATGAGTTAATGCCAGTGCTTTCTTATTGTTCTGTGTAGGATGAAGGCGAATGGGTGGAACTTATGCACGAAAGGGATACGCTTGTTGGTATTTTTTGGTCGACTCCTCTTCAGGAATTTTTGGGTCATATCCGTGTGACGAATGTCACGTAATGTATTGTCAGTCACTATGTGCGTTACCCGTTGGTATTGGGAAATAGGAATTGAGCGTTTCACTGATGGTGGGTGAAAGCTACTGAAATGTAACATACTATTGCGATCTGTGGACTTGATGTGTAAGTCGGTGGTTAGATGGCCATTCATGTCTTTAAGGACAGTAGTATCCAAAAATTTAGCACAATGTTTTATTGTGGAAAAGATATATTGATGACGTGTTTTGCTTATGGGGTGGCACCAGAGAGTCCTTACACGATCTTCATTCCCTCCTCAATGAATCATGGCCGGGGATCAAATTTACTATTACGTCAGATACACATTGTGCTAACTTTTTGGATACTACAGAAGAGACTTGTTTGGGCTAAAGAACACAAGGAATGGACATTAGACCAGTGGAAATCTGTGCTTTGGTCTGATGAGTCCAAATTTGAGATCTTTGGTTCCAACCACCGTGTCTTTGTGCGACACAGAAAAGGTGAACGGATGGACTCTACATACCAGGTTCACACCGTGAAGCATGGAGGAGGAGGTGTGATGGTGTGGGGGTGCTTTGCTGGTGACACTGTTGGGGATTTATTCAAAATTGAAGGCATACTGAAGCAGCATGGCTACCACAGCATCTTGCAGCGGCATGCTATTCCATCCGGTTTGCGTTTAGTTGGACCATCATTTATTTTTCAACAGGACAATGACCCCAAACACACCCCAAGGCTGTGTAAGGGCTATTTGACCAAGAAGGAGAGTGATGGGGTGCTACGCCAGATGACCTGGCCTCCACAGTCACCAGAGCTGAACCCAATCGAGATGGTTTGGGGTGAGCTGGACCGCAGAGTGAAGGCAAAAGGGCCAACAAGAGCTAAGCATCTCTGGGAACTCCTTCAAGATTGTTGGAAGACCATTTCCGGTGACTACCTCTTGAAGCTCATCAAGAGATTGCCAAGAATGTGCAAAGCAGTCGTCAAAGCAAAAGGTGGCAACTTTGAAGAACCTAGAATATAAGACATATTTTCAGTTGTTTCACACTTTTTTGTTAAGTATATAATTTCACATGTGTTAATTTATAGTTTTGATGCCTTCAGTGTGAATGTACAATTTTCATAGTTATGAAAATACAGAAAAATCTTTAAATGAGAAGGTGTGTTCAAACTTTTGGTCTGTACTGTACGTCATAAGTCACCTCCCCCTCTTTGATGTGGGCTCCAGTACTGAGCCCACATCTTTTCAGGCACATGACTTCTGATCTGATAGCTGTTATGTGTCCCTTGCAGCCATGTATGGAATCACAATCCACACAAGGCTGTTAACATGTTAAATGCAGCTGTCAATCCCTGACAGCAGCATTTAACATGCCCACGCCCTAAGCACATGACTAGCTCTGCCCATTGGCGCCCCTGTCACATGATCGTGGGGCTCTAATGGGTTGGCATGACAAACGGGGTTCTGCAGGAGAACATTGTCATTGCCAATCTACTATGAGTGCCGCCCAGTGACCAGCGTTCATAGCAGAAGTGATCAGGAGATTGCAGATTCAAGTCTCTTAAGGAGACGATTGAACCAAGTGAAAAATGTAAAAAAAAAAAGTTTTTAAAAAAATTAAAATGTAAAAGTTCAAATCACCCCCCTTTTGCCCCATTCAAAGTAAAACAATAAAACAATTAAAAAATACACATATTTAGTATCACCATGTTCAGAAATGCCAATCTATCAAAATATATAAAGAATCTGATCGGTAAACAGATCAGGAGACATACTTGGAGACTGAATCACTCTAACATTGTTATTGGAAGGATTGCCTAACAAACAAGCAATTTCTGCATGTGTTGCTGCGGTCTAACACAGGGCTGCCATCAGGGCATTACTGCCCTTACTGCTGTATGGGGCACAGTGAGCAGCGGTACAGAGGGGGCCCCACAGGTATGGGGCCCCACTCTTGTGCTTCTTCTCACCGGGCCCCATCATGCACTAAAATGCTGTGCGCTGCAGGGCATATGTCAGCACTGGGGCTCTGGAGCTTTCTTGGAGCTGTGCACAGCTGTTTAACCTTGACGACTGCACAGCTCCCGCTCCCTCCATGTTCTCTGTACTTCCGGTCAGGTGTCGGCGCGTACGCGCCAACATGTCCTGGACGCTAGAACCAAAGATGGCGCCTGCAGGGGATCGTCAGGGCAATAAGTATAAAAGACGTTTTTTTTTTCTTTATAAAATGAATTAAATGGGAGAAGAGAGGAGGAGGGGGACTGCAAATGATGAAGTGTGTCTGGGGGGAACTGCACATGATGAAGTAGGGGGACTGCAATAGATGATATGGAAGGAGGGGGACTGCACATGATAAAGTGGGAGTAGAAGGGGACTGCACATGATGAAGTGGGGGGTGAGGGAGACTGCACATGATGAAGTGGGGGACTGCACATGATGAAGTTGGGGGTGAGGGGGACAGCACATGATGAAGTGGGGGACTGCACATGATGAAGTGGGGGGGATGAGGGGGACTGCATATGATGAAGAGGGTGAAGGAGACTGTACATGATGAAGTGGGGGGAGGGGGACTGCACATGATGAAGTGGGGGAGGGGGACTGCACATGATGAAGTGGGGGACTGCACATGATGAAGTGGGGGGTGAGGGGGACTGCACATGATGAAGGGGTGAAGGTGACTGCACATGATGAAGTGGGGGGCAAGGGGGACTGCACATGATGAAGTGAGGGAGAGAGACTGCAGACGATGAAGTGGGGGAAGGGGGACTGCACATGATGAAGTGGGGAAGAGGGAGTGCATATGATGAAGTGGCGTAAAGGGGACTGCACATGATGAAGTGGGGGACTGCACATGATGAAGGGGGTGAAGGGGACTGCACTTGATGAAGTGGGGGAGGGAGACTGCACATGATGAAGTGGGGGGAAGGGGACTGCACATGATGAAGTGGGGGAAAGGGGGACTGCACATGATTAAGTGGGGGGTAAGGGAGACTGCACATGATGAAGTGAGGGGAAAGGGGGACTGCACATGATGAAGTGGGGGAAGGGGATGTCACATGATGAAGTGGGGGGTGAAGAAGACTGCACATGATGAAGTGGGGGTGAGGGAGACTGCACATGATGAAGTGGGGGGCAGGGGGACTGCACATGATGAAGTAGGGGAAAGGGGGACTGCACATGATCAAGTGGGGGAAGGGGACTGCACATGATGAAGTGGGAGAAAGGGGGACTGCACATGATTAAGTGGGGGGTAAGGGAGACTGCACATGATGAAGTGAGGGGAAAGGGGGACTGCACATGATGAAGTGGGGGAAAGGGATGGCACATGATGAAGTGGGGGGTGTAGAAGACTGCACATGATGAAGTGGGGGCGAGGGGGACTGCACATGATGAAGTGAGGGAGAGAGACTGCAGACGATGAAGTGGGGAAGGGGGACTGCACATGATGAAGGGGGAAGAGGGAGTGCATATGATGAAGTGGCATAAAGGGGACTGCACATGATGAAGTGGGGGGACTGCACATGATGAAGAGGGTGAAAGGGACTGCACTTGATGAAGTGGGGGAGGGAGACTGCACATGATGAAGTGGGGGGAAGGGTGACTGCACATGATGAAGTGGGGGAAGGGGGACTGCACATGATTAAGTGGGGGTAAGGGAGACTGCACATGATGAAGTGAGGGGGAAGAGGGACTGCACGTGATGAAGTGGGGGGAAGGGGATGGCACATGATGAAGTGGGGGGTGAAGAAGACTGCACATGATGAAGTGGGCGGTGAGGGGGACTGCACATGATGAAGTGGGGGGCAGTGGGACTGCACATGATGAATGGGGGAAGGGAACTGCACATGATGAAGTGGGGGAGTGAGGGGGACTGCACATGATGAAGTGGGAGAAGGGGGACTGCACATGATGAAGTGGGGGGACTGCAAATGATGAAGTGGGGGTATTGCACATGATAAAGTGTGCCCTAGGGTGGGACTGCAAATGATGAAGTGGGGAGAGGGGGACTGCACATGATGAAGTGTGTCTGAGGGGGGAGACTGCACATGATGAATTGGGGGGACTGCACATGATGAAGTGGTGGGGAGGGGTCTGCACATGATGAAGTGAGGGGGAGTGGGCCTGCACATAATGAAGTGGAGAAGGGGGACTGAAAATGATGAAATGTGTCTGAGGGGAGATTGTAAATGATGAAGTGAGAGAGGGATAGGGGGCTGCAAATGATAAAGTAACGGAGACTGCAGATGAAGTGAAGGGATGAGGGACTGCAAATGATGAAGTGAGGCGTATAGGGGACTGCAAATGATGAAGTAAGTGGGACTGCAAATTAAAGTGGGGGATGGGGACTGCAAATGATGAAGTGAGGGGGACTGCAAATATGAATTGGGTGTTAGGGATGGGGATAGCAATTGAATTGAATGTGGGGATGGGAGAACAAGAGATAAATTGAAGGTGGGGTGGGAAAAGCAAATGATGAGCTGGGGAGAGCAAATAATGATGAATTTTGAGTATGGGTGAGTAAATGATGTATTGAACGTAAGGGAGAGCAGTTGATAATGAATAGAGGGTGAGAGAGAAAGAAATGACATTGAATTGGGGCGAAAGGGCATGTAACTATAATGAATCGGGGTTAGGGTTAGAGCCGGAGGTCCATAGTGGGTGGCACTGAGGATGCAGTGACTGGTAATGAATTGGGGGAAAGAGTACAGGTGCTAATTAATTTATATATTAGGACGGGAAAGTGTCGAGAATTCGACATGAGGATGGGTTAAAGGCTGTGGATCATTATCTATCTATGTCCACCTATAGTACAGAGGATGCTGAATTCATTCTTGAATTGTTGAGATTTGCTTTGAAACATAATTTTTTCTTTTTTGGAGGGTCCCTCTACCTGCAGCTCCAGGGAACAGCAAAGGGGGCGGCCTTTGCGCCTGCCTACGCCAATCTGTTCCTGGGGCTGTGGGAGAGGGAATGTCAGATTGACATTCCTCGATGGACCGCATCCCGTTGTGCTTATAGTATAATAAATGCTCGCACAGCCTATAAAAGAGGTGCCACAGTAGGTGCCCAAACCTTGAGAGTATATATAATGAAAACTGGGCACACTCCAGTGAGTGGTATGAAAAGAGTAATTTACTAAAGACAGTAGTGTCTGTCCAGATGCTATGCAAAAGGAGAGAGAGAACCAACAGACCGTATCTGATAGGCGGTGGAACTTTCTGGCAACTACAGTCAGTCTCCACTGACCACGCATTTCATTATACTGATCACTATCAGATACGGTCTGTTGGTTCTCTCTCTCCTTTTGCATAGCATCTGGACAGACACTACTGTCTTTAGTACACTGATGAAGGTCAACTGACCGAAACGTTTGTACTCAGTGACTACTGTATATATTAAAATTACTCTTTTCATACCACTCACTGGAGTGTGCCCAGTTTTCATTATATACACGCGTCCTGTTGTGGTCGCGGTACATTGACGATGTATTTTTGATCTGGCAGGGAAGCCCAACTGAGCTTGATTCCTTTTTTGAGGACCTCAATATCAACAATCTCAATCTGCGCCTGACACATAAATCCAGTTTAGACAGAATAGACTTCTTGGATGTTATTATAAAATGAGATGAGCACGGTTTCCTGCAGACGGATTTGTTCCAAAAAGATACGACTACAAATTCGGTACTGCATTCTGAATCGGCTCATCCACCTCAGGTGATAAGATCTGTACCGACTGGTCAATTTTTGAGGATTCGCAGAATATGTTCGTCAGACGCAGATTTTGAGCGAAGGTCGGGTGGAACTCAGGGAAATATTTAAATTAAGGGGCTATAGCAATAGACAAATCAAGTTAGCCTACAATGGAGCTCGGAAATCAAATAGACATGATCTTGTTTATGCACTGGGTGAGAATAGTACCAACCAGAAACGGGAAGCCGGGAAAGTCAGACTAATCACCACCTACCATTCACAATGGAATTTGATGCAGAAAGCTGTTTCAAAATATTGGCCCATTCTCCTTGCGGATCGCACACTTCGGGTATACTACCCTCCCACACCTATATACAGCAAGACGTGGTAAAAATTTGAAGGACGTTTTGGTGCAAGCCTCTATAATAGAAGTGAGCAAAAACTCTTCCCTTCTTACAATCTCGAAAACTGAGATGGGGTTGTTCCCCATCAGGAAATTGGGGCTTGCCCCAATATTGAGAGGGCTACAACATTTCTCTCCTCGGATGGCCGCACAGAATTTAAGATCACCCAAACGATAACAGGCCAACGAAAGCATAATATACATGCGTGCTGCCCATGCAATAAGGTCTATGTTGGCATGACTAACCGAGCTCTAAAAGTTCATGTCAAGAACACTCCGTGATATCACTGCGCAAAAGGAGGAGACAGATGTAAATCACTTACGGACTCTGCCCAAACACTTCAAATTGTATCACCATTGTGACCCCCAGTAATTTGAAGGTGCTGGGAATTGACTGCTTGGTTCCGAGTGTGAGGGGGGAGAGGTCGGCCGCCCTCTAGCACGTCTAGAGACCAGGTGGATTTGGATCCTGGAACTATGCATCGACGCGGACTCATCGAGTCCCTTAGTTTTGTTCCATTTCTCTAGATCGTCTGTTTTAAATTTTTAATCACACCGTAATGTTATTTTCGGTAGCTGAGGAGTGCAGGTAAAAAAGGAAATACACCAGAGCATTGGAATCTATGAGATTGCAGTACCCTGACTAACCACCGCAACTAGAGGCAGCCGTGGAGCGTTCCTACGTTGGTCCTAGACCCTCGTCACAGCCGAAAACTAACTACACCTAAAGATAGAAATAGAAGCTATCTGCCCGTAGCAGAACCCCAAAGATAATAAAACCCCCAAACAGTAATGGCGGTTAGACAAGAGGAAATACTGACACAGAAAGAAAATAGTATGAGAAAACGCTGGGGCCCAAACTATCTAATAGAAAAGATAGGAAGGGCACTTACTGCAATCCCAGAAAACCCTGAAAAAACACCAACTCTACTAATTTAAAAATCACCTGAGATCACACGACCTCTACCACCTAAATTATTCTCTGGTGTAACAAAAACAGCAGCCACTGAAAAAACAGAAAAAGCAAAAGTACAAAACACAGTGGCTGAACTAAACTGAGAGGGCAAAAGCCCCCGGAGGGACCCAAAGGCCCCCAAAGAAGTGCAGGACAAAATGCAAAAATATAGCAAAAACACAAAATAAGAAATTGTCTTTATCTGATAGCAGAGATGCAGACAAACGACACAGCAGGCTACAAGGGAAACTGGAAAGAGGATTCAACCAGAACAATTGATCACCGGCAACCCTGATGGGAAAATGATTCCCTTAAATAAGACCAATCAGTAACACCTGATTCCCAGTCCTCACAATCCTCACTATACCGCTTGTAACCACCAGAGGGAGCCTCGCTCAGAACTCATCTCAAACCCATTCACAACAGTACCCCCCCCTTGAGGGGGGTCACCAACCCTCATTTGAGCAACCGGTCGGTCAGGATGATTCTATGATACGCACGGATAATCTCCTACATGGATGTCCGAAGCAAACACCCAAGAATTATTCCTGACCATAACCTCTCCATTTAACCAAATACTGGAGTCTCGTCTAGAAAAACAGAACCAATATTTTCTCAACCACATACTCCAGATTGCCCTCAACCAAAACAGGGTCAGGAGCACAGCAGCAGGAACCACTGCTCAACAAACCTCTTCAACAAGGACTGTGGAACACGTTATGGATCTTAAATTCCCTGAAGAAGCAAAACGAAAAGAAACAGGATTAATAACTCCATGATCTTATAAGTCCAATGAACCAGCTAAATTTAGGAGATGCTACTCTCATAGGAATATTCTTTGAGGACAACCAGACCAAGTCCCCCACTTTAAAACCGAGACCATCAGTCCTATGCCGGTTAGCAAACCGCTGGGCCTTCTCCTGAAGAGGGACAACCTCTCACTACCTGGTCCCAAATCTGCTGCATACGCTCAACAACAGAGTCAACACCTGGACAGACAGAAGCCTCCGTCGTCCTAAAAAATCGAGGGGAAACCCCAAAAAATTTCAGAAAACGGAGACATCAAAGGCAGAGCAGCCCTATTATTAAGAGCAAACTCAGCCAAAGCAAAAAAGACCCATCATCCTGATCACAACACAAAGCTCTAGATAACCCCAATTCTGGGTTTGTTCTCTCAGTTTGACCATTGGTCTGAGAGAAATGCCGGAGAAAGACAAATGAACACCCATTAGAACAAAAAGTCCTCCAAAATCTGGAAACAAACGACTCCCCCTGTCAGACAAATTTTCCCGGATTCCGGTAAACGAACCACTGCTGAAAAAAAGGGGCCCAATTCAAAGGGGGAAGGAAAATTAGGTAAGGCAAGATTTTTTTTTGAAAACCTCCAATTCCCGGGGGTCTTCCCCTGAAAACAAAGATGGGGAAAAGAAATCCAAGAGATGGGGCCAGGGGGTCTTTGGGGACGGGGAATGGCATAACAAACCCCCAGAGCGAGAGCAAGGTTGGGGCAAGGCAACCCCGGGGGGGACGACAAATTCCCGGGACATCGCAAAAAAGGGGTACCAAAAAAGGGGAACCGACAACCAATTTTTGGCCCCCAAAAAAATTCCCGGGGGACCCCAGCCAATGGGAACAAGAATCCAGACATAAACCCCCCTTTTTTTTTTTGGGGCCCCCGGAAAAAAAATTTTTTCCCAAGGGGGGCGCGCTCGGGTCTATCCCCCGACACCCCCCAAAAACCCCAAAAATTTGGGCAAAGGGGGGGGAAAAAGAATAAACCCCCCCTTCAAAATAACAGGGGGATCAATAGCTCAGGAGAGCCCGAAGGGGAAACTCCAAAAAGGGGGGCACCCCCCTTTAAACTTTTTTAGTCCCAAAAAAAAAGGAAACCACAAAATTAAAACGTTGAAAAAAAAGGCCCCCGGGCCCTTTCCCCGGGGGTTTACCCTTTGGGGCAATTCCGATAGCCCAAATTTTTTAGGCCCTTTAAGACCACCACCATTTTGGCTCCCTCCCAATGTCTCCACTTTAAAACCCCCCCTTGGGGGCCAAAAAACCCCCCCATTCCCACCCCAATTACGTTCAGAAAAAAAAAATTTTTTCGAGAGAAAAAGGCAAAAGGGGTTTCTTTAGAGCGGGGGATTTTTTTTGGACAAAACGCCCCTTTCCCCAAATTTTCGGGGGAAAAAAACCCCCCCCTGAAATGGCAGAAAACAGGGGGCTCCCGTAAAAACAGGAGCAAATTGAATCCTGCTTAAGTTCCTGAAACGAGAGACTCCCTCAGGGGAATTTTCCCCCTAAAAACCCCCTTTGGGGGAAAAAAATTCATTAAGGGGTTTAAAACAATAACAGAGAAATTACCAAAAAAATTTTCGAAAAAAATTGGGGAAAAACCCCAAAAAACTCTGAAGGCCTTTAATGAAAAAGGTTTTGGGCCCCAAACACAGATGGCCTAAACCCTTTTCCCGGGGCCTTTTTAATAACAATGGGGAAAAAAAGAACCCCAAAAAAGAGATTTTCTGTACCCCAAAAAAAAACATTTTTATCCCTCACATACAGAGCATTCTCTCTAAAAAACTGGAATAAGTTCAAAACATGTTTCACATGAGGCCCCCGTCATTAAAAAAAAAAAAACCCCCCCATCCAAATAAAAAAAACAGAAACTTGTCCAAAAAAACCTGAAATGTCTTTTTATGAAGATTTGGAAGAGGGGAAAGGGAAATTTTGTGACCCAAAGGCATCACAAGGTATTTCAAAAACCCTTCGGGGGGGTTAAACCCCTTTCCCCTTCACCCCCCTGTTTAAAGCGAAAAAGGGGTTAACCCCCCCGGTCAAGTTTGGGGAAATCAAGTAGCGTTTTTCACCCGGAAAACAGGTCAGAAATAAAGGGGAAGGGGGGATTTTTAAATTTTACATAATTTGTTAAAAGAGACATAAAAATAAAAAGGCCCTTTTAAAGAACCATTTTTTTTTTCCCCCAAAAATAAAAACCGCACCAAGGGGGAAAAGGATGGTCTGATATACCCTTCCCCCAATTTAATTCCCTTTATATAAGCCGCATAGGTCATGTTTAGGTACAGACAATTAAAAAGGCGCCCCTTTGGGAATTTTCCCCCCTTTTAAATTTAAAAGGCAGTCAACCCCTATGGGGGGGAAAAAGGGTGCAGTTTAAATTTTTCGCAAAAACATCAGAAAAATCAACAAAAAGTCGGGAACCCCGACCTGGGGAGAGGCAGAAAAAACGGGGGTGTTGGCACTAAACTTTTGGAGCCCCCCAAAAATTACAGACCCCAGATTTTTCCCAAACCAAAAAAAAAGAAACTGTAACCAAGGGGGAAACCCCACGTAAAGTCATGCAGATTTAATGAACCAAAAAAATTTTTCACTCCGGGGGTCAGGGTTTAACCCCATTACACCGAGTAGAAAAACTGAGGTTTATTCTCACCCCAAAAGGGGAAAAATCGATCCCCGTAGGGGGAAAAAAATTTTGTAGGGGGATCAAGGAAAAACCCCCCAAATTTAGGGAAAATCAAACCTCAGGGTTTTAAAACTGACCAGAATCAAAAAAAAACCCGAGCAGAAAATGGGAAGAGAGCAAAAATTTTTTGTGAAGTTTTAAAAAAAATTAGTCTAACCCCCCCCAAAAAAACTGACGTGCAAAATTCCCCGCTTAGGGGAACTAAAAAGCATGGGGCATCACCACAGTAGAAAAATAACCCCCTTTTGCTTTCGAACCCGACGCTGTGCCCCCCAAAAACCCCTCCATCACACGCGGATTAAAAAAAGGTTCCCCAAGGGGGCCCACTCCAGCATACTTTTCCCTCACGCAAAACCCCCCAATTTTAATCGCCAATGACATAGAATATTGAACCCGGGGGACGGGGAAACCCCCCCTAACTCCTTTACATTATCCACAGACCCCCCCGGAAAAAAAGGGGCCCCCAAAGCGTCGCATTCCATTTGGGGGGGACTTTCCCCCAAAGGGGAAACTCTGTCAGTAAACTCGCTCAAACAAGCCTGATTTTTAATGCCAACAAGGCTTTTTCCCGCTTGACAGTGACATGGCTTTATCGACAATAACCCCAAAGCCTTAAAAAAAAGCATCAACATCACTCAAAAAAAGGATCCCCGGGGGCAGGGGGAAAAACCCCCAAACCCAGGGGGGCCGCCAGGGGAGAGATGTAAAATTTAAAAACCGCTGCGCTGGTTTTTCCCCCGGATTAGATTTTAAGCAAAAAACAATTTTTCAATTATTTTTGAAATTTGAAACTTAGCTGATCCCCCAAAAACAAATTGGCTGGGATCCAGGTTTCCCCAAAAGGCAACCCACAAATATGCCCGGGAATACTCTGAACCTCCCTGGCAAGCGATCCCCACGGCCAGACAACTGTGCAAACTCCCCTTGGGGGGAAAAAACCCCCAGCAAAACCCCGAGAACAAAAAAAAAAAAAAAAATGCAACAAACCCAAAAAACCGACAAAATTTCTTTTAAAATTTTTTTTCCTCTGGATCCATACAATTTTTTTTTTTTTTTCCCTGAACGTTTTTTTCGGGATTGGAGGGGGGAGGGAAAAAAAAAGGGAAAAACACCCCCCAAATTGGAATCTATGAATTTGCAGTACCCTGACTTTAAAACCCCCCCAACAGAGGGGCCGTGGAGGGGGGGCCCCCCCTTTGGGCCAGACCCTTTGTACAGGCCCCAGAAAAATAAAACACCAAAAAAAAGAAAAAAGGAAACTATTGCCCCAGCAAAACCCCAAAATAATAAAAGCCCCCAAACAGTAAGGGGTTAACAAAAAAGGGGAAAAAAAGACACAGAAAAAAAATTAAAAAAAAAAAAACGCGGGGCCCAAAAAAACTAAATAGAAAAAAAAAGGGGGGCATTAAATGCAAACCCCCGAAAACCCTGAAAACCCCCAACCCTAATTTAAAAAAAACCCCAGACCACGCCCTCCACCTAAATTTTCTCTGGGGGAAAAAAAACACCCACTGAAAAAACGGAAAAAAAAAAAATACAAAAACAGGGGCTGAATAAAATGGGGAAAAGGGGGGAAAACCCCGGGGGGACCCGAAGGGCCCCCCCAAAAAGTGCAGGACAAAAGAAAAAATTTAAAAAAAAAAACAAAATAAGAAATTGTCTTATCTGATACAGGAGACAGAAAACCCCAGCAGGCTAAAAGGGGGAAAATGGAAAGAAGGATTCAGACCAGAACAATTGATCCCCGGGAACCCTGAGGGGAAAAATTCCCTTAAATAAGACCAATCAGTAACACCTTTTCCCATCCTCAAAATCCTCACTAGACCCCCTTTTAAACCCCCCGGGGGCCTCGCCCCAAAAAAATTTTAAACCCCCTTCCAAAAGTTATATGTGTTTTAAGTTTGTTTTTTTTTTTAGATTTTGGGTTTTTGTTTTTCATACCTCCCGGGGTTTTTCCCCCTTGGTTTTAAATTTATCGAAACTTTTGGGGGGGGAAACCCAAAGGGGGAAAAGATGATTTTTCCTGTTTTTTCAGCACTACGTAAAAAATTGGGCGTCTTACACCTTCCTTTTTGTGACCCTCTTATTATATCGATTTTGTAAAATTTAAAGTTTGAAATTTTTTTATTATATTTATTGTTTTATTAATGTATTTATTAGTGGGGTGAAATTTAGTGGTCCCTCAATTTGACACTCAAAAATTACCAAAAGGGGGTTTTTAAAGCCCCTTCAATTTTTCGAATTTTTCATCGCAAATGCCCAATTTGACACTTATCACAGCTTCTCGAGAACTAGGGTTTAATTTTAAAAATTTGCTTTTGGGGTATATGTCGGGATTCCTTTGGGGTATGAAAAATTTTTTTTTACCACCTCTGCCCCTTTTCCCGACTTACACTTTTAAATTTTTTCATTTTCACTTTTATAAAATAAATTTTGTGGGCTGTCTTTTTTGCTGTGGCCCCGGGGCCTGTAGGGGGGGGTGGGCACCCGGGGTGTGGCTTTGGTCCACGCGCCGGCCCTGTATCCCCCCCAAATTCCATCATGGGGGGTTCCCGGGGGTGGGGCCCCGGTGCGCCGCACTTGCTGCGCTTCTTACTTCTCCCTGCCACCCCCAAAGTGGGGGGGCGCCCCATGGTGTCCCGGCCCCCCTTTTAAAGGGTTTTGTTTTTTGTCCCCAAAATTTTGGTTTTGTTTAAAAAGGGGGGTGCTTTTAAATATTGCAAAGGCTCAGAAAGACGGGTAGGGGTGGAAAAAAGCTTTGAACTATGTGTTTTTTTTTTCCCCCAACCCCCCTTGCAAACTTTTGGGGTAACAATTTAGTACCACCCCCCCCCCTTTAGTATTCAACCAGGGCAATGATTGTCTTTTATCCAAAGGGGGCACCCTTAGGTTGAAGATTTTGGGAGGTCCATTGATTGGTCTCTAAAGTATTAAAAACCTACTCTTTTGGGGGGACCACCCCAGAAAAAGGGTTTTTTTTCCCAAAAGTTGGGGGTGGCACCACTTTTCCCCCGAGGTAATGTTAAATTTTATTTGCTTATTTACGTTTTTTTTTCCGTTTCTCCATGGCTCAAAAATGTCATTTTTTCCAAATTGGGTTTTTTTTAACGTGGAAAAATTGTTATTTGTTTTGGGAATTTTTTTCAAACCCCCCTTTTTTTTTTAAATGGGGTTTTGGGGGTTTTTTGTGGGGGTTTTCCCCCCTTTTTTAAACCCCCCCTCCTTTTTAAAATTTTTTTTTTTTTTTAGTATTTTTTTTCTACAATAAAAAGTGTGTGGGTTATAATTTAATTTAATGTGGGGGGCATAAAAACCAAAATTTATATTAATCGGCCCATTTTTATTTAGATTCTGTCCCAAAAAAGGGGAAAAAAAAAGGGGGAAAGTGCCTGGGAAAAAAAGGGTTATAATTGTTTGTTATTTATCAGAAACAGTACGGGGGGGGGGAAGTATGGGGGTTTTTGCTGCAGAAAAAAAAAGCAAAGATGAAGGGGGCCCCGTAAATAAATCCTGGGGATCAGTGTTTACCGTACAAGTACTTTTTACAAAAACATATCAAAACTCCTGTGTATAATGCCCCGGGATCCCTGTTTACCAACACGGGGCACAAACAGAGCTCCTTGTATAATGCATGGTGATCACGAATTTCTTGTTACTTAAATTGTATACAAGCTCCTGTGTAAATGCAGGGTTCCCCCTTTTTAAAAATTACAAGACCCCAAAATACAAGGCTCCTGTGTATAATGTCACTGGTGAAACACTGTTTTTATTAGTGTACAGGGGAAAAATACAACTTTCCCGTTATATTCGCGGGGGACACTGTTTTTTTTACCTTAAAAAAAGGCAAAAAAAACAGAGCCCTGTGTATAATGTTGGGTGATCCGGGGAAATTAAATCCAATTTTATTATATACAGACACGACGCGGGGCTCTGCAAAAAGACTTTCGCAACCTTGCACTAACCCTACCTCCCACTCCCGCCCTCAAACTTCTCCCGCGCTCGCCAATCCTCTGGAATGCTCTCCCCCAAAAGAAATTAGGACTACCCAAAATTTGGGGGGTTTTTTCAGGCCTCCCCAAAACACACGTTCAAGCGGCCTATCACATTAAATAAAAAAGCATTCTATGTGTAAGTGTGTGTGGGGTGTCCCCCATCACTATCTCCATCCATCCCTCCCCCCTTAAGATGGCGGGGCCCTCTTGTAAAGCACCATTGTATATACAAAACCTATTTGTATCTCCCCCCCCTCATTGTAATTTTAAGCTCTCACGAGGGGGGCCCCTTATTTTTTTTTAAATTCCGTATGTTAACGTTTTTACTTATGATTTTTTTTTTAAAATTTTTTAAAATGTAAACCCGGGGGTATGGGGGGCATATAAAAAAAAAATTATTTTATTATTATTATTAAATCACTGGTGATCATTTTTAAAAGGCACAATTTATACTATATACAGACTTCTGTGTTAATTCACGGGGAAACACTGAAAATTACCGTAATTATAAAATATATAAAGCTCATGTTATAATGTCACCATTATTTTTTGTATTACCTGTACACTGACAAAATAACAACTCCTGGGGAAAGGGCCCACTTTTTGGGGGGTTTTTTTTTTTTTTAAATTAATGACATTTTTGTATTATTCATCACTATGTGGTGGTATATGTGACGGGGGTGGGGTGTTTTTTGTCCTTCGGGTTATCCCCCCCCCGCTACCCCCCCCGCTTTCCACCTTATAAAAAAAAGGGGGTTTTTAAAACACCCGAAACTTTGAAGAATTGCAGTAAATCATTCGCACGAAGCATTACAAAAAAACCTGCAAACCCCCCGGGAAAAAAAACCCCCAAAAACCCCCTATAAAAAAACAAAAAGTACAGCCCGCGAAACTTATAAAACCCGCCACCCTTTTTTCTGCGCGATGCCCCGGTCCTGAATCGGGGGAAAAAAAACTAATCTCCCAAGATTTCATTTTTTATATTTTATGCTTAAAAAAAACAACCCCCTTCACCTCTCCAAAAAACCTTTAAAAACACCCCCCTTTCACCCCCAATCCAATAACCCTAAATGTCCCCTTGACATTTTTCCTTTCCCCCACTAAACCCCCAAAATGAGGCCCAACCAGATTTTTGCGCTACCTGGCCAATTTTCAAAGAAAAAATTTTAACCATTCCACGGGGAAAAAATCTCTAATCCCCCCAAACCCCGTTTTTTACTCCCCCCCTGCATCTATCACTCTCTGTTTTTTAAAAACCCGCCAAAAAGAATTTTGGGGGCCCCTTTAATCTTCTCGCCCTACCCCTTGCCCCCGTGACCCTATTCCATAAAATCTTTTCCAGCCCCTTTTTTCCCCCGCTGCCCATTTCCCACCACCAAAAAATTTTTTAACCCTCTCTCTCTCCCCGGAAACCCTTTCCCCCCTTCATTTAACACCTTTTATACCCAAATCATTTTAACCCCCCTTATGCAAATTGTCTCTTAAAGGGGGAAAAGAGCTAGAACTCAGTGCCCCCTTTTGGGGAAAGGGGGGGAATCCTCAATCATGTCGACCCCCTTTCGGCCTTTAAAACCCCAAAACCAAGGGGAAAAAGCCAAACCAAAAAACCAATTTGCGACACTGTTTTTGGGGGGTTTTTCCCCCGCAGGCAAAGCGGGGGTCTGGTTTTTCTGGTAACGTCAAAACCCCCGTCCAAGAAATTCTTTACTCCTTGCGGAGAAAATCAACAAAGAAAGAACTGAGGCAAATAATTTTTGCTCTCTCCTCTCTGAAGAACAATTTTTTAATTAGCATATTTCCAGGACAAATTTCGGGGGTTTAAATCTCCTCACTGCATGCTTAGCAGTTGATCTCCCCAAGGAGGACATTTCTTTTTGGGGGAAAGGGGCCCCCCGCCCCTCCACAGCCAAAAAAACCCCCTTGAAAAAACGGGGGGGAACCCCCAAAAACAGTGTCTGCAAATTAATTTGGTTTGGCATTTTCCTAGGGGGGTGATAACTCTTAAAGTCCCCTTGACTTTTAAATTTTACCTTTTCCCAAAAACACTAGTTCTACTCTCTTCCTCTCGAAGAAAAAAATTTTTTTAAAATTTTTTTTTCCCAAAAGGGGGATTGCGGTTTAAGTCTCCCAACCCGCATGTTAGCATGTTGACTCCGCAAGGTGACATATTTCTGGGCAAGGTCACGCCTCTCACCACCCCAAAACCCAAAACCCCCCCTTTGCACTGAGGGGGTGAACCCCGAACACAGTGTCGCAAATTGAGATTTTGGTTTGGCTTTATCCCAGGTCATTATAACTCGTTAAAGGTCGCATTTACTTTTTGGATTGCTACCCTTTCCCCAAAAGGGGGGGACTAATTCTACTCTCTTTTCCCCTTTTGAAAACAATTTTTTTAAATTTTTATATTTCCCAAGGGGGATTTCGGGTTTTAATCCCTCATCTGCATGCTTTTTATGTTGACTCCGCAAGGAGTGACGTTTTTCTTTTGGCAATGTCTACGCCTCTCACAAACCCCAAAACCCGATCTCCCCTTTGCCTTTTTAAGGGGGGGAAAAACCCAAAAACAGTGCTCAAAAAATTTTTATTCTGGGGTTTTTATTATCCAGGTCTGTGAAAGGGGCCTTTTAAAAAAACAAATTTACTTGTAGGGTTGCTACCCCAAAAGGTGCACGAGTTCAGCTTCTTCCTCTCTAAAAACAATTTGCATAAAATTTGCATATTTCCCAAGGACATTGCGCTTTAATTTAAAACCCCCTTTGTGACAGACCTTTTTTCAGTTTAAAAAGCCCGGGGCCCAAATTTTTCAATTCTGACCACTGTCACTTTTGAGGGGTTTTAAAATCGGGGAAAGCTTTAAACAAATACCGCTGATTCGAGATTGTTTTTTGTGACATATTCCCTTTTCCCTTAAAGGGAAAAAATTTCCCTTTTTTTGACTTGTTTTAAATATTAAAAAAAAAAAATATGGCAAAATTTTTTAAATTTAAAAAATTTTCAAACTTTACTTTTTTACCCCTTAAATCAGAGAGATATTCACACAATTTTTTTAATAAATAACTTTCCCACTTCATTTTTCATCAGAAAATTTTTTGGGGAAAAAAATTTTTTTTTTTAGAAGTTAAAAGGGGGTTTAAAATTTTCCCCGCAATTTCTTTTTTTTTAAAACCCTTTTTTTTTGGGGCCACATCACTTTTAATCATTTTTAGGGGTCTATATGAAAAAAATTCCCAAAAGTACCCTTCAAAAAAATTAAAACCCCCAAAGGGGGCAAAAAAACCCCATTCAAGAAGTTTTTTAACCCTTTATTGTTACGGGGAAATGAAGAAAATTTTGGGGGAAAAAAATTTTAAAATTTTAAAACTTTTTTGCAAAAACTTTTTTTGGGAAACCCAAATTTTTTTTTTTTTTCACAAGTTTAAAAAAAAAAAAAACCCCAAAATTTTTTGGGAATTTCTCCTAAAACCCCAAACCCCCCTATTGGGGGGAAACCATTTTTTTGGGTCAGGGGAAGATCGAAAAGGAAGGAGGGGTTTGATTTTCACGCAAAAATTGGGGGGTTTTTTGTTGACGATACTGCCGAATTAAAAATATCTATCGAATGGTATCGCCGTAAAAAATTTTTCTCGATTTTCCATTTGTCCCGGGAAAAACCCCCCTTTAAAACTAGGGGAAAAAAAAAACGAAAAAAAAAAAAACCCCTTTTTTTTTTAAACACAAAATAAACACATAGAAAACATAAATATATATATTAAAACATTCATTTCCATATATATATAAATATTTTAAATTTTTTATCCCACTTCCCCCATAGTAAAAAGACTCTGATTCAATTCCCGGGGAAACCCCGGGCATACCCCATAGAAGTAAAAGGGCTCGGTGCCAGTCCCCCCCAAAACCTCGGGTTTGTCGACTCAACTTGGGCTCACAAAAAAATTCTGAGCTCGCTATAAGGGGCCCTTTTTGCCTAAATTTAAAAGGTTTTTTTTTTTTAAAAAGCAAAAAACACAAAAATTTAAATTTGCCTTTTTTTTACCATTTTTTCGTCACGACGGGACGGGGGGAAAAAAAGGGGGTTTTTTTTTGGGTTTTTACACTCACTGGGGGGGCGAAAACGAGGGCCCCCAAAAATTTTACTGAATTAAGATCGTGCCCCCCAGCTTTTTATTCCCCCTCCCATCCCCCAGTGTGGGGGAAAAAAAACAAAGGGGCCCCCCCCCCCCAAAAAAAAGGGCCCCCCCAAACAATGACACAGTGTTTTTGGGAAGGGGGAAAAGACACGAGCAGAAGTGTGAAGGGAGGGGCCGTCAGCCCTCCCCCCCCCAACACCCATCGCCACAAACCCCCCCTTGGGGACCCCCTGGAAACCCCCCTACCTGCAAGAAGGGGGGATACCCTAAAGGCCGGGGCCCGGGACCGGAGGGGGGCCCCCGGGGGGGAACCAGCGGGGGCCCCAAAATAAATTTGGGGGCCGCCAATCCCTTTTTCCCGAATTTTTTCCGAAGGTGAGGCACCCTCTAGAAAGGGGGTCCTGCGGGCATCCCCCCCCCTTAAAAATTTGTATCCGGTTACGTTGCCCGCAGGGGGGGCACCCGTTCCTCAAAAAACTCTGACCGGGAGACCCCCGATCCCGTTCTGCCCCCTCCTAGAAAAAGAAAACAACCCGCCTCATGGAGGGGGGCCCCGCAGGGGGCCCGAGGTCTACCTGCTGCCCCGGGGCCCCGATGCATCGTTCCCCAAAAACCCGCTTCCTCCCAAAAGGGGGGCGCCCCAGGGGGGGGGGCGCCAGGAGAGCCCGCAAACCACACTGTGTCAGTTGATGATGGAACATGGAGCTTGGGGGGGGGGAATTTCACCCCCGTCGGGGAAAATAGAACGTTTTGGGGGCGGGGGAAAAAAAGCGACAAAGGGAGCACGAGAAACCAAAAGCTTGGCAACGTACCTTGGGGGAAACCCGGGAAAAAGGGGCCCTGAAAAAGGGTAAAGGAAAACCCCGTGGGGGCCGCGCGTAAAAGGGGGAACAGCTTTAAATTGAAAAAAGGGGGGTTGGGGGGGACCCCAAACCCGGAAATTTTTGAACTTTTGTGACCCCGGGGGGGCTAACCACCCCCAAGGACCCCGGGGGGGCCGTTAAGACTTGGAAAAAAACACCCACACTGGGGTTACAATGGATGGGATGCCCTAAAGCCCCGGGGGCGACCCCCCCCAAAGTGTCAAAACCCGGGAAAACCCCCGGGGCCTTTTTTCCCCCACACCCGGGGCCCTAAAAAGCCCCCCCCGCCAAAAACCCCCACCCCCTCATGGCTCCCCAGCACCCCACTAGGGGGGAAAAAAAAAGCTGGCCCGAAAACCCCCCCCCGTTGGGGCCCCCCGGGTTTTTCACCCGGGGCATAGGTTCCCCAACCCCGGGGGGGTGAAAAGTGCCAAAGACCCAGAAGGGCACAAATTTACTGTACGGGGCCCCACACGTCATCAAGGGCCGGTGGCCTTTTTATCTGGGGGGTTTGCAAGCATGAAAAGGTACCAGGGGGCCCGGGGAAAACCCCTGCCAAAAAATTTTTAAATAACCCACAGGGTCCCTTTTAATATTAAATTGTTGAGCCCCCCGGGCGGGGGAATTTTCTAAAAAATTTTTTAATTTTAAAAAAAAAAAAAAAAACCCCTTTTTTTTTTACTTTTATTTTCATCTCCCTGAAAAGCCATCGATCTCCTGTAAAAAAAAAAAAAAAAAAAGTATACCACCTGACCCACGCAGTCCAAAAAACAGGTCCCCCGACATCCCCCTCTGCTAAACAGAATAAGGGGGGGGCCCCCCCATCCCCGCAGCAAGCGAATTTTTGCTTCCCCGCGGTGACTATCGGGCGGTTTTTCGGCCCCGGGGGGACCCTGCATCACTGCAGTTATCGCAAAAAAAGCATTTACCCCAGGGAAAAATCGGGCCCTCAAGCAGTCCAACGTGGGCCGCCCCGGGGAAACTTCTGCCAGTAAGGCGTGATTTTCCCGACAGAAACCCCCCCGAGGACACCACATGACATGCAATCCCATTCCGGGGGCCATATGACAAATATCGGTATTTAATGAAAGCCCATACAGCAAACGGCCGATACCCGATATTTGCAAAATTACGCCAACACACTGGGGGGGCCCCCCCGTTGTAAAGGGCCCCGATTTCCCAAACAGTGGAAACACCCCACAAGTGACCCCCTTTTGGAAAATAGCCCCCCCAAGGGGAAAAAATTTTTAAATTTTTTAGAGCACTTTTAAATTTTTGTGCTTTTACAGAAAAATTTTTAAAAAGAACAGTGAAAATAAAAAATATATTTTTCCCAAAAACTATCTTTTCACCCCCCAAATTTTTTCTCCAAGGGTTTTAAAAACCCCCAAAAATTTTTGGGCAATTTTTTCCTATATCTTTTGGGGCCCCCCCTGTGGGGGAAACCCCCGGGTTTTGGGGGATTTTTAAACTTGGGGAAAGGGAAGGGGGGCCGTTTGACTTTTTCAACCAGAAAATTTGGGGGGACGCCATTCGC
>JARQOD010000001.1:578836619-578917586 GCA_033576555.1 Oophaga sylvatica | reverse complement strand
AAGCAGCAGTGCTTGAACATGTAACTGGAGCGTGATCTGCACTCAAAAAAGTAAAAAACACAGACTGAAGTGAACACTGAAACACAACTGTCCACAATCTGTGAAAAGCTCCTTTCTGTACTTCTATAGTGTTTGCAACCAATGTATTGTATACGGATGGAAGCGCGTCACACTAATAGATTAGATTTATTTTAAATGGAATGTAGCAGAACCAATTGGAGATAAATGAAAAGGATGAGCCACTGAGACACGCTCAGCAGAGTACAAGCAGCAGTGCTTGAACATGTAACTGGAGCGTGATCTGCACTAAAAAAAGTAAAAAACACAGACTGAAGTGAACACTGAAACACAACTGTCCACAATCTGTGAAAAGCTCCTTTCTGTACTTCTATAGTGTTTGCAACCAATGTATTGTATACGGATGGAAGCGCGTCACACTAATAGATTAGATTTATTTTAAATGGAATGTAGCAGAACCAATTGGAGATAAATGAAAAGGATGAGCCACTGAGACACGCTCAGCAGAGTACAAGCAGCAGTGCTTGAACATGTAACTGGAGCGTGATCTGCACTAAAAAAAGTAAAAAACACAGACTGAAGTGAACACTGAAACACAACTGTCCACAATCTGTGAAAAGCTCCTTTCTGTACTTCTATAGTGTTTGCAACCAATGTATTGTATACGGATGGAAGCGCGTCACACTAATAGATTAGATTTATTTTAAATGGAATGTAGCAGAACCAATTGGAGATAAATGAAAAGGATGAGCCACTGAGACACGCTCAGCAGAGTACAAGCAGCAGTGCTTGAACATGTAACTGGAGCGTGATCTGCACTCAAAAAAGTAAAAAACACAGACTGAAGTGAACACTGAAACACAACTGTCCACAATCTGTGAAAAGCTCCTTTCTGTACTTCTATAGTGTTTGCAACCAATGTATTGTATACGGATGGAAGCACGTCACACTAATAGATTTGATTTTTTTCTAATATAATGGAGCTGCACCAATTCCACTAAATAAAAAAAAAAAAAAAAAAAAAAAAAGTGACACGTGCAGATGCCTACAAACAGCGGTGGATGCAGAGCAAACTGCAGCGTCACCTGCACTGTCACACACACACCTTGCACAGAGCTGTTAAAACAACACTGGCAAAATGAAGCTTTACACAGCGGTTGGTAAACTAGCCTGCCTCAAGCACAGTAGTACACAAAATCGCAATATCTAACTGTCCCTCAGAGTCAGCACAGCAGCGTTCTGTCCCTAACTGAGTTCACAGCACAGTGACGCTAAAATGGCTGCGGCGCCTTTTATAGTGCATTCTGACATCATTTCTGCAGCCAATCACAGCCATGCCATTAGTTAAGATGACCGCATCATTACAGGATGTGCCCACACTTCGTAGGATTCCTCATTGGCTGACTAAAATCACATTGCCTCTCAAAGAATTATGGGAACTTCCGATTCCGGTATACGATATGGAAAAAGTATCGGAATTAAGTATCGGAATTCCGATAACGCGAATATCGGCCGATACCCGATACTTGCGGTATCGGAATGCTCAACACTAATGCCCATGTAAACCTACGTTAAGGAAGTTATAAACAAACAAAAAAAAGATTAACATTGCCTCTTAAAAGGAAACAAGGGTTCATGTATGCGCACATAAGATAAGAGTGACCAATAGTAGCTGAACCTTTTTTTCTGGGGTATAGACCAACTTCTGTCAGGTATTTATTTATTTTTTTTAAATACAAACTTTAATTATTTTGTAGTTTCCTCAGGGAACAACTTTGTATCCTTAGAATTTATCTTATGGTATCATCAAACTCATAAATCCATGCTTTCAGCCTGACCTTTAAGTCTGAACACCAGCTTTTTGGTTTGTATTATAACTCATTTTTGAGTTTATGTTGTAACACAAGAAGCCTCATATTTTTCAGTACAGAGCAAAGAGTGATAGTCAAGCACTATAGATGACAGGATAGAGGGACATCGCTGTGAACCTCTCCTTGAAAAATCCCTGCATCATATTTTTTTGCCCTCCCTGTTCAACTTACCAGGTAAAAAGTAGCCACTTATTACTCTTATTTTATTCCTGCTGCTTGCCTAAGTATTCCTTATTTTTATTTAGTGATAATTTATATGGCCTTTTCGAAGGAGACGTGGCTCACAATATTATCCAGTGGTGTGTATTGAGGCTGCTCTGCATTATTACCCTGTGAGCAACACATCCTTGGTAAAGACCATAAAAATTTGAACTAATTGAAAAGGTTCTCATCTATAGAAATGCATGGTGGATTAAAAAAAATAAAAAAAAACATAATACTCAGGTGATCACCAGGAAAAAAAGAAGAGCAAACACTGGCTACTTTTCCACTCTAAGGACCCATTAAACAAGGCTCATATTAATGAACATTTTGCACCCTTCAGTTTACATTGGCCTGTGTAGACAGACCAGGAAACAAGCTGGGTAAGGCCTCTTTCACACATCCGTTGTGCGCCTGACGGCGCCCTCCGGCATTTTTTTGTCCAACCGCATCCTGCGAAATGTGATGCCGGATGCGTTTTTTTTTTGCATTGACTTTCATTAGCGCCGGATGGCGCCGCATGTCAGTGCGTTGTATGCGTTTTTGTCCGGATCCGGCGGAAATGTACATTCCGGCGGCCGGACACAACGCAGCATGTAACGTTTTTATATTTTGCCGGAGCCGCCTGATGTGCCTGAAGCGGCGCATCAGGCAGCCGCAAACAATAGAATTCAATGGAACCGGATCAGACTTTTGTGCAATCCGGCAAAAGTCTGATCCGGATTCTGGAAATCGAGGTCTACTACTACTACTACTACTACTACTACTACTACTACTACTACTACTACATTTTCCAGTGTCTCCGGCCATCAGAAACCCTCTTTTTCTGGGTTCAAAAGTTCAGGTCAGATCCAGCAAAAAAACGGATCCGTTGCATCAGTTTTTTGTTTCAGCGCCGGATCCGTCCCTTCATGCATAGGACGGATCATGCCTGATACAAAAAGACGGATGTGTGAAAGAGTCCTAAGTCTATTGGTGTTACCAATGGTCTGAAATCATTCAGTGTAAATGTGCCTATAAATAACTCGCTGCTCAAATTGATAACTTCTCAGTAAGTTAACAATAAATTGCTTACTGCCAATTATAATCATCATCATCCTCATCAGCAAGCAGTAGCTTAGTTACCAGGGGAGCAGAAGGGGCGGTTGTCCCGGGCCCCATACTCAAAGGGGCTCACCTGGAGCACTTCTACCCTTAACTGTATTGGCGTGATCTCCCTGCTCTACCGCTCTACGTTCTGCATGAAGGGGGGTGCCAAGGCTGGGGCTGTGAGGAGCTACTGTCTTTTCTTCACTTTGTAACCAGGAACCTGTCATGTTTGTGTTGTATTCGTTCTGTACTCACTTGTCATTCGGGAGTCCTTGTTACCTCCTCATCTTTGGGACAGCTGAACATATAAAAGGAGACATTTGGTTCTGTTCAACAAATTCAGTTTTATTGTGCAATTCAGATACATACAGTATAGGCATGCAGTATGAGTCAGAGTCCCTTTTGATTGGTGTTCCCTTTGCCCAGTACGCTATCAGACTTTGTCTCCGCTCTGCCCCGCCTCAACAGACTCTGTTGTTACAATGGGCTTCCTATCTGGCATTACAGGATCCCTGAGGCCCACCACCTTTACCTCTTGCTGTGACCTGAACATCCTCTTCCACTTAAGGGAGAAAGAGCTATGGAATCCGATGCCTCTTTTTTGCCCTAGACCCTTCACCACCCTGAGATCTGCACGAAACTTCAGATGTGTCCTTATGCTGTTAGGGAAACTTGAAACTGATAGGATTCTTTGCCGCTTAAGCATCCACTGATCTTGAACCTCTCACTCACTGTCACTTTCTAAGACTTCTCCACTACTGTCTTGAACTAGGAAGTGCTTCCCCTTTTTTTCTCATCTAACCCCTTCCAATATGTGTGCTATTCCCAAGTTTTTAACTATATCTTACCTGAATGCTGCTAAATGTATCCCTATGTCTTCCACTGGCTCCCAATGGACAGCACTCCAAGAGACCGAGACACAAACTGACCATAAGGATAAAATGCACATTTATGTATAAAAATATAACAATAAAATACTTCTATTACATTTAACTCTTTCTTGACTCGGTGTCTTCTTGAGCACTGCTCACCCTCTTACATGTAGACTGCAGGTCGGTTTAAGCCTGATGTCTACAGGACAGCATGGTGATGCAGTGGCCGAAGTGCTGGCGCACGCACAGGACGTCGGAGTTTCAGCACGTTGATGTCACCACGCTGTACCGGGGACTCTGACATTCTGTAAATTCGTTGATGCTATGATATCAGCATGTGGCTCTGTCCGAGCCTCACCAGCGGACTGATCAGGATCCTGGATTAGGTGAGAATATGTTTTGTGTTGTGTTGTGACTGTGGGGCATCATAAACAATGGGGAACCCTCATGCGGTGTGGGGGACTCTGAAAAAGTGTGGGTTGTCCCTCATAAATTGTAGGGAGTAATGTGAGGGCCCCTCATAAAGTGTGGGGGCCATTATACAGCGACCGAGCTAATTGTGGGGCTATTATAATGTTTGAAAGCTAATGTAGAGCCGTTATACAGGTTGGAGGCTAATGTGGGGGCCATTATATAACTTGAGCTAATGTGGGGGCCATTATACTGCAAAGGAGCTAATGTGGGGATCATTATATAGTTTGGGGACTAATATGATGGCCATTATACTGTTTGTGAGGGCCATTGTGCAGCGTTGGAGCTAATATGGGTGTCATTATACAGGGTGGAAGCTAATGTGGGGACCTTGATACAGTTTGGAGGATAATGTGAGGGCTATTATACTGTTTGCGGGCTGATGCATGGGTCATTATACAATTTGGGGCCTAATGGGGGCCAATAAACTATTTAGGGGTTAATACGGGGAACATTATACTGCTTGAGGGCTAATGCGGGGGCAAGTTGCTCCTGCCTTTACAGCTTGTTGAATATAAATGCCTCATCTCTTCCAGAGTTTTTTTTTTCCTCACCATGTAAATACATCTTCACATACATTCCCTCATTTGATATAATGGGGTTAGTTAAATTAAACCAACATGCATAATTTCCAGGGGTCTGTATCTCTAAAGTGTAAACTGGTGATACTGGTATCTTTCAAATATAGGCCTAAATTTTCTTTCTTCTTGTGAAATTGACTCACATATATGTGCTTTTCTGTGTAGGAGAAATTTTTCCTATTTGATAGTGAACACATCTATGCACGGCACTACAGAATGTATTGATGTCATATAAATAATGAAAATGGATGAATGATTACTAGAACGACCACTAAACTTAAGGCACTAGACACATAAGACTAATGTTGGCCGAAGCTGCCAATATCAACGTGTTTGGCTGACAATCTAATGTAACAACAAAGTCAGACTTACGGTATATATCTATATAGCCGAATGAAGAGATCCAGAAAATAACTAGATAAAATTCAATATTTTATTTGTAATTTTTTAAAAAATTACATAAAATTCCAAAAAGGAAGAGTAAATCAAATAAACGCCCAAATAGTAGGGGAGAATACTTGAAAGCATGCTATACTGCGGTATTTATAACACTCGTAATGATAATATCTCTGGACAGTAATAATATGTCACTACATACATCACAGCAGAAAAAACACCAAATAAATAATATACTTTACCAAGAGATGTGATGTGAATAGCGGTGAAATCCGAAGCGCTGCAGCCAAGTGTCTCCCCCTCACCCCGAAGCGCGTTTCGCTTCCCGCTTCTTCCGGGGGCGTGATAGGGGTGGGCAATGTGGGGTTTAAATAATGGTCCAATGTAATCACGTGCGCTAAGTACACAGCGGTATGCAATAAGCGTTGAACCGGATTGGTCCCTCTGTTTGTATATGGCGCATGAAGCTCTCCCCGCTTCCTAGATTAAAACGTCACTTCCGGACATGCGCCCGTTGGAATGCCTGCTGAAACCCAAGCAGTACCACATATGGGCACTCCTGGAAGTGTATAGGAAGGGGTCAAGCGCATGCGCTCCAACAGATGGCCATTAAGATTAAATCAATCCAAACAGCTACTGAAAATATATTAATAAACAATCGGTTTCAACCGCTGTGTGCCGTTTTAAATAGAAACCTTATTTTAAAAGAATTTCATAAAAATTACAAAAAATCAAAACAGGACCTCCTGCCATTGTAACTAACTATAATATTCTAAATGGGACCGATCCTCATATCCAAGCAAGGGGAAAAAAGGGACATATAAAAATAAAGAAAAATGCACAATGTGTGAATATTATAAACATGCACCAAAGTAGTGTGTAAAAAAATATATGTTATATAAAGATTCAGCCTTTAAATATATTCAGGAATTAAAGTGACAGTGCACTGAAAAAAATAAAAAATGAAAAATAAATAAATAGAATTGTATAATGGGAAATTGAGTATAATGCCAATATTTTCACAATTTATTTGCTCAATATTCATAAATTATACACATTAAAGTGCAAAAGTGATTAAAGTGAATAGTGCAATAAGACATTATATAAGATAATGATACTGTGACAAACTCCATAAATAATACTTTCCCACACAATGTGCAACATTATGCATATAATCTACCACAAAGTAATTAAATTATTATAAAATCCTTAAAATCGTGACGATCCATAACAACCAGCAGGAGTCCATAAAAATTTTTTTTCTGCAATTCTTCTATCCAGAAGTAGTATTCTACAAAAACGCATCAGATTACATAGACGATCCACTCCATCATACATCGAAGCATAATACCCCAAGACAATAATCTGAAAAACAAAATAAAATAAATATCCAAACATAATACTTAAATTAACCCCAACCCAAGCCATAAAAGATGTCTACCAAAGAGACAAAGACAAAGACAAAGGAATTTTTATTCAAAGGAATGCCGAGAAACCCAAATTTTCATTAAGGCCTTGAGGGGCCATAGTACCTAATCTGTAAATCCAGCGACTCTCGCATTGCGCTAGAATTTTACTTAAATCTCCTCCTCCCTGACAATCTAATGTGTACGGGGCGCTGGCCAACTGATGGTTGGGAGAGTTGTTAACTGGGTATGTCCAATTTCTGACTGCCGGTTGTTGTCCCTGAGTTAATCCATCAGCCAATGTGTTTCTCATAGAGATCACAGGAGTGCTAGACCGGGCGAATGCTTCTGTGTATAGGAGTGTCGGCCAAGATGGCTGTCAGCTGAATGATTGGCTGAAGTATCGTTTGGTCTTCAGAAGTCTAATGTATAAGGCCAGCTTTACACAGTTTGTACTGCCAAAGTGTACAGTGTACTCTATATAAAGTACCACACTAAACAATATAATACTATTTATAATATAGGAATATCTAACAAATGAATCCTTGTGCTAGAAGTCATAAGAGGAATATGGAGGAGTTATATAAACATCTGGGCATTCCACCATAAAGGAAACACATGCACACGTGTGCTACAATGTAACCTGCAGCTGATATCAATGGTGTCTTATCATGATAAATTACAGGCTACCTGGGACAACTACATCGTGCCTAATGAGAGGCACAAACACAATCCACACCACTGTGAAAATCAATCTTATTGTTAAGGCAGCGGTTGCAAGGGCGAAATGTGTTGAGCCTATTAATCAGCATTGATTGTTCACCAATGTAATTAACACTTCTGCCAGAAGAAATCACTTTCACAGCATGGATATGTCACTCATAAGCTGCTGGTGATGCATTACCAATAAAATCCCTGCTCTGCTCCATATAATTAGGTTGATCCGCACAAACGAGGCTTTCATCCAATGGCTGTCATCCACAGGGAATAACCACAGCTCAACGCATAAACTGGTTAAGGCTGGAAGAGCAGACGGGAGCAAACCAGGAGACTCACGCTTGGTATGGAGGCCGATGTGGCGTAAATCTGTGGTTTATTCCCTCCACTGTCAACTGGTCATGATTTCCGAACTAGGCAGCATCCTCATACTGTGTGTAATATTGATCTACGGCAGAGCAAACAAAACTCATATAAAGATTTGGCCATTATGTTTCCCAAGAGAAAGGATATACGGTTTGCAATTTTGTCGACTGACATTTTGCAAAGGTTGTCAATGCATTTAATGTAGGATATAGGATAAATGCAGCATTTATATAATGGCTCCATTATCTGCCTCTATTAATTTAGAATTGGCAGGTTAAATTGTTGTAAAGGCTTCACCATTTACTTTTCAAAGCAAACATTTTTCTCTAAGTGATTAGATAGGCTTGAAAATATGATTTGTATTAGCTTAAGAAATTCCATTTTTTGCTAACTGGATCAGTTTCGAATGGATGATTACTTGAAAGGTCACAATTAATACACGTTAAATATTTATTTTTCCACATCCAGTAAGCAACAAACGGATCCTTTTCAAATGGAAGCAAACTGGATGGTTATACTACGGATTTGTTTTTCATAGACTTTAATATAAAAAAATGAATCCTTTTGAAATCTTAGCAGGACAAAAAGGTTGTGTCTGCACAAAACCTGTATGCACAACTTTTTTTGTCAAAGGATTGATGCTGGATCTGTTTCAACGGATGATTACTGGACATGTGAACACAGCCTAAGCTAAGTGATAGGTGCTATAATCTTTGTCTATTTTTTACCGATTTCTCAAAAATAGTGTAAGAAAAACTGAGCTATCACCGACTTAAATGCTAAATATCAGATTCAAAAATTAATAAAACATCACTTTTATTGAAGATACAGGTCCTTCTCAAAAAATTAGCATATAGTGCTAAATTTCATTATTTTCCATAATGTAATGATTAAAATTAAACTTTCATATATTTTAGATTCATTACACACCAACTGAAAATTTTCAGGTCTTTTATTGTTTTAATACTGATGATTTTGGCATACAGCTCATGAAAACCCAAAAATCCTGTCTCAAAAAATTAGCATATTTCATCCGTCCAATAAAATAAAAGTGTTTAAAACAAAATAAAAAAAAAACCATCAAATAATAATGTTCAGTTATGCACTCAATACTTGGTCGGGAATCCTTTTGCAGAAATGACTGCTTCAATGCGGCGTGGCATGGAGGCAATCAGCCTGTGGCACTGCTGAGGTGTTATGGAGGCCCAGGATGCTTCGATAGCGGCCTTAAGCTCATCCAGAGTGTTGGGTCTTGCGTCTCTCAACTTTCTCTTCACAATATCCCACAGATTCTCTATGGGGTTCAGGTCAGGAGAGTTGGCAGGCCAATTGAGCACAGTAATACCATGGTCAGTAAACCATTTACCAGTGGTTTTGGCACAGGTCGTGCTGAAAAATTAAATCTTCATCTCCATAAAGCATTTCAGCCGATGGAAGCATGAAGTGCTCCAAAATCTCCTGATAGCTAGCTGCATTAACCCTGCCCTTGATGAAACACAGTGGACCAACACCAGCAGCTGACATGGCACCCCACACCATCACTGACTGTTGGTACTTGACACTGGACTTCAGGCATTTTGGCATTTCCTTCTCCCCAGTCTTCCTCCAGACTCTGGCACCTTGATTTCCGAATGACATGCAAAATTTGCTTTCATCAGAAAAAAGTACTTGGGACCACTTAGCAACAGTCCAGTGCTGCTTCTCTGTAGCCCAGGTCAGGCGCTTCTGCCGCTGTTTATGGTTCAAAAGTGGCTTTACCTGGGGAATGCGGCACCTGTAGCCCATTTCCTGCACACGCCTGTGCACGGTGGCTCTGGATGTTTCTACTCCAGACTCAGTCCACTGCTTCCTCAGGTCCCCCAAGGTCTGGAATCGGTCCTTCTCCACAATCTTCCTCAGGGTCCGGTCACCTCTTCTCGTTGTACAGCATTTTCTGCCACATTGTTTCCTTCCAACAGACTTCCCATTGAGGTGCCTTGATACAGCACTCTGGGAACAGCCTAATTGTTCAGAAATTTCTTTCTGGGTCTTACCCTCTTGCTTGAGGGTGTCAATGATGGCCTTCTTGGACATCAGTCAAGGTCGCTAGTCTTACCCATAATGGGGAGTTTTGAGTAATGAACCAGGCAGGGAGTTTTTAAAAGCCTCAGGAATCTTTTGCATGTGTTTAGAGTTAATTAGTTGATTCAGAAGATTAGGGTAATAGGTCGTTTAGAGAACCTTTTCTTGATATGCTAATTTTTTGAGACAGGATTTTTGGGTTTTCATGAGCTGTATGCCAAAATCATCAGTATTAAAACAATAAAAGACCTGAAAAATTTCAGTTGGTGTGTAATGAATCTAAAATATATGAAAGTTTAATTTTAATCATTACATTATGGAAAATAATGAAATTTAGCACTATATGCTAATTTTTTGAGAAGGACCTGTATATTAAAAAAGAGAAAAAACTATAATAAATATGGTGACCCCAGATAGTAATTCACACAAGGTACAATAAGGGGGAATAAATTCTCCAGACACTTGTCCTGATATGACACCACCTTGCTGTGGAGGCTGGCACCCTACACCTGCACAATGGCACCACCATAAATCATAATTTTAAACATCACAATAAATATATTGCCTAGGTCATGTGGTACTTCCAAATATCGACAAATCCAAAAAGAATCATAGGAAGCTTAATCACCATAAAAATACAAATTTTATTCAGAATTTTTATAAAAAAAAAAAAAAAACATATGTGGATAAAAAATCCAAGTGGGGATAGAAATATGCAGAAAATGGCCCAATATAAACAGGTAAAGCAAAATAGAAGTATTTTAATAGCACATATATCTACATTCTGTATTCAAAAGTCGCATTGACTGATTAGAAAAAATGCCAAAATAGTTTTCACCATATCCAATAATATAAATATAGCTAGAGACATCCCTGAAGCGAGTATATATATGTGCATTAAATGCATGAAGCAGTCAGAAAAATCATAAACTTGCTCCCTCACTAATAATGCTAGCGTTATAGTACCAATGTGCAAATGCAGAGTCCGCAGCAAATGCTGTAGTGTATGCAAAAGTTTGCACCCAAATGCACAAAGCAATTCAAAGTATATAGATTAAATAAACTGCTAGTGGGAGACCATACCTGATAATAGCCTTGGCACCCCTGACGCGCGTTTCGCGTTTAGCTTGTTCACAAGGGAGCGTTGTATCTATAACGCTAGCATTATTAGTGGGGGAGCAAGTTTATGATTTTTCTGACTGCTTCATGCATTTGATGCACATATATATACAGGTCCTTCTCAAAAAATTAGCATATAGTGCAAAATGTCATTATTTTCCATAATGTAATGATTACAATTAAACTGTCATATATTTTAGAATCATTACACACCAACTGAAATTTGTCAGGTTCTTTATTGTTTTAATACTGATGATTTTGGCATACAACTCCTGATAACCCAAAAAACCTGTCTCAAAAAATTAACATATTTCAACCGTCCAATAAAATAAAGTGTTTTTTAAAAACAAACAAAAAAAACATCAAATAATAAAGTTCAGTTATGCACTCAATACTTGGTCGGGAATCCTTTTGCAGAAATGACTGCTTCAATGCGGCGTGGCATGGAGGCAATCAGCCTGTGACACTGCTGAGGTGTTATGGAGGCCCAGGATGCTTCGATAGCGGCCTTAAGCTCATCCAGAGTGTTGGGTCTTGCGTCTCTCAACTTTCTCTTCACAATATCCCACAGATTCTCTATGGGGTTCAGGTCAGGAGAGTTGGCAGGCCAATTGAGCACAGCAATACCATGGTCAGTAAACCATTTACCAGTGGTTTTGGCACTGTGAGCAGGTGCCAGGTCGTGCTGAAAAATGAAATCTTCATCTCCATAAAGCATTTCAGCCGATGGAAGCATGAAGTGCTCCAAAATCTCCTGATAGCTAGCTGCATTGACCTGTGTCACGCTGTATAGCAGATATATATATATGTGATGTCAGTAATCTATATCAAAAGGGCAACATACTATATAACATGCGCATAGATATATGATAACATAGAATTACCTGACAATGTCCAGTGGGTCCATACGGAATCCGTTATACACTGTCTCCGGCTAGAGGGTGACCGGGGTCTAAGCTGACCCTGAACTGGGGTCCTAACTAATCCCTCAACCTGGAGGTACTGTTAAAGGTACAGAGGTCCAGGCCACCAGCGTAAACCCTGTCTCCTATCAATCCCTGCCAACTGTATTCTAGTCCTAAGAAGGACCCTGAATACCACCAAAGGGAATGAACAGGTAACGGATAATGAACAGAAAGACAAACAAGAAAGAGAAGGAATAAAGTAAATAAAGTCTTACATACAACACTCACACACAGTAGGAACACCTAAGGTCTCAGAGATTAACTATAAGCTATAAGAGTAAAAACAACTAATGAACTCTTAGCTTAAATGTTCTCAGAACCGATCCAGTCTGCTGAACTACATGAATGCTTTCACCGGCGTCTAACACCCAGACTGGCAGAAATATAAAGGAAACTAATTAGAACATAATCAAAAGCAGCCGGGCGAGGCTGCACCTAGCCTTAGCAAAGAGCTAGGAAAAATTAACTCTCACATTACCAAAAAACAAAGAAACAGAAGCTCAGCTGTGAGAAGTCAGAATGTGCAATCGCGACGATCTTCGTGGCGATGCACCCATGACAGTACCCCCCCTTCTACGAGGGGCCTCCGGACCCTCATGACCAGGTCTGTCCGGGTGAGTTGTGTGAAAGGTCCGTCCACGTTATCATTGACCACCACTGAAGGAGGAGGTAGAGGTGACGGTATGACTGGTGCCACATACTTTTTAAGTAATGACTTGTGAAACACATTATGAATTTTAAACGTAGGAGGGAGGTCCAGACGAAATGCCACAGGATTAATTATGGAACTGATCCTGTACGGCCCGATGAATCTGGGACCCAACCTCCAGGAGGAATTTTAAGTTTAATATTCCTGGTAGACAACCACACCAGATCATTCACCTTCAGATCTCGACCAGAAACTCTCCCCCTATCAGCCATCCGTTTGTAACGGTTCTCCGTAACCTTCAGTCTTAACTGATCTGGAACTATCAGTCTCTCTGGAAGTCCCACAGGGGCGTCCCCCTGAGCCCCCAATACCTCCCCCTCAAGCTCAGAGCATACAGCTGACACCACAACTCCCTCCTGAGGAATAGGAACCGGATCATCCATCCTCCCGGTCCCTGGGAAAGTACGAGATAAGGCATCAGGAAGCAACTTTATTGAGCAGTCATATGCGCGATGAGGAGGTAACTCTTTACACCCCTCCTCTGAGAACATCTCCCCAAAGTCCTCCAGAAAAGGAGGCAAAGTCCTAGGTACAACCGCACCGATGACCGTGCTCATGCAGTTATTCTTGCAAAATTCACCCCACTGGCTAATCTTTCTGGATTGCCAATCAATCACTGGGTTATGTTTAGCCAACCAAGGAAGTCCCAACACAATAGGAGTAGGTAGACCCTCCAACACATAACAAGACAATTGCTCTTTATGTATTGCCCCTACTCGAAGATCTATGTTATGAACAGCTTGAACCAAGCTACCTTGACCAAGAGGTCTAGAATCAATAGAGAGTATAGGGACCGGTTTGGCCAATACACTCAGTTGCATACCATGCACCTGGGCAAACCGAGCGTCCACAAGATTAGCCCCGGACCCACTATCAAGAAAAACAGAAATCCTCTCAGTTCTAGTACCAATCACCACCTCCGCAGGCACGATAAACTGAGAGGGATTTGGGGACGAAATACAGACTCCCAGGTTAACTCCTTGGGTCAAAGAGGTCCGGGATGGACAACCCCCAACAAAATGTCCCTCTCTCCCGCAAAAGAAACACCTTCTAGTCTTGCGGCGCACCGCCGATTCCCTCCTACAAAATGATGTCCCTCCCAACTGCATGGGTTCCTCAGAACAGACCAGGGGAACCTCAGTATAAGGGACTTTAGTAGTAGGTGGAGTCATCATGGGGGGCGGAGTTACCTCGCGTCTTCCCCGAAGTCGTCTATCAATGCGAATAGCGAGGGCCATAGCAGCCTCCAGTGATGGAGGAGAATCATACTGAGCCAACACATCTTTTAATTTGTCAGACAACCCTTGACAAAACTGGCTCCTAAGAGCTGGGTCATTCCACTGAGTATCTGTTGCCCATCTACGGAACTCAGAAGAATATTCCTCCGCTGGACGATTTCCTTGCCGTATTTTACGTAACTTTGTTTCAGCAAGGGAAACTCGATCCGGATCATCATATACCAGACCCAGGGCAGTAAAAAATCGATCCACTGACTGGAGATCTGGGGAACCTGGAGGAATAGAGAACGCCCAAGATTGAGGGTCCCCTTGTAAGAGCGAGATAACAATTCCCACCCTCTGCTCTTCACTCCCAGATGACCGAGGCCGCAGCCGAAAGTACAATTTACATGCCTCCCGGAAAGTAAAAAATTTGTCCCGCCCACCAGTGAACCTGTCCGGGAGAGCAACCTTAGGTTCAGATCTGGTTTGCTCTGGGAGGGACAAAACCTTGGACTTAATGTCTGCAAATTCCATGGACAACCCCTGCAACTGTCGGGCCAGCTGGGCTACTGGATCCATGACAGCTGGGGAGAATCTTTTAGTTTGGGCCGGTGAAAATGTCACGCTGTATAGCAGATATATATATATGTGATGTCAGTAATCTATATCAAAAGGGCAACATACTATATAACATGCGCATAGATATATGATAACATAGAATTACCTGACAATGTCCAGTGGGTCCATACGGAATCCGTTATACACTGTCTCCGGCTAGAGGGTGACCGGGGTCTAAGCTGACCCTGAACTGGGGTCCTAACTAATCCCTCAACCTGGAGGTACTGTTAAAGGTACAGAGGTCCAGGCCACCAGCGTAAACCCTGTCTCCTATCAATCCCTGCCAACTGTATTCTAGTCCTAAGAAGGACCCTGAATACCACCAAAGGGAATGAACAGGTAACGGATAATGAACAGAAAGACAAACAAGAAAGAGAAGGAATAAAGTAAATAAAGTCTTACATACAACACTCACACACAGTAGGAACACTAAGGTCTCAGAGATTAACTATAAGCTATAAGAGTAAAAACAACTAATGAACTCTTAGCTTAAATGTTCTCAGAACCGATCCAGTCTGCTGAACTACATGAATGCTTTCACCGGGTCTAACACCCAGACTGGCAGAAATATAAAGGAAACTAATTAGAACATAATCAAAAGCAGCCGGGCGAGGCTGCACCTAGCCTTAGCAAAGAGCTAGGAAAAATTAACTCTCACATTACCAAAAAACAAAGAAACAGAAGCTCAGCTGTGAGAAGTCAGAATGTGCAATCGCGACGATCTTCGTGGCGATGCACCCATGACACCTGCCCTTGATGAAACACAGTGGACCAACACCAGCAGCTGACATGGCACTCCACACCATCACTGACTGTGGGTACTTGACACTGGACTTCAGGCATTTTGGCATTTCCTTCTCCCCAGTCTTCCTCCAGACTCTGGCACCTTGATTTCCGAATGACATGCAAAATTTGCTTTCATCAGAAAAAAGTACTTGGGACCACTTAGCAACAGTCCAGTGCTGCTTCTCTGTAGCCCAGGTCAGGCGCTTCTGCCGCTGTTTATGGTTCAAAAGTGGCTTTACCTGGGGAATGCGGCACCTGTAGCCCATTTCCTGCACACGCCTGTGCACGGTGGCTCTGGATGTTTCTACACCAGACTCAGTCCACTGCTTCCTCAGGTCCCCAAGGTCTGGAATCGGTCCTTCTCCACAATCTTCCTCAGGGTCCGGTCACCTCTTCTCGTTGTACAGCGTTTTCTGCCACATTGTTTCCTTCCAACAGACTTCCATTGAGGTGCCTTGATACAGCACTCTGGGAACAGCCTATTTGTTGAGAAATTTCTTTCTGGGTCTTACCCTCTTGCTTGAGGGTGTCAATGATGGCCTTTTGACATCAGTCAGGTCGCTAGTCTTACCCATGATGGGGGTTTTGAGTAATGAACCAGGCAGGGAGTTTTTAAAAGCCTCAGGAATCTTTTGCATGTGTTTAGAGTTAATTAGTTGATTCAGAAGGTTAGGGTAATAGGTCGTTTAGAGAACCTTTTCTTGATATGCTAATTTTTTGAGACAGGTATTTTGGGTTGTCAGGAGTTGTATGCCAAAATCATCAGTATTAAAACAATAAAAGACCTGACAAATTTCAGTTGGTGTGTAATGAATCTAAAATATATGAAAGTTTAATTGTAATCATTACATTATGGAAAATAATGAAATTTAGCACTATATGCTAATTTTTTGAGAAGGACCTGTATACTCGCTTCAGGGATGTCTCTAGCTATATTTATATTATTGGATATGGTGAAAACTATTTTGGCATTTTTTCTAATCAGCCAATGTGACTTTTGAATACAGAATATAGATATATGTGCTATTAAAATACTTCTATTTTGCTTGTACCTGTTTATATTGGACCATTTTCTGCATATTTCTACCCCCACTTGGATTTTTTATCCACATATGTTTTTTTTTTTTTTAAATTCTGAATAAAATTTGTATTTTTATGGTGATTAAGCTTCCTATGATTCTTTTTGGATTAATCATAATTTTAGTCTAGACAATCTAAAGATGTGGAACTTTAAGACCGGTGGTATTTTTAAGACAATCTAGGTTTTACATTGTCTAAAAATTAAACATATTTAATAAATCTGCCCAATTATCTTTTTCTAATATGTTTTGCTTTTCTAAATTACTATTTTTTCGTCTACTTTGAGTATTTGATTATGGGGAAAGATGCCTCCCCAAGAAATAACCTTCTTAAGATTGAATATTTTTATTACTTACTTATTAAAAGACACTAATGGGAATACAAAGATAAGTATATGATGGGCACTATAAGGATAAGGTAAAAAGGAGTAGTGGGTAAGAAGAGTGTTACCTGCACAACTGAGTTGGTGGTAGGTTGATCCTGCATGGAAGTGGAATCCAGGTAGAAGTTGGTGCATGAGCAATGCATATCAATACCCCTATAAATGGACTAAGCATGGAGGTTGGAACCCTGCAACATATATGTAAATGGGGCAGGCACCCCCTCCTTGGCAGATATCCATCACTATCACTGGTAGTCCCCGGGCTAGCACCTAAATGAACAATCATAGTCCTAGATAATCATTCTCATGCAGAAAAGCATATGATCACTTAGAGGATATATACAACCAGCATATTTGATTTTCTAATATTTAAGAAAGCTATATTACATTTTTAAAGTGCTTCACACTGTGATAAAATAATAGAAATCTTACTCAACCTCCACGATCCGCTGCTGGTCCTATCCAGCCATTTACTTGACCCCTCTAGTCTTTGCCTTCTGGTCCCGTCTTGACTCATCAAAAGAGGCTAGAAATGCTTGCTCAGCCAAATATGTACTCAGATGGGTCACCAGTGTGGCCAGTGATTGTTTGAAGAGGCACTTACAACCATTTCTGGTGTCAAAGATTGGAACAAGTAGCAGAGACCAACGGGAAATTGAGGAGCATGATTTATGAGTTATGATTTTCTTTTATAAGAATAATACTACTTGGAACACCCCTTCACCTACTTGGGAGTCAAAACTAATCATCTTTCTAATATTAAAAATTATGTATAGACCAGCTAGTAAAATTAGGGCCCACATACACTTTATAAAGCTTGTTGTTCCATTATTTCAGCCGACAGCCATCTTTCCCGATTCCCCCATATATAGGAACACCCTGCTCAGCCAAGCCCTCCTGTGTTTTTTGTGAGAGGGACACTCCCATATGTCTCTGGTAGGGGATTATCTTGGTGCAGAACAGAGGATCGCCCATGGGAAATCCAGCATGACAGAATCATTTCATCTCCATCATCTGTTGTGTGAGAAGTCGGGGGTCACCATGCTCAGACTGTTGGCCGAATGCTTCGATATTGGTGGGTTCAGCCGAGCTAAGTTTAATGTGCATGGGAGCCTTAATATCGAGCTCATACTTTTACCAGTGGTAAATACATAGGTTCTAAGGAAACGGTTAACCTTCTTCCACATGGCATTGATGCACGCATTCATCTTGCCCAAATGTTTCCCATACACCAGATGCCACTGCTGTCCTTTGAAAAGACATGTGTGTGTTTTGACATTGTGATAGAGGATAAAACATCTGTACTTCTTGACCAAAGACTCCTGAAAATCAATTTTGACATTTCACATAGAATATGATTGGAATAGCTTTTCCGGAAACTGAGATGTATTGGATTTTAAGTACATAAAAAGAAGATCCTGAAACATGATAAGTCTTCTGCGCTCTCCACATTCTGAAATTTGATTATTTATTTTTGCGGCCATCTGTTATCCTTCTGTTATATTTTAACTTCCTGGTGATATCTTTACAGATCATAATTCATTTCCTTCTCTGACAGCCAAGAATTGTAAATACAGGTCCCGAAATATTGAGTCAGCAAAGAGAAACATAAAACACTGCTGCAACCCAGAGACAAACTAGAAAAAATGCTTACTTGATATGAATATTCAGTCACTCTCTGAACTGGAATGAGAAAGATAAAATTATTTCACACAACGTTTCTGTGTTCTTAGCAATGGATTTTACATCCACAAGGAAATTTCCATAAACTTCTGTGCCCTTTAAATTATGTCTGTTCACAGGGAAAAGTGTATAAAAAGAACTAAGGGAGCTTCTATCAATAGACTAGAAAGAAAGCAAATTCTTATACAACGTTGTCAGCTTTGTCTTGGATGGGATTTTAGGAAATAAATTAGGTGGTAATGTATATAACCGTTTTCTGATGAGAGACAGTTGATTTGTTTTTTTTTGTGATTAAAGCAGGTAAAATAAGTATTGAATGCGTCACCGATTTTCTAAGTAAATATACAGTGGCTTGCAAAATTATTCACACCCTTGGCTTTTTACCTATTTTGTTACATTACAACCCGTGCATCAGCACTAAATAATTTTACTTGGTGAAGTGAGAAAAATATAGGCATACATTAATTTTATGGGATTAAATAACTAAAAATTGTCATGTGCATATGTATTCACTCCTTTTGCTATGAAGTCCCTAAAAATTTCTGGTGCAAGCAATTAATTTCATAAGTCACATGCTTAGTGAAAGGAAGTCCACCTGTGAGCAATCTGTCACATGGGCTGTAATTATATACACTTTACCTTTTCTGAAAGGCCACAGAGGCTGCAACACCAGTAAGCAATATGCACCACTAACAAAACACCATGAAGACCATGGGGATCTCAAAACAATTCAGGGACAAAGTTGTTGAGAAGTACCAGTCAGGGTTGGGTTATAAATAAACATCCCAATCTCTGATGATCCCCAGAGCACAATCAAATCCATTATCATCAAATCAAAAGAACATGATACCACAACAAATCTGCCAAGAGAGGGCCGCCCACCAAAACTCTCAGCCTGGACAAGGAGGGCATTAATCAGAGAGGCAGTACAGAGACCAAAGGTAACCCTGAAGGAGCTGCAGAGTTCCCAAGCAGAGACTGGAGTATCTTTCCATGTGACCACAATAAGCCGTACACTTCATAGAGCTCGTCTTTATTGAATAATTGGCAAAGAAAAGCCTTTACTTACACACACAAACTGTAAGACTCGTTTTGAGTTTACCAAAAAGACATGTGGGACACTCCCCAAATGTATGGATGAAGTGAATGTGGTCAGATGAGATCAAAATTTAACTTTTTGACCACCAAGGTCAACACTATTCACCTCAAGAACACCATCCTCACAGTGAAACATGGTGGTGGCAGCATCATGCGCAACAGAGTCAGGGAAAATTGTCCTAGTTGAGGGGGAAATGGATAGTGCAAAATACAGGTATATTCTTGAGCAAAACCTATTTGAGTCTCTCAGTGATTTAATACTGGAACAGAGGTTCACCTTCCAACAAGACAATGACCCAAAGCATACTGCTAAAGCTACACTAAAGTGGTTTAAAAGAAAATGTGTAAATGTTTTGGAGTGGCATAGTCGAAGCCCAGCCCAGAATCTGTGGTCAGACTTGAAGATTGCTGTTCACCAGAGGAAACCATCTAACTTGAAGGAGCAGTTTTGCCTTGAGGAAAAAATTTCAATGGCAAGATGTTGAAATCTCATAGAGACTTATCCAAAGTGACTTGCATCTGTAATCGCCACAAAAAGAGGCTCTACAAAGTACTGACTTTAAGGGGGGGTGAACAGTTATGCACAGTGAAGTTTTCAGTAATTGAGTCCAATTTGTTGTTTGCTTCACAATAAATAGAAAACCAAGTGTTCACAGTTGTAGTCATGTTCTTTATATGACCTGATGCAAATCCTCAAAAAAACAGTGCCAAGGAGGTGAATACTTTTGCAAGCCACTGTATTTTTAAAGGTGCTAGTGACAGAATCCTTTCGCATGGTAGAATCGGAGAACAGGTGCGTAGGAGATGGAGAAATTAATTTAATGAGAAAATAATTACAGAATTGCACTGCCCCATACAGTAACAATCCTTCCATAAATTTTCCATTGGATTCAGGTCAGGGGATTGGCTGGGCCATTCTAGCAGCTTTATTTTCTTTCACTGAAACTAATTAAGAGTTTCCTTGGTTGTGTGTTTTGGATCATTGTCTTGCTGAAATGTCCATCTTCACTTCATCATCAGCCAGGCAGATAGCAGCAGATTTTTATCATAAAAGTCTTGGTACATTTGTCTATTTGTAACGTGGCACAGGGCGGTAGCCGTGGCCGAGGTACTCATGTTTCACATCCCGGCAAGCTACATGAAAATTAATGTTATAGAGTTCAATGAGGGAGACCACCACTTCAAAATAAACTGTCTTTTATTGAACCATACCAAAACAGAAAAAAAAATGTTTAAAAATTGACTACGCTTCTAGAAAGAAATCTCTTGCTGCCACATTCATGGGAAGGTTCCTTATTGTCCTCTATGCGTTTCAATGCCATACTGGCATCTTTATCAGTGTAAAAATACAAAAGGTCCTGATAAAGATGCCAGTACGGCATTGAAATGCGTAGTGGACAATAAATAACCTTCCAATGAATATTGCAGAAAGAGATTTCTTTCCAGAAGCGCTGACAATTTTTAAACATGTTTTTTTTCTGTTCTGGTAATTTCCCTCTGACGATCTTTCCCCCAGCAATGGTGCAGCGGCAGTTGGCTATCTAAACCTTAATGACACTACAGTACAGTATGAAAGAGTTCTTTACTTCAACCAGGTTTTTATGGGCCCCGGGCGAAAGAGCCTCAGTGGGCCCCTTTAACACAGACCACGATTCATGATGCACAGATACAGCAGAGAAATATGGGTACAGTACAACGCCAAATACTTCACTTCTTCCATTACATGAGTGATATCTATTGTAAATTGTACAATAGCTCAAAAAACGCCAAATCCTCACAGCGCACAGTACAGACTGGACAGTACAGTCCTCCATACAATATTATGGGCACCACAGTCTCCCCCTCATCACCCATATAATACCCCATGCAGGATGTCACCCCCCATATAATGCTCCATACAGATTACTGGACCCAAAATAATGCTCCATACAGAATACTGGACCCAATATAATGCTCCATACAGGATACTGGTCCCCATATAATGCTCCATACAGGATACTGGTCCCCATATAATGCTCCATACAAAATATGGAGCTCTCCTCTGCGCTGTACTGCGTTCTGCACTGTTAGGAAAGGGCGCTGTGGAGACTCCCCATTATCACCATGCTTACCTCCCTATCATCATCATTGCCTCCTTATCATCATCATTGCCTCCCCATTATCATCAATGCCTGCCCATCATCATCATCTCCTCCCCATCATCATCTTCTCCCCATCATCAATGCCTGCCCATTATCATCAATGCCTGCCCATTATCATCATCTTCTCCCCATCATCATCAATGCCTCCCCATTATCAACAATGCCTGCCCATCATCATCTCCTCCCCATCATCATCAATGCCTGCCCATCATCATCTTCTCCCCATCATCAATTCCTGCCCATTATCATCAATGCCTGCCCATTATCATCATCTTCTCCCCATCATCATCATCAATGCCTCCCATTATCAGCAATGCCTGCCCATCATCATCTTCTCCCCATCATCAATGCCTGCCCATTATCATCAATGCCTGCCCATTATCATCATCTTCTCCCCATCATCATCATCAATGCCTCCCCATTATCAGCAATGCCTGCCCATCATCATCTTCTCCCCATCATCAATGCCTGCCCATTATCATCAATGCCTGCCCATTATCATCTTCTCCCCATCATCATCATCAATGCCTCCCCATTATCAGCAATGCCTGCCCATCATCATCTTCTCCCCATCATCAATGCCTGCCCATTATCATCAATGCCTGCCCATTATCATCATCTTCTCCCCATCATCATCATCAATGCCTCCTCATTATCAGCAATGCCTGCCCATCATCACACACAGACAGCATCACAGCCACAAGCACTCTCTCACATACATACACACACACACACACACACAAGCACTCTCTCACATACATACACACACACACAAAGCACCGCACTACATACACACGGACACACACAGAGACACACACACACACGTCTTACCTGCCCAGTGTCAGCGCTCTCTGCCACAGCCGGCCGCTGAATGATGACATCATTCAGCGGCGCTGCTGTGAGAGGAAGCGCCGGCGCCCCCTGGAGCCCGGAGCTGCGGCAGCGGAGGCACGGGAGAGGTAAGTATTGTGCCAGCTGATGCCGGGGCCCTGAGCGGGCGGGGGGGGCCCAGTGGCGGCGCTGACACCGCTCTCCTCCGCTAACGGGCGTGGGGGTGCAAGACTGCGAGTGGGCCCCCCCGCCTGCTCAGGGCCCCGGCACTTGCCCGGGTGTGCCGGGTGCTGACGCCGGCCCTGACTTCAACCCACAGTTCGATGTCCTTTTCCCCTTAGGTGAGCTACTTTTGCCACTATAGCCATTGCTTAGTTTCTCTGCTTGCCGACACCTTGAAATTACCACCCTGGGCACTCTCTTCTTCTCGCATCCCCTGCTTTGATGCGCCCAGTTACCTCTTAGGCTTGTGAACTCTGGACCGTCCTGCTAGGCCTCCTGCATCGAATCCCATGTCCGGTAAATCACTCACTTTGTCTTTCGCTTTTCCTTGTCTCTACTCTGGATATCGCTAGCCATTGCCTTAGTCTTCTCTCACATCAAGGGCACCCACTTTATAAGTTTACAAGTGCCGTATAATGAAATAAAGCCCCACACCATGCTGTTCCCACCTCAAACTTCACTATTGGTATGGCATTTTTGGGGTTGATATGCCGTGCCTTTCGGCCTCCAAACACAGTGTGTATTATGGCATTGAAAGAATTCAATTTTAGTCTCATCTGACCAGACTATATTCTCAAACTATTTCACAGGCTTAACCTGAGCAAACCGTAAACGCACGTGAACATGCTTATTCTTCAGCAACGGAGTCTTGCGAGGTAACTGTGCATACAGGCCATTGAGTCTGAGTACATTAATTATAGTTTTCTTTGAAACAAATGTATCTCTCATTCCATTTCTGTAGCTCTCCACAGGTGGTTCTTGGCTCTTGGACAACTCTTCTCATAATTCTTTTCACTAATCTGTCTGAAACCTTGCAGGAAGCACCTGGTTGTGGCCAGTTTATGGTGAAATGATGTTCTTTTCACTTCCGTATCAGGGGTGGATTACCAGAGGGTCAATGTGGGTGGTAGCCCAGGGCCCAGTGGTGTGGGGGGCCCACAGGGCCGCCATCAGGGCAATTACTGCCCTGACTGGCGTATGGGGCCGGTGGGCAGAGGGGGCCCGCATCGACCCTGTCTCTTCTGCTCACCGGGCCCCTGCCGGCAGCCGGCAGGCTAAACCGGGCCCTTGGCGGCGCACTGTGGCAGTTTAACGCTAATGACGTGCGGGCGCGGGTCAATAGTTAACAGCCGCCAGCCAATTGGAGGACATGGGGGCAGAATGCTGGACATGGGGCAGAATGCTGGACATGGGGCAGACTGAGACACGGGGCAGAATGCAGGACATGGGGCAGAAAGCTGGACATGGGGCAGAATGCTGGACACAGGGGCAGAAGGCAGGACACGGGGGCAGAATGCTGGACATGGGGGCAGAATGCTGGACATGGGGGCAGAATGCTGGACATGGGGCAGAATGCTGGACATAGGGCAGACTGTGAGACACGGGTGCAGAATGCTGGACATGGGGCAGAATGCTGGACACGGGGCAGAATGCTGGACATGGGGCAGAATGCTGGACATGGTGGCACAATGCTGGACACGGGGCAGAATGCTGGACATGGGGCAGAATGTTGGACATGTGGCAGAATGCTGGACATGGGGCAGAATGCTGGACATGAGGGCAGAATGCTGGACATAGGGCAGAATGCTGGACACGGGGGAAGAATGCTGGACATGGGGGCAGAATGCTGGACATGGGCAAACTGTGAGACACAGGGGCAGAATACTGGACACGGGGGCATAATGCTGGACATGGGGCAGAATGCTGGAGATGGGGCAGAATGCTGGACACGGGGAAGAATGCTGGACACGGGGAAGAATGCTGGACATGGGGCAGACTGAGACACGGGGGCAGAATGCTGGACACGGGGCAGAATGGAGATACAGGGCATGATTGGAGACACTGGGGGCATGACTGGAGACACTGGGGGCAGGATTGGAGACAGATGGGGCAGGATTGAAGACAGATGGGGCAGAATGGAGATACAGGGGGCATGATTGTAGACACGGGGCAGGATTGCAGACATGGGGGCATGATTAGAGACATAGGGGGCAGAATGGAGATACGGGCATGATTGGAGACAGATGGGGCAGGATTGGAGACAGATGGGGCAGAATGGAGACACGGGGCAGGATTGCAAACATGGGGGCATGATTGGAGACTTAGGGGCAGAATGGAGATACAGGCATGATTGGAGACACGGGGCAAAATGGAGATACGAGGCATGATTGGAAACATGGGGGCAGGATTGGAGACAGATGGGGCAGGGTTGGAGACAGATCGTGCAGGATCATGGGGCCGGATACGACGGAGACAGATGGGGTTGGATGGGGAGATCATATGGGGCAGAATGGATATTCATGAGGGCAGGATGGGAGAACATATGGCTGAAGCCAGGAATGAGACACACGGGGACCAGGATGGAGAATATTATTACCATAGGAGCTAATTAAGGGATATTATTACTGCAGTGATGTATTTTTTTTAATTTTTGAGTATACTGTTTTAAATGGGGGGGTCCTGATGCTGTGTAGAGTGATAATATGTCGCCTTTTTTTCTTCATGTGGTGTAATGTAGAAGTTGGGAAAAATTAAGTAATGTGTTCTGCAAGCGGAGCTCGAGATAACTGTGTTATTTCCTGCAGAGATGAGCCCTGGCTGGAAGAAGTGATGGCGGTCTGTGCTGGATGAAAGATGAAAAACAAAGATGAAGGACTTCACCTAGAGACGTCACTGGTGAGTCAGTGTGTTACCTATACACTGACACTATACACTGTATACTATATACAGAAGTCCTATGTACAATGTCACCAGTGATCGCTGTATTACCTGTACACAGACACTGCATACTAAGTACAGATCTCCTGTGTATAATGGCACTTATGGTGATAGTATTGTGTTTTTTTTTATTACTGATCAGTATTGTAGTATTCAGTCACTATGTGGTGGTAATATGTGGTTTGGACATGGTGTTGCGTTATTTGACCCTTGTATGTACTGTTTGGTCACTTTGTGGTGGTAATATGTGCTCTGGTCATGGTGTGGTGGTATTTGTTCCTTGTATGTGATATTATTCGATCACTGTGGTGGTAATATGTGGTCTGGTGGTATTTGTCACTTGTATGTGGTGTTATTGGTCATTTTAAAAATTTAAAAATAAATAAAAATATGCCTAAATTATATTGCATATTTTAACAGATATTTAATAGGTTACAGTAGAGTAGGGCCCGGCCAAAAGTGTCTACTGTGTTATGGTGGCGGCTTAAAAAATCTTTTGGCCAAAACAAAAGCTGCTGGCTATATGTGTGATCAGGTGATGGAAACTGTTAATGTGTGATAGGTGAGAAGTGGAGTTTTTCCAAGAGAGCGTTGAGACTGTGGACAGTTCGAGGGGTGGAGGCGCCTGGAATAATCTGTTTCAGGTATATAATGACCCCGACGCTTGACCCCGTCGCTTGACTCCGTCACATGACCCCGTCACATGACCGGGGGCCCACAGAGTCTGAACAGCCCTGGGCCCTGGCTACCCTTAATCCACCCCTGTTCCGGATTATGGCTACAGCAGTGCTCACTAGAACCTTCGGTAGTTAGAAATTCTTCTGTATGTTTTGCAACAATAAAGTTGCAAAGGTCTTGGTTTTACCCATCATGAGATGTTTCTTGTGTGGCACCTTGGTAATGAGACAATGAGACACCTTTTTATAGGCCATTAGTTGAACCAGCTGATATTAGTATTCACTAAGTGGCAGGATTGCTTTCTCATTACAGTAGGTTTCAGCTGGTTTCATGACTTTCCATGGCTTTTTTGCACCTCTGTTTTTTCATATGTTCAATACTGTGTCATTTCTCATTATTACACATAAATTAATTTTATGGACGTCTATTATTTGATTTCTTTGACTGTGTGGATTGGATGGGCTGTTACCGTCAGCTGGTTAGAATTTCATGTCAATAGCACCTTTAGAAATATATTTACTTAGAAAATTGATGATGTGTTCAAGATTTGCAAAGAGGCCCAAATCACTTGTCAGATGCTGGCACCTCTTAATCAGGAGCTTTGCATTCCACCCTGCTCCATGATAACGTGTGAAGATTGCCCATCTTGATGAATTGGGGCCATTTTGTCTAGGAGAAAATTTTCTTAACCCCTTAGTGACAGAGCCATTTTGCAGCTTATTGACCGGGCCAATTTTTACAATTCTGACCACTGTCACTTTATGAGGTTGTACTTCACGCTAGTGGTAAAAATTTTTTATATGACTTGCTTTTATTTATGAAAAAAAGGGAAATATGGCGAAAATTTTGAAAATTTAGCAATTTTCAAATTTTAAATTTTAATGCCCTTAAATCAGAGAGATACAGTACAGACCAAAAGTTTGGACACACCTTCTCATTCAACGATTTTTCTGTATTTTCACGACTATGAAAATTGTAGAATCACACTGAAGGCATCAAAACTATGAATTAACACATGTGGAATTATACATTACACTTTACAAAAAAGTGTGAAACAACTGAAAATATGTCTTATATTCTAGGTTCTTCAAAGTAGCCACCTTTTGCTTTGAATACTGCTTTGCAGAAAAGGTGAATGGATGGACTCTACATGCCTGGTTCCCACCGTGAAGCATGGAGGAGGTGGTGTGATGATGTGGGGTTGCTTTGCTGGTGACACTGTTGGGGATTTATTCAAAATTGAAGGCATACTGAACCAGCATGGCTACCACAGCATCTTGCAGCAGCATGCTATTCCATCCGGTTTGCGTTTAGTTGGACCATCATTTATTTTTCAACAGGACAATGACCCCAAACACACCTCCAGGCTGTGTAAGGGCTATTTGACCAAGAAGGAGAGTGATGGGGTGCTACGCCAGATGACCTGGCCTCCACAGTCACCAGACCTGAACCCAATCGAGATGGTTTGGGGTGAGCTGGACCGCTCACCGCTTCAATTTTGAATAAATCCCCAACAGTGTCACCAGCAAAGCACCCCCACACCATCACACCACCTCCTCCATGCTTCACGGTGGGAACCAGGCATGTAGAGTCCATCCGTTCACCTTTTCTGCGTGCAAAGCAGTAATCAAAGCAAAAGTTGGCTACTTTGAAGAACCTAGAATTTAAGACATATTTTTAGTTGTTTCACACTTTTTTGTAAAGTGTAATGTATAATTCCACATGTGTTTATTCATAGTTTTGATGCCTTCAGTGTGATTCTACAATTTTCATAGTCGTGAAAATACAGAAAAATCGTTGAATGAGAAGGTGTGTCCAAACTTTTGGTCTGTACTGTATGTCACACAAATTTCTTAATAAATAACATTTCCCACATGTCTACTTTACATCAGCACAATTTTGGGAACAAAATTTTTTTGTTACGAACTTATAAGGGTTGACCAGCGATTTCTCATTTTTACAACACCATTTTTTTTAGGGACCACATCACATTTAAAGTCACTTTGAGGGGTCTATATGATAGAAAATACCCAAAAGTGACACCATTCTAAAAACTCACCCCTCAAGGTGCTCAAAACCACATTCAAGAAGTTTATTAACCCTTTACGTGCTTCACAGGAACTGAAGCAATGTGGAAGGAAAAAATTAACATTTAACATTTTTTGCAAAAACTTTACTTCGGAACCAATTTTTTTTATTTTCACAAGTGTTAAAAGAAAAAATGAACCACAAAATTTGTTTTGCATTTTCTCCTGAATACGCCGATACCCCATATGTGGGGGTAAACCACTTTTTGGGCGCACGGCAGAGGTCGCAAGGGAAGGAGCGCCGTTTGACTTTTTCAACGCAGAACTGGCTGGACGCCGTGTCGCGTTTAGAGAGTCCCTGATGTGCCTAAACAGTGGAGACCCCCAACAAGTGACCCCATTTTGAAAACTAGACCCCTTAAGGAACTTATCTAGATGTGTGGTGAGCACTTTGAACCTCCAAGTGCTTCACAGAAGTTTATAACGTAGAGCCGTGAAAATAAAAAATCATACTTTTTCCACAAAAACTATCTTTTCACCCCAATTTTTATTTTCCCAAGGGTTACAAGACCCCAAAAGTTTTTGTGCAATTTGTCCTGAGCATGCTGATACCCCATATGTGGGGGTAAACCACTGTTTGGGTGCATGGCAGAGCTTGGAAGGGAAGGAGCGCCGTTTGACTTTTTCAACGCAGAATTGGCTGGACGCCATGTTGCGTTTGTAGAGGCCCTATGTGTCTAAACAGTGGAAACCCCCCACAAGTGACCCCATTTTGGAAACTAGACCTCCAAAGGAACTTATCTAGATGTGTGGTGAGCACTTTGAACCCCCAAGTGCTTCATAGAAGTTTATAATGCCCGGGCGTGAAAATAAAAAATCATATTTTTTCCACAAACCTGATCGCTTAGTCAACAATTTTTTATTTTCCCAAGGGTAACAGGAGAAATTAGACCACAAAAGTTGTTTTACAATTTGTCCTGAGTACACGGATACCCCATATGTGGGGGCGACCACTGTTTGGGCGTACGGCAGGGCTTGGAAGGGAAGGAGCGTCATTTGACTTTTTCAAAACAAAATTGGTTAGAATTGAAATTGGACGCCATGTCGCGTTTGGAGAGCCCCTGATGCACCTAAACAGTGGAACCCCCCACAAATGACACCATTTTGGAAACTAGCCCCCTTAAGGAACTTATCTAGATGTGTGGTGAGCACTTTGAACCCCCAAGTGCTTCACAGAAGTTTCTAACGTAGAGCCATGAAAATAAAAAATCTTTTTTTTTTCCTCAAAAATGATTTTTTAGCCCGCTATTTTTTTATTTTCCAAAGGGTAACAAGAGAACTTGGACCCCAAAAGTTGTTGTGCAATTTTTCCTGAGTATGCTAATACCCCATAAGTGGGGTGGAACCACTGTTTGGGCGCATGGGAGAGCTTGGAAGGGAAGGAGCGCCATTTTGTAATGCAGACTTCGATGGAATGTTCTGCGGGCGCCATGCTGTGTTTGCAGAGCCCTTGATGTGCCTAAACAGTAGAAACCCCCTGCAAGTGACACCATTTTGGAAACTAGACCCCCCAAGGAGCTTATCTAGATGTGTGGTGACCACTTTGAACCCCCAAATGCTTCACAGAAATTTATAAACGCAGAGCCGTGAAAATAAAAAATCATTTTTTTCCCCCAAAAATTATTTTTTTAGCCAGCTATTTTTTATTTTCTCAAGGGTAACAGGAGAAATTAGAACCCCAAAATTGGTGTGCAATTTGTCCTGAGTACGCTGATACCCAATATGTTGGGGTAAACCACTGTTTGGGCGCACGGCAGGGCTCGAAAGGGAGGGAGCGCCATTTGACTTTTTGAACGCCACGTCGTGTTTGGAGACCCCCTGATGTGCCTAAACAGTGGAAACCCCTCAATTGTCGCTCCAACCCTAACCCCAACACACCCCTAACCCTAATCCCAACCCTAACCCTAATCCTAACCCTAACCTTAACCCTAATCCTAACCCTAATTCCAACCCTAATTGTAAGCTAACCCTAATTGTAACCCTAACCCTAATTGTAACCCTAACCATAATTGTAACCCTAACCCTAATTCCAACCCTAACCCTAATTATAACCCTAATCCTAAGGCTAGATTCATATTGCGTTTTACCAGCCCGTTCAACACATAGCGTTGACGGGCTGGTAAAGGTATAGCATAATGCGATCGCGTTATGCTATTCCCGCTAGCGCAGAGGAATCAGCAGATGATTCACCTGCGCTAGCGGTGATGGAGCCCAGACGCTGCAGGCGTGTCCGAGGCTCGGTCACTGAATGATGGCACGTCGCGAACGCATGCCGCTTTACGGCATGTGTCGCGATGCGCCCTCAAATGGGGGTGAATTGCAGCGTTAACGGACTGCGTTACACCACGTTATACCACGGTGTAACGCAGTTTGAACCCAGCCTAACCCTAACCTTAACCCTAATTCGAAAACTAACCCTAATTATAACCCTAACCCTAATGGAAAAATAAAAATAAATAAAATTTCTTTATTTTATTATATGTCCCTAACTAAGGGAGTGATAAAGGGGGGGGGGGGGTTATGTACTATTTTTTTATTTTGATCACTGTGATAGTTTATCACAGTGATCAAAATGTACTTTCAGAGAATGAATATAACATTTTTTAATCTGCCGCTAGGCAGATTCGGTGGGCGCACTGCGAATGCGCCCGTCATTTTTTTTTACAGGAAGAAGAAGCCGGGAGCCTAGGACCTGCCGGAGGACAGGGGGACACCGGGAGGTACAGGGGGGAATCGGGGGTACTCAGGACCCTAATTCTCTCCCCTCTGATGTGCGATCACATCAGAGGGGAGAGAAATCTTTTTTTTTTTTTTTTTTGCGGTCGCCGTTATACTGTTATAACGGTGATCGCAACACCGGGGTCGGTAAATACTGACCCGGATCATGTTCTCTGGGGTCTCGGCTACCCCGGCAGCCAAGACCCCGGAGAAAATTGCCCAACCTCCACGGCACATTGCGGCGTGCGCACTGAGCATGCGCCTACTACTTTCTCGCCATTAAAGATGGCGGCGCCCACCTGAGGAGTCAGGAGGGCCCGGGGCCTCAAGGAGGGATATCGGGGGCCACAGGGGGGGGATCGGGACCCTTTTTCTCTCCTCTGATGTCCGATCACATCAGAGGAGAGAGAAATTAAATGGCACATCATTTTTTTTTTGTTGCGATCGCCATTATAGAGTTAATAACGGTGATCGCAACACCGGGGTAGGTAAAAACTGACCCGATTCATGTTCTCTGGGGTCTCGGCTACCCCCAGCAGCCGAGACCCCGGAGAAAATCAGACTGCGGGGGGCGCTATTCACTTTTTCCACAGCGCCATTACTTAACGGCGCTGTGGTTTAAGTACCCTTAATGACCGCCATTAAAAGGCGTATCGGCGGTCGTTAAGGGTTAAGTTCCCCTATAAAAAATAGAAAGCTGTCAGCTGAGCAGTCATTCAATAAACAGTTATCTCTCCTGAGTTCCCCATACACAGAAATGCTCAGCTATTCTGAGTGTGTGTTGTCTACTGGAGAACCAATTCCAGACTACTGTATATATTACCCTTCGCATATCTTTAATTGTATGTAGGAGTTTCCTTATCAGGGGCACAGTAAAGCCTTGTTTACACTTATCCTGCTTTTTTTCCTTTCTGCATATTACAAAATTGTCAGGGGAAACTAATTTGGAGACTGTTTTGATTTTTATATATGGGATCATTCCCATTCATTCGGTGCATCAGTTGCTGTGCTGCAACCTTTAAGCTGCCGGATTAGAAAACGTTATATGTTGTCATTTTTTAAATTTATTTTTTTAACGTGTTCACTGAAAGAGTTAATTTATGTGACAGTTTTATAGGTTGGGTAATTCTGGACACGGGAGATACCAAATATGTGTAGTTTTTTGTTTATTTTTTTTGCATAAATATACCTATTTTTGGAATAATAATTTTTAATTTTTTTAATTTATTTTGTGATATTTTTTGTAAATATTTTTACTATTTGTTTTACTTTTTTACTTAGTCCCTCTATGGGACTTTAACTTTTATTACTCTGATTGCTGGTATAATGCATTGCAATGCACTAGTACTGCAATGCATTATACCTGTCAGTGCTGCCCTGACAGAAGCCTCTTAGGCCATTCTCCTGACATGGTCTAAATAGGCTACCATAGCTGGCAGACCCTGAAAACAACAAGATCATATATATTGAATAAATAAATGTGTCTCCCAGACTACAGATACGTACCCCTCCAATAGAGCACAGTGGTGATAGAGCTTCACATGTCACCACATCACATCCACAGTGGTGATAGAGCGTCATATGTTCTCAAATCACATCCACAGTGGTGACAGAGCTTCACATATCCCCAATTCAGATCCACAGTGGTGATAGAGCTTCACATCTTCCCATATTACATCCATAGTGATGCTTTACATGTCCCCAAATCACATCCACAGAGGTGATAGAGCATCACCTGTCTCCACATCACATCCACAGTGGTGATAGAGCATCACATGTCGCCACATCACATCCACAGTGGTGATACAGCATCACATGTCCCCACATCACATCTACAGTGATGATAGAGCTTCACATGTCCCCAAATCACATACACAGTGGTGATAGAGCATCACATGTCCTCACATCACATCCACAGTGGTGACAGAGCTTCACATGTCCCCAAATCATATCCACAGTGGTGATAGAGCGTCACATGTCCCCACATCACATCCACAGTGGTGACAGAGCGTCATATGTCCCCAAATCACATCCACAGTGATGATAGAGCTTCACATGTCCCCAAATCACATCCACAGTGATGATAGAGCTTCACATGTCCCCAAATTACATCCACAGTGGTGATAGAGTGTCACAGGGCCCCACAATACATCCACAGTGGTGATAGAGAGTCACATGTCCCCACATCACATCCACAGTGGTGATAGAGCTTCACTTGTCCCCAAATCATATTCACAGTAGTGATAGAGCATCACATGTTCTCACATCACATCCACAGTGGAGACAGAGTGTCACATGTCCCCAAATCACATGCACAGTGGTGATAGAGCATCACGTCTCCACATCAATCCACAGTGGTGATAGAGCATCACATGTCCCCGCATCACATCGACAGTGGTGGTAGAGCGTCATATGTCCCCAAATCAAATCTACACTGGTGGTAGAGCTTCACATGTCTCCAAATCACATCTACAGTGATGACAGAGCTTCACATGTCCTCAAATCACATCCACAGTGGTGATAGAGCATCACATGTCTCCACATTACATCCACAGTAGTGATAGAGCGTCATATGTCCCCACAACACATCCACAATGGTGATAGAGCTTCACATATCTCCACACCATATCTACACTGGTGATAGTGCTTTACGTGTCTTCATATCACATCCACAGTGATTATTGTCCTCTCTTCACATCTGTCATTGTCCTCTCCCCCACATTTCTCATTGTTTACCCCCCTTATCGATTATTGTTCTTTTCCCCACATCCATCATTATCATCTCTCCCACATCCCATTATTGTCCTCTCCACCACATCTCATCATTGTCTTCTTCCTCATATTCAATCAATGTCCTGTCGTCTCCCCCACATCACATCAATGTCTTCTCCACCACCCATCATACACTTCATTGTCCTCTCCCTTGTGCATTAAAAAAAAACACTCAACTTTCTGTCCAATCCCCTGCAGCATCACATTCTGACAGTGTCGAGCTGCGCACGCCTGTGTCACTGAGAAAGCGCTGGGCAGGAAACTGAGGACAGGATCTGGCAGGTCCACTGCCATTTTCTTCTGCAGGCAGTGGAGCTGTAGGATCGCTCCCTGCCTGGCACTTCACATATGGTGAGGGCAGTCTGGCCATGGGCACCCAGAGCCTCAAGTTCCAAGCAACAGGCCAGATTGTCCCCATTGCTACCGCCCTGCAAGGGTCCCCCTCATCTCCGGGCCCCGATGCAGCTACACCGCCTATATGTCCGCCCCTGCAATTGAGCCAGTTTTTACATGAATAGCTCTCAATTAGTGACTTTTTGAGAGAAGTTCATCAATTTGCTAATTTTTAAAGTTGTCATTTGTTGTTTAGTTTTTTTTTATTTTTACATCAATGTGGACTTTACAAATGTTCTAGACAGTCAACAAACGCAACTTATTAAAAAGAAGCAATTTTTGATCAAATGTATTCCAGTCTCCCTCCTCAAATTATGCAACATTTTGCGAAACATGCAACTTTTTGCTGTAAAAAGGCAGAAAAATGATTAAAGACAAAAATATAGACTATGCATGGGTTTGCGCAAAATTCATAGACAAATTCATCATTCACCATTTTGAAGAATTTTAAGCTAAAAACAGCAACGAAGACCTCAATGCAAAAAAAGAAAATTGATTTTTTTTTTAAAAAAAAGCAAATTATGGGGCCTAGGAGTTTGTAATGCTCTACTTACAAATATCAGGCTGTAGGAAAGCATTGAGCTATTTAGAAAACTCAATTAAAATTGCTCAGTGGCACTGCAAATATTATTAATTGTTACAAAGCAATACAAAATGTCAATTGAAGATTAGCAGAATGAAATTATCTGGCAATGGAAGGCAAGTATAGACTATACATAAAAATTTACAGCATAAGTATGACAAATAAAATGGGGAAAAGGCCATAGAAGCAATATACATTTACGAGTAGAAGGGGGAGAACAGATAGGCGAAGGAGAGATCAAGACTCACATAAGAAGGAAAGGAATTCTCTCCTCATTATCATAAACTGTTCTATATAGTGAAGCTTACTCTATTAATCTTGTAAAACTCCTTAAAGGGGTGGTGCAAAACACAAATTAATTTTCATTCTATATGCCTATCTAAACCAATTTCTAATATACCTTAGTTAATAATTAATTAAACATTCCCTATCCTTCTGTAACTACACTAACTGGTTTTCTTTTTTTTCCCTCCTTTTTGATGACACTTTGCCTGAGAATCCCAGTGCTTGCTGGAATAGTGGAAGACCCACAAAGCATCATCAGTGAAGCTCATTTCAGGGGCTCGGTTAGTTCCTGCTCTGTCACTTTGTGATGTGCACAATGACAGTGCGCACTCTGAGCAGTAATAAGCTGACAACAGAGCGTACTGTTAGTGAGCGTTCTCAGGCTGTGGTTCCACGGTCCGGAACCACAGCGCTTTGGACGGAGCGGAAATTCCGCTCCGTCTAAGCCACGCCCCCTTTATGACGCGCGATCTTTCCGGAGGTGTTCAGGACACCTCCGGAACACCTCCGGAAAGAACGCAGGGCTACATAGCCCTGTGTTAATTCTGTTGCGGCGACGCACCGTCGCCGCAATACGCGAGGACATGCTGCGGTCTGAAAAGACGCGCCGCATGTCCGTTTACGCAGGTCTGCCACCTGCGTATTGTTACGCATAGTGGAGACGGGATTTCTTGAAATCCCCTCCACTATGCTGTAACATCTGGACGCTGCGTGTTTGGCGCTGCGCCAGCGCACAGCGCCAAACACGCAGCGTTTCCTGACCGTGGAAACTCACCCTCAGAATACTCAGCTTGCGGAGACCAGCACTGCCTTCTGCAATCGACATCACTTGCGGGAGGGGCGCTTGTCCCCGCAGGCTGCTGCCGATTCGTTACTGCTGGACACCCTGTTGCCGGCTCGTTACTGCTGATGTGAGATGGCGAGATTCAAACCAATAAATACTAACATTTCTTATACAAAAATAAAGCCCTAATGCAGCTCTGTAACACCCCAAAAAAGTTATGTCTCACAGAAGATGATGCAAATAAAAAAAAGAAACATTTTGTTAAAAACTGATTTTTTTGTGCAAAAGTGACAAAATGTGAAAAAGAAAGTTGGATATCAATGTAATTGCCCTGCCTGCACCATAAAACTTTATAATTATTTATGTCATATGGTGCACGCTGTAAGAAAATAAATGTATAAAAAAAATAATGCCAACATTCCTGGATTTTTCTCATCCAGCCTAATAAAAAAAAAAGGAATCTAAAAGTGATAAAAAAAATTGTATATATCCAAAAATTACACTCACTGAATACTACAGTTTGTTACACAAAAAATAAGCCTCATATAACTCAGTATGAAAAATAAAGTCTTAGACTAGGGTGAACCCAAAAAACATTTTTTTTTCTATATTTTTATTTTTGTGTGAGAGTAGTAAAACTTAAACAAACTATATAAATTGGTTATTGAATCCCTTTAATCACAGTAGCCTGAAGTTAGTTATGTTTCTGAAAAGTCCAATGTGTCATTGAGAAACGTGGCAGTTGATTGGATAAGACATAAGACTGAAGTCAGAAAAAAAACATGTGATCCATGTAGTCCTCTGCTCTCCAGTGATTGATTCCAAGGTGCAGCAGTGACGTCATGATTACAGCACACTACAGTAGCCAATCTGCCAATATACAGTGGGTACGGAAACTATTCAGACCCCTTTATAATTTTCACTCTTTGTTTTATTGCAGCCATTTGGTAGATTCAAAAAAGCTCATTTTTTTCTAATTAATGTACACTCTGCACCCCATCTTGACTGAAAATAACAGAAATGTAGATTTTTTTGCAAATTTATTAAAAAAGAAAAACTGAAATATCACATGGTCATAAGTATTCAGACCCTTTGCTCAGACACTCATATTTAAGTCACATGCTGTCCATTTCCTTGTGATCCTCCTTGAGATGGTTCTACTCCTTCATTAGAGTCCAGTTGTGTTTAATTAAACTGATAGGACTTGATTTGTAAAGGCACACACCTGTCTATATCAAACCTCATAGCTCACAGTGCATGTCAGATCAAATGAGAATCATGAGGTCAAAGGAACTGGCCAAGGAGCTCAGAGACAGAATTGTGGAAAGGCACAGATCTGGCCAATGTTACAAAAGATTTTCTGCAGTACTCAAGGTTTCTAAGAGCACAATAACCTCGTTAAATGGAAGAAGTTAGGGACCACCAGAAGTCTTCCTAGACCTGGCCGTCCAGCCAAACTGAGCAATCGTTGGAGAAGAGTCTTGGTGGGAGAGGTAAAGAAGAATCCCAAGATCACTGTGGCTGAGCTCCACAGATGCAGTAGGGAGATGGGAGAAAGTGCTCCATACAGAATAATGAGCCACATATATTGCTCCATGCATAATAATGAACCCCATATATTGTTCCATATAGTATATAATAGGCCCCATATATTGCTCTATACAGAATAATGGACCCCATATAATGCTCAATACTGTATAATGGGCCCCATATAATGAGACCCATGTATTGCTCAATACATAAAGGGGCCCATATAATGTTCCATACAGTATATGATGGACTCCATATAATGCTCCAGTATATGATGGGTCCATATAATCCATATATAATTGTCCCCATATATGATGCTACAGTGTATAATGGGCCCCATATACTATGCTTCAGTGTATAATGGACCTCATACCAGTGTATGATGGTCCCTATATATAATGCTCCAAACATAAAAAAAATAATATGAAATACTCACCTCCCCTTGCTGCTCTGCTCCGGACTCCTCAGCGTCGCCATCTTCCAGCTCTCTGCACTGTGACTGTTCAGGCAAAGGCGCACAGACGTGATGTCATAGGATCCTCTGACCTGAAAGTCACAGTCAGAAGACGCCGCAGTGATGGAACGGGGAGAGGTAAGTACTACAAATGACAGGCCCTGAGCAAGCGGAGGGGCCCACTCACGGGAGTCGGCACTGGCACAGACACTGGGCCCCCATAGTGTGCCAATGTCCCTGAAGTCGAGTGGGCCCCCCAGCCTGCTCAGAGCCCCGGCACTTGCCCGGGTGTACTGGGTGCTGACGCCGGCCCTGCCTGGAGTCCTTCACTAACAAATATCACACTTAGGCCTTCGAACATGAGACCCCCTCTCCCTTCCCTGCCCATTGTGTAAAAGATAAATAAACATGAGACCGCCTCTGCCCTCCCTGCCTGCACCCTCTCCAGCACCCAGGCACCAGTCCAGACAGAAACAGACATCTGTATTATAAGCAGATCACCCCATCATCTTCTGCATCATCACCCCATCCTTCCTGTGGACTACGCGCCCATGTTGGGTTAACCCTTGTCTCGCCAAGTGGCCTGCAACCATCAGCGTTGCAGGTCTCTTTGGAGCGCACAGCTGTTAACGCAAGATACATATACAGTCTTGTTTGAACATAAGGTAATTTTTGTGTCTTCTAGAGATACAGTATTTCTTGTTCATTTTTTTGTTCTTTCTTTGAGAATAAACATTCTAATTATGTTGTGAAAAAAATGCTGTGTCAAATATGCACCAAAAAAGGAATACAAAAAAGTGAAAATGCTTCATAAAATGCAGCAAATAAGCAATAATAATCAGAGCAGATTACTATTGCATAGATGTGTGGAAACCTGGAGCGTTTCCACACATGATCTTAATGATCAGACAGCAGTTAGTATAATCTCTCCTGTTTTAGAGACATAACTTTGATGCACAGTAGGAGGCAGCATCGCATACTAACACTACTGGAGGACTCTGCAGGAAGGGATGAGGCAATATCTATCTCACACCCCATAGCTGCCAGTGGTGAAACTGTAAAAAGCAGGTGGAGCGATGGAAGTTGGAATCATTCCTTTACATCTCCGGGAGAATATACCATGTTAATGGAGACCTCCTCTTAGCAGTATTCTCAGGTTAGTGTCTATATTTTTCAGCATTATATAGCTGGATTTAGGAATGTGTAAATAGGGAAAATAAGGGAATTCAAATATTTGATCTGTACAAGGGTAAGGATAGGTGTGCAGGGGTTATGTGCATTAGCTAGTGCTAAGTATGCTATGTAATGGGCAGCACAGTGGCTCATTGGTTAGTAGTGTAGGCTTGCAGCTTCGGGGTCCTAAGTTCAAATCCCACCAGGGACAACATTTGCAAGGATTTTGTATGTTCTTCCCGTGTTTGCCTGGAGTACTACGGTTTCCTCTCACCCTCCCAACATAGGGAATGTTCTGCATAGGTCCAGAGGATGCCTAGAAACTCTCCTATAAAAATCAGTGATTAGTATGCTGGCTACTTCGGTATCATTGCTAAAACCCATCAGCTAAAAATCAGGGGCAGAGACATTGTTGGAGCAAAAGTGGGTGAGTAAAGTTGACTTTGTTATGTTTGCTTATAAAGCCTAAAAAAATTAATAAAAAAACAAACATTTGATGCTGGCTTGCTATCGGCATTTGCTGGAAGTTTGTTCAAGCATCTAATACTGTTTACTAAAATAATATGTTTAGACTTTGATTTTGATTAGAGAAGAGCGAACCCGAATTGTAAAGTTTGGGGTTCGTACCGGACACCTAGTGTCTCTGTGTAGCCGGTGACTTGAATCCCACTAGCTGGATGGCTGCCATTTTACTATTCTGTCCTCACTAAATGAGGCAGGCTCATGTAGCTATACAGGCAGATAACCCGCTATACTGGGGTTCAATAAGGAGACTGTGGTTGAGTCTGTGCTTTTATTGAACGTGATAGTATATTGGCGCTGTGAAACTGTAAACAATCATACACATACAATCAGTGCATGGTACAGCAGAAATACACATTATACATTTCATACATTGTGCATGCAGGTTTACAAACTAGAACTGACCAAGGGTGCAACTGACTATGCTAGGCTAACATTAGGAGAGAAATTAACTATAGAGAGCACATACCGGCAATGTAATCGCAAGGGGACAGTAATGGATGTGCTCCTTCTTGGATACAGGATGAAGGAAAATGGAGGGAAATGGAGGCTGAGCTACCATAATGCATTGCAAAAGGGGAACAGAATCAGACATAGAAAATAGAAAAACAAAAACTAGAACTGTAAACATAACTGACCGCTAGAGGGAGGAAAAACACTACAGACAAATAAAGATTATGAATATGCAAGTTTTTCTATACTGTTACTAATGAATAACTGCAAAATTATGCAAACAGATAATAAGAGATAACAAATTAGATGTCAGAGGCAGAACAGTACCTTTAAGCCTCTGTGTGTACTCTGTACCCCTGCCTGTGGGAGTACTGTTCCAAAAAGCATTTGTGTACTCTGCAGTCATGTCTGTACAAGTAGTGTGCCTAAAAAATAATTACACTTCGCAGCCGTGTGTATGCGAGTAGGGTGCCTAAAAATAATTCTACTCTGCCACTGTGTCTGTGCCATTTATGGGCCTAAAAAATTTGAAAGTCCTTACCATTTGAAAGAAGGATCAAAGCAGACCTCATTAATCTTGGCAGAGTTCACGAGTAAAGATACTCATTAAGCACCTGAGTCCATAAGGGGACCAAGAAGTCCTTAAAAGTCTTGTAAAACTCGGATGATAAGCCATCTAGAAATGGTGACTTTTTTAGCAGAAGCCCATCAATCGTCAGTCTCACTTCCTTTTCTTTGATCACATCCTCAAAAATGCCAAGCGAGGGGTCTACCCCTGACATATTTACAGACTCTGCCAGGAAAGCTGACATCTTGTCTTGATCCAACTCGTTCCTCCCAAAGAGGTGTGAGTAGTAGGATCTGACGATGTCCAAAATATCTGATCTGGACCTCATCAGAGAACCTGTACCATCCTTCAAACCCCCCACAATCTTACCACTCCCTGACATCTTACAGTTTCTGTAGGGGTCAGGTGAGCGGTATTTCCTGAAATCCCTCTCAAAAACTAAAGATGTGTGCCTATCATACTGACACCTCTTCAGCAAGGTTTTCACCCGGGAGATGTCCTCCCGATCATCCCCAGACACGACAAGACGTTCGAGTTTCCTCCTCAGGCTCTGATTAAAGCGTTTCCTGCTCAAACTTCTGAGGTTAGAGAGCTGGTGGAAGAATTTTGCTATTCAGTGTTTAAACATCTCCCAATACTCCGACTTAGTGCTACAAAGACCCAGCAATGGTACCTGGCTCTGAAGAAAATCTTCAAAGGTCTGTCTTACAGCTGATTCCTGAAGGAGTGACAAATTAAGTTTTCACACGCCTCTTCCCATCTGGGGGGGTCTCTGCGACATTCAAAGAAAACATAATCAAACAGTGGTCAGAGAATGCCACCTCCATCACTGACATTGGTGAAAATATGGCCTCTTCCTTTAAATAAGACTTATCTATCCTGGACGTAATCTGACTTCCTCTAAAATACGTGAACCCTGGCCTGGGTTGTTCCTGATGTGGATATCCATCAGGCAAGCCTCAATAACTATGCTATTTAAAGTAACGCTACCATAAGCCATCTGCTAGCTGGAAAAGAAGCCAAAAGAAATTGAAGTCCTATCCAAAGACCACCTGCCAGCTGGAAAACAGAAAACGTTTAATCCGCATAAAAAGACTTTTACGGTCCCTCTTGGACTGTGGACCATAGATGTTCAGTAGCCGAAACTCATGTCCTTGCATGAGCACATCCAAGATCAAGCACCTCCGTAATTACCTGTCGGCATTCAACATCTGCAGTTTTAAAAAGAATCGCCACCCCTCTATACACCTCGGCTGCAAGAGACCAGTAGGAGGACCCATGCGTCCACTCCTTTCTTGCCTTCTGCAATGACATCAGGTCTGAAAACTTGCTCTTATGCAAAATTAAAATGTCTGAGTCAAGGAGACTGAGAAAGTCAAAGGCCATAAACCTGGCCGCATCTGACTTTATGCTGTTAACATTAATGGTTGCCCATGTCAGCGGGGTGAGTGCCACCATCATCGGTGATTAAGTTCAACAGCAACCTTTACCAACCCCTCGATGCCATTGCAAGTCACCATCACCAAGTTCGCCAGACAAAGACCCAGTCACCCCCCCACCCCAGCTGCAGTGGTCCCTGCATAACTGTTATCCTGCAACCTGACCACCACTGCCGAGGTCGAGTGGAACCAACAATATCAACTCCATTACCCCCAACATCCACACTTGCTTCACAACTTACACCACTCACACCACTTACCCCTCCTTCAGCCATCACCATGTCCATCTTCCCTCCATTTACCACCTCACCACTCACACACTCTTCCACACTTGCCAGAATGGGATCAGGTAGGGCCTGAACAACATTATTTACAGTACTGACATTTTCCTTAACAGTATCTCCAGTTCCAGATAAATTATTCACTCCTGGGGCTTTCCTAGTGGACCCACAATTGACCCGGGCACACTGTCCCACAGATGCAAATGCATGGCATGCTACCTTGGCCCCAGGAGCTGCACTGATTGTAAACATTGCCTAGGCACACTGCCTCCTGTTGCATCAGTGCACCCCCTTGCCCTATTGACTATACTCAACTCCAATGATGGGGTACACCGCTCCTCTACTGCAGCTGCATGGCCCCCCTGTCCTACCTCCCCATGACACTAGTGGCATCTGGCTTAGAAGTAGTGGGAAGAGACGGAAATTCCACTGTGCACCCAATGTTTGGCATATCTGCCTAAACTGTAACCCTGCCATCCCTGCTGTGAGGCACAGGGACCGCAGTTCCGCCAAGCTCTCCTTTCTTTTTGCCTTCACACACCCTACCTGATTTGCGCATCGGATTCACTGCAGAAGCAGATCATACCTGCTTGGCGAGGTTTACACGAGAAGCAGTAGCATCTGACACATTCATATATTTGAAACTCACCGCATCTCATGCAGCCTTGGCATTCACTTTCTTATTCTTCTTCCTGTCCTTCGGAGCCTCATCATTTCTGAAAGAAAACCTCATTAGGTTGACGGGGGACTTCAGCTGCTTAATGGCCATCAGGAGAACACCTGACCCACTTGACTCGCATTCCTCACTTGACTAGCCACTTTCCAACCTTTGCCCACAGTCTTCGCTCAATTGAGACACCGTGTCTGGTAGGGCCACCTGATCTGGCAGTAAGCGGTCACATGTCACAGCCTCTAATTCGCCCAAACTGCCCATTTGTTACTACTTTCACTACTGCAGACTTCATCCTGACACCAGACTCCCTTCTGCTGCTTTCCATGCCACTGGTGAAACCCTGTCCATTCTGGACAAGACCCCTCTCATTGGTGCATCGTTGCTGGGCAGGACGCCACTGGGACAATTCTCTTTCTACCTATGGCATTGTTGGACGGGGTGACATTATTGGGCGGAGCAACAGTGCTGGAAAGAGCAATGTCACGTGGCTGAATGCTGCTGGCTGGGACGCTGCTATTTGACGAGGTGGCTATGTAGGGCGGAGCAACTGTTCTAGGTGGTCCAATTTCACAAGGCCAAATGCTGCTAGCTGGGACACTTTTATTATTACAGACTAGACCTGTGACATCACTGTTGGGCCGGGTGCTCCCGAATGGGATGGTACATGGATGGACTCCACTGGACAGGGCATTACTATATGGGGCGTTAACACTGGGCAGGGTGTCTCTTCTATGCGTTACACAGGCCATAAAAGTGTTCACAGTATCATGGGCCACCATAACCCCCTAGTTCCTTTCCAGGGTCACCCTGCTGGTCACCCCACTAGTTGCTCCACTGGCCTTTCATGGGGCAAATATAAGCCCCTTAACTCTTTGTTGTTGGATAGATCCTCCCTTGGGCATTGGACCTGGGGTTATCGTCCTCATTAACCTGAATAAAGAACCACACAGGGTGTGGAGGGGAATACCTTGGTGACAGGGAAAAAGACAAAGAGACCAGGAGCACAGAATCAATAAGAAAAATGCCTTTATTAATCAAAAGAATGGCTCAAAAAAAATAATAAAACCATGTGATAAAAAATGTTTAAAACAGATACATCACAACTGGTACAATGTAATCAACACAGAACAATATCGTTGTAGTATAATCAATCAAAACAGATTGATTCAATAAGTGTATATTGTGTTTAAACAATTTGCTCAGGTAGTATAACCAGGAAAGCAATATAAAATAAAATTATATGCTGTGCAATAGCACAATAAGTGCACTTGTGTGAAAATGTTATATCGCGATATGTAACAAAATCATGTGAAGTAAATATAATTAAATTAATGTGTACACATATAATATAATATATCTGACAGTGTATAAATAAAATAACTAAAATCTGTCATAACGTGCACAAAAAAGGAATATATATTTAACTAAAATTAGTCAAGCATATAAAATAGTGCGTTAAACAAAATTAGATATCGCAATGTGTATGTATACTGGCCAATATAAACAAACAAACATGTGCACAACCATTAAATAAAAAGACCGCTATACCTGGGAGCAAGAGACCAGCGTGGTGTATCTGAAAAGAACGCGCCCCGACGCCCGTTTCAGAGATAACTCCTTCGTCAGGGGGATACAAGACCGCTAAGTAATGAGGCTATTTATAGAAAGCGACTGCCAGCGTATAATGACGTACAGCTGTGTGGGTAACATAACGGCGCATGCGCAAGCTGCGAATACCGGAAGTGACGTGATGGCCGACGTCATGCAGAAAATCACCGCCTGGAAAACCAGACAGGACATCTACATAAAGACGCCGCTACCACGGCAACGTCCGGCATCACAGCACGTGCATGCGCACTACCGAACACAATCGTCTGTAGTTATAAGAAGACGCTGATAAAACATCACAATTTGTGTCATCAATATGGGTGATTCTACAATAAGGCATGACAATGGACATATATTATACAGGTAGTATACACCCAATACTGCATTACATATTTGATAAATCTAAACATTATTTCGATAAATATCTTTGAAACAATTTGCATAATCTGCATAATTCAAAATATACATGTAAAAATGCAATAACTTTACAATAATGCAACAAAGTACATATGTGAAAGTACAATATCTTTACAATAATGTAACAAAGTACATACATGCATGACTATATATATACCAGAACATTCATGCAAACAATGTAAATACACCAACAATAATTATGTCTTAAATATAGATAATTATGTCGGCAGGTAGAAGAATAGAGATCCGATGAATGATCCTGAAATGCGTCACATTATTGAATTAGCCTCATGGTTACTAAAAGTAAAATACAAACATTAGTTAAAAACATATAACTATAAAATAAAACATGGAATCTACAAGAATGGGACAAAGGAAATATTTTCATTTAGACCTAACGGGGACACCGTTTGAAGTGTCCATATCCATTTTGTTTCAATTTGGGCAAGCCGTTTGCTGACATTGCCACCCCTAATCCCGCTTTTAAACAAGTCAATGCCAATCACCTTTAATAATTTGGAATCACAATTATGGTGCATCTTGAAGTGCCTAGGAAGAGTCTTAAGTGAGGCAACATCAGTCACATCTTTAGCTGCTGTGATACCCAAAACATGTTCCCGCACCCTTATCTTGAGCTATCTCGTAGTCATGCCCACATAAATAAGGGAGCAGGGGCATGTGGCATAATATATAACTGCAGATGATGTGCATGAAATGCAATGTTTGATGTCATAAGAGCGTGTTTTATCAGAACTAAGAAAGCTACGGGCCCTAACCACATTAGGGCATGCAACACAAGAACCGCATGGTTTACATCCAGTCAGAGGTATATTAGATGACAAAAATCTATTAGTAGGAACTCCTGTATACAAGCTTTTAACAAGATGGTCACCCAAATTGGGTGACCTTCTGAATGCCATTGATGGTTTATTACCTACAAATTTAGTCAGAATTGGATCTGATTTTAAAATCCGCCAATGTTTAGAGAGCAAAGCTCTAAAATAGTCACTTTGCCCATTATATTGGGTAATAAACCGTACAATATTACTGTTAGATTTCGGTATGCCAGGCCCAAAAAGGGCATCATGGCGGGTGGTGTGCCAAGCTCTATTGTACGCACGTTTAATCGATCTGCGACTGTATCCACGCTCCAAAAACCTCACACCCATCAATTCAGATTGTCTATCAAAATCTTGATCACTAGAACAGATACGTCTAAGACGCAAAAACTGTCCAAGTGGAATTGAATCGATTAAAGCTCGGGATGTGAGGACGAAGCGTGGACTAAAGAATTCACAGCCGTATGTTTTCTGAATAAATCAGTTTGCAAACAGTTATTCACATCCCTCATCACATGAACATCTAAAAAATCAATCATTTCAGAATGGTGAAAAAAAGTTAACCGAATATTGATTAAATTGTGATTGAGTGCATTAATGAACTCAGATAACATGTCCACTGAGTCCTGCCAAATAAAGAAAACGTCATCTATGTAGCGTGTCCAAAATAGATGACGTTTTCTTTATTTGCAAACTAATTTATTCAGAAATATTCTCTGAAAGATAATGTTAGCTGCACCTTTATTTATCCACTTAGTTGCTCACTGACTGAAAAATAACTGCTTTAATTCCTATGGAAATGAGGCTGAAGTGCTCTGAGCTTGTGGAAGTACCTCCCAAACCTCTGCCTCCTTGGCACTTTTCTCCCCCAGCTCCAGGAAGGTGGAGCTGGGTGTGGAATAGAATCAGGGAGGCAGAAGTTAGGGAAAAAGACACCTAGAGCACTTAAGACTCACTCGCATATTTATTAAAACAGCTTTTTTTTCCAGTCAGGGAGCAACAGATTGCGTAAGTAAATGTTAGGGGTCGAGTTCCCGCTTCTGCACAAGGGGAATCTCGAGCCATTCCAGCTGCGGTCTCCCATTCGTCTCCGGCAGCAGTGGACTCTGCTCAGCTTAGACGTCGGTCCCAGCGTCTCGCCCAGTCTGGCAGTGTGCAGAGGATTACTGCTGTTCCTCCAGACTCTGCTATTGTGGCCAGTACTGGTTAGCGGCGAGCAGATGTCTTTAGGACAAAGTCCTTGTTTTTCCCTTCTGAGCATGCCCAGGGTGAGATCTCTCATTGGAGATCAGGGTCACATGCTCAGGTACTTCAGCAGCTCCTATTGGTCTGCCAGGAAGGTCCTGTGACTACTGGTGTTCTGGAACAGGTTTCATTGGTCCTTGTTTCTGGCAGGTCCTGTAGCTGTTATTATAAAAGGGTGGCAATGCTGAGCCGCCATGCGCTAGTATCAACCATTATATGCTTTGCGCCAGTGTGGTCATGCGTGTGTGTGGTTAGGGCCCCGGCTGAAATAAGCCCCTAGAATACCGACTTAATCGGTGAGGAGTTTGATTGCCGTATTCAGGGTCTGGCGTTCCGCCATAGATTGCGGGTGACTCCCGCGAGGACGTTAGCGCATGATCACGTTCTATGTTCGCTTAGCACTTACTGTGTACCTGGGTGCCTGACAGGACACAGAACTTTTTCTCAGCGGCTCTGTGAAATAACAGAGTTCGCACATATTGCCACAGCGCATTGCGGTGTTTATTTTGGCGACTCTGCGGGATAACAGAGTTCGCGTCTTGCGCCTTTTTACTAGCAGCAGTTTCCGCCTGCACGGTGGACCCCGGGCTGCGAACGCACCTCCCTACTTCATATATTTGGTGCGTTCCGCAGACCCTAACATAATACTAGCGCCAGGGTCTGGCTAGTAAAATGGCGGATGACCAGCGTCTATTGCAGTACATCCAGCAGCTGGAGGGTAGGTTGGCGGCTCTTGAGCGCACAACCTTAGCTGTGGATGTTACCGCAGTCGCTGTTCAGGCTGCTAGCGTGGCTGCAGCCAGTTTGTCTTCTACCACCTCTGCCTCTACATTATCCCACCTCCCGCTTCCTGACAAGTTTGCCGGTGACAGCAAGCAATGTCGAGGATTCGTGAGTCAGTGCTCTATACAGCTCGAGCTTCTGGCTGCACGTTTCCTAATGGATCGGGCACAAGTGGGTTTTGCACTCTCTCTACTCTCGGGCAGAGCTTTGGAGTGGGCAACGCCGCTGTGGGAGCGCGATGATCGTGTGGTGCGGAGTGCTCCTCGTTTCCTGGAGGCTCTTAAAAAGGTCTTTTTAGGACCTCAGGTCACCCACGATACGGTGCTACAACTGCTGGCATTGCACAGGGTTCGTCTTTAGTCAGTCAGTTTTCCATCCAGTTTCGGACTCTGGCCTCAGAGCTAGACTGGTCGAATAAAGTTCTTATTCCAGTCTACTGGCGAGGACTGACTGACCATGTTAAAGACGCTTTGGCTACCAGGGAGATTCCCGCCACACTGGAGAAGCTTATCTCCATATCTACCCGCATCGACCTCCGTTTTCACGAGCGGAGGTTGGAGCGGGCCCAGTGTAGGCAGAGGATTCGGTTGGCTCCCACCTTTGCCAAACCTCTCGAATCCCCCGATCTGGCGTCCGAACCCCAAAAGGCCACAGAGCTTCCTCATGCAGGACCTAAGTCTTGGACCGTCCGAGTATCCGTGGTCTGTAACCTTTGTCAGCAGACAGGACACTATGCCAACAAATGTCCACAGCGATCGGGAAGCGATCGCGTCTAGTGGCCCTGGGAAGAGCTTCACTAGAGACAGCGGCATTTTCCTCCAAGATGACAATTAAAGGGACAATCACTGTAGGCACTTCCACTCTCACCGCCGACCTTTGCGTGGACTCAGGAGCAGAGGGAACTTCATGTCCTCTAACTTTGCTCGCCGTCATGCAATACCTCTGGTGGCGCTTGACAAATCAGTGACTGTCTGGGTAGTGAATGGGTCGACATTGCCCTCACAAATTACACACCAGACTGTTCCACTTGCATTGTTTGTATCTCCTTCCCATCAGGAACTTATTTCCCTACTCGTCCTTCCCGAGGGAATAGACGAGATCCTACTAGGTATACCTTGGCTCCGTTTCCACTCCCCACATAGAGTGGACTTCGGGTAGGATACTGGGTTGGAGTGATGCATGTAGAGGCAGATGTGTCAGGAGTTGCGTTCAGGTTACCACTACTGAGTTACCCGCAGATCTTACTCCACTTCCCAAGTGCTACTGGTCATATGCAGACGTGTTCTCCAAGAAGGCTGCGGAGACTCTTCCGCCTCATCGCCCCTATGACTGTCCTATCGACCTCTTGCCTGGCGCAGAACCTCCTCGGGGAAGGGTCTATCCCCTCTCTCTTCCTGAGACAGAGGCCATGTCGCAATATATTCAGGAGAACCTGGCAAGAGGGTTTATTAGGCAGTCGGTGTCACCGGCAGGGGCGGGATTCTTCTTCGTGCAGAAGAAGAATGGAGAATTACGTCCGTGTATTGATTACAGGGGTCTTAACGCCATCACCGTTAAGAACAAGTACCCGTTGCCCTTGATTTCTGAGCTCTTTGATAGGCTTCGGGGAGCAAGGGTATTCACTAAACTAGATCTGCGCGGTGCTTATAACCTGATTCGCATCCGTGAGGGGGACGAATGGAAGACGGCTTTTAATACCAGGGATGGGCATTACGAATATCTGGTGATGCCCTTTGGGCTCTGTAATGCCCCAGCCGTTTTCCAAGACTTTGTCAATGACATCTTCCGGGATATGCTCTCCACCTCGGTCGTAGTCTATCTGGATGATATACTCATCTTCTCTCCAGATATTGACTCCCACCGGAGAGATGTCTGCAGAGTCTTCGACCTCTTACGGGCTAATTCCCTTTATGCTAAGTTAGAGAAATGTATGTTTGAGCTGGAGTCTTTACCTTTCCTTGGTTATATCATCTCAACCCAGGGATTGGCTATGGATCCGGCCAAACTACAGGTGTGATGGACTGGCAGGAACCCCACTCTCTTAAAGCGGTGCAGTGCTTTATGGGGTTCATTAATTACTATCGCCAGTTCATTCCCCATTTCTCTACCTTGGTAGCTCCCTTGGTAGCCCTCACCAAGAAGGGAGCAAATCCCAAATTGTGGTCGGAAGAGGTCTCCAAGGCTTTCACTTCTATTAAGTCTCATTTTGCTAGCGCTCCCATCCTACATCGCCCCGATGTTGATAAGCCATTTTTATTGGAGGTGGATGCCTCATCCGTTGGTGCTGGAGCAGTCCTCTTCCAAAAGGATGCTCAAGGTCGGAAGCATCCTTGCTTCTTCTTCTCTAAGACCTTCACATCAGCGGAGAGGAATTATTCCATCGGGGATAGGGAGTTGCTAGCCATGAAGTTGGCCTTCTCTGAGTGGAGACATCTGTTGGAGGGGGCCCGCTTTCCCTTCCAAGTCTTCACCGACCACAAAAATTTGGTGTATCTGCAGACAGCCCAGCGACTTAACTCTCGCCAGGCCAGTGGTCCTTGTTCTTCTCCCGGTTTAATTTCACACTCCATTTCCTCTCGGGAGAGAAGAACATTCGTGCCGACGCTCTCTCTCGCTCTGTGGTGTCCTCTGAGTAGGAGGTGGAGGAGCCTCGGCTTATTGTTCCCACAGAGAGCCTGAGAACAGTGGCCCCGGTTTCGCTAGAGTCTGTGCCCCCGGGCATGACATTTGTGCCTACCAATTTGCGACCGGAGGTACTCTCTTGGGCACATTCGTCCAGGGTGGGTGGACACTTTGGGGCAAAGAGGACATCTGAATTGCTGGCGAGGACATACTGGTGGCCGCATATGGTCCGTGATGTTGGGGACTATGTTCGGGCGTGTGTCTCCTGCGCCAAGAATAAGTCTCCATGACAACGGCCAGCTGGGTTACATTACCCTTTGCCGGTGGCAGACAGGCCCTGGGAGATGGTTGGGATGGACTTTGTGGTGGGCTTGCCCAAGTCTCGTGGTTGCACCATCATTTGGGTAATCACCGACCATTTCTCCAAAATGGTGCATCTGGTGCCGCTACCACGGTTACCTTCTGCACGAGCTCTGGCAGCGTTGTTCGTTAGGCACATCTTCCGTTTACACGGCATGCCGGACAAGATTGTCAGTGACCAAGGTCCCCAGTTTGCGTCTCGGTTCTGGAGAGAGCTTTGTCGTCTACTCAGTATTGAGTTAAAACTCTCTTCAGCGTACCATCCTGAGACGAATGGGTTGGTAGAGAGGGCCAACCAGACCTTGGTCACCTATCTACGACATTTTGTCTCTGACTGGGCATCCTTGCTACCATGGGCAGAGTTTGCACTAAACAATGCTGTGGCTGACTCCACCGGACAGACTCCATTCCTCCTGAACTACGGTCAGCATCCGCGGGTGTTAGAACCCTCTTGTTAGATTTTGTTTCAGTTTGCTGGTCACATGACCTTTTTTACCCTATTTAGTCTGGCTCCGCCCTTCTGGCTTTGCTGGACTTCATTGTATTATATACTCTTAAGCTAGCCGGGTGCTTAGGTGCCTTACTCTGTCAGTTTTGCTTGATCTTAGGATCACTTAGTATTTGTTTTCTGTTTTATATTCCCTGCTACACTTTCTGTTAGGAGGTGTCCACCTTTTCACCCAGTCCCTAGATCTTGTAGGGATTCCTCCCTCGCAACTATAGGTCTTCGTTCAGACTAGCTGAGGACTTTAGCGGGTCTGGTCGCAGGATCAGGTTCCCCGTTACATCGTAGGGATCCAGCTCAGTCCTATTGTAGGGACAGAATTCCCACCTTTCCTTAGTGCTTGTAGCAGATCATAACAGTAAGTCCAGCCCAAAGAAAAAAAAAAAAAATCTCTAAGGAAAGATTTTCTGTTTCATCATGGTCTCGGTTCAGGATTTGGTTCAACGCCTGCAGGGACTTTCTCTGGAGGTGGCTGAGATAAAGCAACACGTGAGTAGTTGTTCTGGAGCACATTTCGTGGAGCCTAAGGTACGTTTGCCTGATTTATTTTTTGGTGAACAACAAGATTTTTTTTCTTTTAAAAATGCTTGCTTGTTGTATTTCCGTTTGAGACCCAGATCCTCTTGTGATGAATCACAGCGCATAGGGTTCATAATGTCACTTTTGTGCAAAGAACCTCAGGACTGGGCCTTTTCTCTGCAGCCTAGTGATCCATGCTTTAGATCAGTGGATAGTTTTTTTTCTGCTTTGGGGTTATTGTATGACGATCCGGATCGTGTTTCGTCAGCTGAGACAGAATTGAGACGTTTGAGACAGGGATCAGGTAATGTGGAAAAATATTGTACTCACTTCCGAAGGTGGTCCACTCAGGTGGGCTGGAACGATTCTGCTTTGAAAAGTTTATTTCTTGCAGGGTTAAGTGAGAGGGTTAAAGATTTGCTGATTGCTTATCCCATACCTGGTAACTTGCAAGAGGCTATGCAATTAGCCATACGTGTGGATAGGAGACTGCGTGCAAGGGTTAATGAGAGTAAATCTGCCTTGTCAGCTCCAAGTTTGGAGAAGGAATGTACTGACATTGCAGAGCCGATGGAGATTGGAGCTATGACACCTCACTCTCGAGAAAAAGAAAGCAGATTTGCTAAGGGCTTGTGTTTCTATTGTGGTAAATCTGAGCATTTTATTAAGAACTGTGCGCTTCGAATGAATAAAGAGAAAAAAAAATGAGGTCAGTTTTGCCCGCATAGCTTGTTTAAACAATAAAGGTGTCTTTCTTTCTGCTACCACTGCTGTTGAGGAGGAATTAATGGAGTTTCGGGTATTTGTGGATTGTGGTTCAACTCTCAATGTGATTGATGGGACATTTTTGGAAAAACTAAAATTAAAACCCAAACTTCTGTCTTCCCCTATTAATGTGGTGTCTGTGGATGGTTCTCACTTGAAAAATGTTACTCACCATATCTGTGAATTTCCTCTTACTATTAATGGTGTTCATCAAGAGAATTTGGATTTGGTAGTTTTGAATAATTTGCCCTCACCGGTGATTTTGGGGTTACCCTGGTTAAAATTGCACAATCCGGTACTGGATTGGTCTACCAATGAAATTAAGTCCTGGAGTCCTAAGTGTTATGACAAGTGTTGTAACGGGCGTATTGCTGCTGTAGTTAAGGGGGAGTTACCTGTACCTATTCAGGATTTTTGGAAAGTTTTTTCTGATAAGGAATCGCAGGTATTGCCTCCTCATAGAGATTATGATTGTGCAATTGAATTTGTCCCTGGAGCGACTCTTCCTAAAAGTCGTTTATTTAATTTGACTATTCCTGAGAGAAAGGCTTTGTGTTGTGAATGGGTTTGAGATGAGTTCTGAGCAGAGGCTCCCTCTGGTGGTTACAAGCGGTGCTAGTGAGGATTGTGAGGACTGGGAATCAGGTGTTACTGACTGGTCTTATATAAGGGAGTCATTTTCCCATCAGGGTTGCCGGTGATCAATTGTTCTGGTCTGAATCCTTCATTCCAGTTTCCCTTGTAGCCTGCTGTGTCGTGTCTGCATCTCCTGCTTACAGATAAGACTTTTGCTTCTTTTGTGTTTTTGCTGTGTTTTTGCATTTTGTCCTGCACTTCTTTGGGGGCCTTCAGGGTCCCCTCCGGGGGCTTCTGCCCACTCAGTTTAGTTCAGCCACTGAGTTTTGTTCTTTTGCTTTTTCCAGTTTTTTCAGTGGCTGCTGTTTTGATTTTGTTATACCAGAGAACTAATTTAGGTGGTAGAGGTCGTGTGATCTCAGGTGATTTTGAAATTAGTAGAGTTGGTGCTTTTCAGGGTTTTCTGGGATTGCAGTAAGTACCCTTCCTATCCTTTTCTATTTAGGTAGTTTGGGCCCCAGCGTTTGCTCATACTATTTTCTTTCTGTGTCAGTATTTCCTCTTGTCTAACCGCCATTACATGTTTGGGGGCTTTCTGTTATCTTTGGGGTTCTGCTCCGGGGCAGATAGCTTTCCTATTTCTATCTTTAGGTGTAGTTAGTTTCTCAGGCTGTGACGAGGCGTCTAGGACCAACGTAGGAACGCTCCACGGCTGCCTCTAGTTGTGGTGGTTAGTCAGGGTACTGCAATCTCATAGATTCCAACTGCTCTGGTGTATTGCCTTTTTTACCTGCACTCCTCAGCTACCGAAACATAACAGCTTTGGAGGAATACATACAGACAAGCTTGGCCGCCGGTCACATTAGGCCTTCCAAATTGGATTTTTTTTTGTTAAAAAAAAGGACGTCGGTTTACGGCCTTGTCTAGACTTTCGTGAGATTAATAAGATTACTGTACGCAATCCTTATCCACTGCCATTGATTCCTGATTTGTTTAATCAGTTAGTGGGGGCCAAGTGGTTCTCGAAAATTGATCTTCGAGGGGCATACAATTTGTTGCGCATGAAGGAGGGGGATGAATGGAAGACTGCGTTTAACACTCCACTGGGTCATTTTGAGAATCTGGTCATGCCCTTTGGACTTTCCAGTGCTCCGGCATTTTTTCAGAATCTTATTAATGACATCCTTAGACCTTTGATCGGCAGAAATGTGGTTGTGTATTTGGATGACATTTTGATTTATTCATCAGATTTGGAGTCTCATTGGAGGAGTGTGCGTGAAGTATTACAGTTACTGAGTGATAATTCACTTTTTGCCAAACTAGAAAAATGTGAGTTCGCTGTACAGAGACTTAGTTTTTTGGGCTATATTGTCTCCAGTGAAGGTTTTGAGATGGACCCAGTGAAGGTGCAAGCTGTGCAGGATTGGCCTAGACCTATTGGTGTGAAATCAATACAGAGGTTTTTGGGGTTCGCCAATTATTATAGAAAATTCATAAAAAAAATTTCTGTGATTGCCAAACCTCTGACCGATCTCACCAGGAAAGGTGCTGATGTGGTTCAGTGGACTACTGAGGCCATTGAGGCTTTTGTGTTGCTAAAGGAGAGGTTCAGCTCTGCTCCCATCCTTACGCAGCCTGATGTGACTAAACCATTTTTGGTTGAGGTTGATGCTTCTTCTGTGGTGGTCGGCGCGGTGTTGTCTCAGGCAAAGACGGATGGAGTACATCCCTGTGCTTTTTTTTGAAAGAAATTTTCTGAGTCTGAACTAAATTATGATATCGGTAATCGGGAATTGTTGGCAATTAAACTCGCATTTGAACACTGGCGTCATTTTTTGGAGGGAGCGGAATTTCCCATTCAAGTCTTCACCGATCATAAAAATCTGATCTACCTTGATGCTGCCAAACGCTTGAATGCCCGTCAGGCTTGGTGGGCACTGTTTTTCTCACGGTTTAATTTTACCGTTACTTACATCCCAGGTGCTAAAAATGTTAAAGCTGATGCTTTGTCTCACAGCTTTTCTCCTATGGTGGGTACTGAGGATGAGGAGGAAAACATCTTGCAAGAGGGGGTTGTTATTGCTGTTTTGGACTCCGTGTTGGAAGATGAGATTCTTAAAGCACAGGAGAATGCCCCATCTAACACGCCGCATGGGAGGTTGTTTGTGCCTGGTACCCTGAGGAGAGATTTGTTTGTTGAATGTCATGACTCCCGGTTGGCAGGTCATCCTGGAATCTCTGAGACCAAGAGACTTGTGGGTCACAGTTTTTGGTGGCCAGGATCGCAGAAGGAAGTCATTAAGTGGGTGCGTCAATGCACTGTGTGTGCACTGTGTGTGCTAGATCTAAGTCTTCTCATACTCCTGCTGCGGGTTGCTTTGCCCTCTGGAGGTCCCTAGTGCACCTTGGACACATTTGGCTATGGACTTTATTACTGACCTTCCCCCCTCTGAGGTTTTCACTGTCATCTGGGTGGTCGTGGACCGTTTTAGCAAGATGTGTCACTTGGTTCCTTTCATCAAACTGCCCTGCGCTAAGACTCTCGCTAAGGCCTTTGTCAAGGAAATAGTCAGACTACATGGCGTTCCTACTGACATTGTTTCCGATAGGGGACCTCAGTTTGTGGCTCGTTTTTGGCGCGCTTTTTGTGACAGGTTGGGAGTTCATTTGTCGTTTTCTTCCGGATATCATCCTGAGTCTAATGGCCAGACAGAAAGGAAAAACCAGGATGTTGGGCAGTTCTTGCGTTGTTTTGTGACTGATAATCAAGAGGGGTGGTCTGAGTTTCTGCCACTTGCTGAGTTTGCTCTTAACAATCATACATCCGCTTCTGCTGGTTGTTCGCCTTTTTTTGTTGTACTGGGAGACATCCGTCTTTTGGGTCATTTTCCAAGTTGGGATCGGCTGTACCTGAAGAGGAGAATTTTTCTGGTGTTTTGGAGAGAGTTTGGACTGATGTGCGTGGTAATCTTCAGGAGGCTAACAAAAGATCCAAAGTGTATTTTGATAGAAAACGACAAGAGGTTTTGTTTGCTATTGGTGACATGGTTTGGTTGTCCTCTAAGAATCTGCGCTTGAGGATTCCGTCTAAGAAATTGGGTCCCAAGTTTGTAGGGCCCTTTAAGGTGCTTCAGGTTATTAACCAATCTGCTGTTAAATTGGAGCTTCCTACCTCCTGGAAGATTAATCCGGTGTTTCATGTTTCTCTCTTGAAAAAAGCTGAGGTCTCAGATGGAGACGTCTCGGCCACTGTTCCCCTGGTGGTGGAGGACGGACAATATGAGATTTCCCGCATCCTAAATTCTAGACGGTATAGAGGGAGTTTGCAGTACCTCGTCGCTTGGAAGGGTTATGGACCCGAGGATAACTCATGGGTGAGGGCGGATGATGTTTCTGCGTCTAGACTTGTTAGAGCATTTCACAAGAGGTTTCCGGATAAGCCTAAGTCCTAGGGGATCCGGAGGATCCTCTTAGAAGGGAGGGTACTGTTAGAACCCTCTTGTTAGATTTTGTTTCAGTTTGCTGGTCACATGACCTTTTTACTCTATTTAGTCTGGCTCCACCCTTCTGGCTTTGCTGGACTTCATTGTATTATCTACTCTTAAGCTAGCCGGGTGCTTAGGTGCCTTACTCTGTCAGTTTTGCTTGATCTTAGGATCACTTAGTATTTGTTTTCTGTTTTATATTCCCTGCTACACTTTCTGTTAGGCGGTGTCCACCTTTTCACCCAGTCCCTAGATCTTGTAGGAATTCCTCCCTCGCAACTATAGGTCTTCGTTCAGACTAGCTGAGGACTTTAGCGGGTCTGGTCGCAGGATCAGGTTCCCCGTTACATCGTAGGGATCCAGCTCAGTCCTATTGTAGGGACAGAATTCCCACCTTTCCTTAGTGCTTGTAGCAGATCATAACAGCGGGTTCCGGTGCCCATGCCGTGTCTTCTGCCGACTCCAGGGTGGCAGACTGGGCTGTGGAGGCACGGGACATTTGGGACCGTACCCAGGATGCCATTCAGGCGTCCAAGGAGAGGATGAGGTCCTCCGCCGACGCACATCGGCGCCCTGCTCCAACATTTGCTCCTGGGGACTTGGTGTGGCTCTCCGCCTGTAACATTAGGCTGCGAGTTGAGTCCACTAAGTTGGCACCCCGCTACCTGGATCCTTTTAAGGTCTTCGAGCAGGTTAACCCTGTGGTATACCGTTTGGCTCTTCCACCACGCCTGGGTATCTCTGACACCTTTCACGTATCCCTCTTGAAACCTGTGCTCATGTCCCGGTTTTCCGAGTCATCTGCCGGGACATCGGGTTCGTCTACGGATGACCATGAGGTGAACGCCATCGTAGGATGTAAGGTGGTACGGGGCAAAAGATTTTATTTGGTGGATTGGAGGGGTTATGGGCCTGAGGATAGGTTCCTGGGAGCCTGCCGAGCACGTTCACGCTCCGCAGCTCATCGCTGCTTTTGAAAGCAGCGAGGCCCAGAGAAGGGGGGCCCTAGGAGGGGGGGTAATGTTAGGGGTCGAGTTCCCACTTCTGCACAAGGGGAATCTCGAGCCATTCCGGCTGCGGTCTCCCATTCGTCTCCGGCAGCAGTGGACTCTGCTCAGCTTAGACGTCGGTCCCAGCGTCTCGCCCAGTCTGGCAGTGTGCAGAGGATTACTGCTGTTCCTCCAGACTCTGTTATTGTGGCCAGTACTGGTTAGCGGCGAGCAGATGTCTTTAGGACAAAGTCCTTGTTTTTCCCTTCTGAGCATGCCCAGGGTGAGATCTCTCATTGGAGATCATGGGTCACATGCTCAGGTACTTCAGCAGCTCCTATTGGTCTGCCAGGAAGCTCCTGTGACTACTGGTGTTCTGGAACAGGTTTCATTGGTCCTTGTTTCTGGCAGGTCCTGTAGCTGTTATTATAAAAGGGTGGCAATGCTGAGCTGCCATGCGCTAGTATCAACCATTATATGCTTTGCGCCAGTGTGGTCATGCGTGTGTGTGGTTAGGGCCCCTGCTGAAATAAGCCCCTAGAATACCGACTTAATCGGTGAGGAGTTTGGTATGCTAGCTGGTCAGGGTCGGTGTCCTAGATTCCCTAGATTACCGGCATAACCGGTGAGGAGTTTGATTGCCGTATTCAGGGTCTGGCATTCAGACGCCATAGATTGCGGGTGACTCCCGCGAGGACATTAGTGCATGATCACGTTCTATGTTCGCTTAGCACTTACTGTGTACCTGGGTGCCTGACAGGACACAGAACTTTTTCTCAGCGGCTCTGTGACGTAACAGGGTTCGCTTTCAACGCTAGACAGCGCCCTAGCGTGTTTATTTTGCGACTCAGTTGTGTTTAAGTGAGTTCGCACACATCGCCATAAAGCGCTGCGGCACTCCTAGCGGCTCTGTGAAATAACAGAGTTCGCACATATTGCCACAGCGCATTGCGGTGTTTATTTTGGCGACTCTGCGGGATAACAGAGTTCGCGTCTTGCGCCTTTTTACTAGCAGCAGGTTCCGCCTGCACGGTGGACCCGGGCTGCGAACGCACCTCCCTACCTCATATATTTGGTGCGTTCCGCAGACCCTAACAGTAAAGGTGTGGATGAATTTACCTTTCACAGGACAAGACCATATAAACAGTTTGGCGGAGAGGGGTTGGATTGTGCTGACAGATTCCCATTAAACATCTACATATTTTAATGTTGTCATCATGTCGCTATCTACCAATCTTCTGTACTTTAAAAATGGGACCATGGTGGTATTAAAATATAAAAACAAACAAGAAGAACAGAGACCCACTAGACACCTGCTGTTCTTCCACACTGCCATGTTCTCCGCCAGTGTGCTTGCTTCCTCTTTGGGCAGTGGTGAAGACCGGTTGGGGACATGGTCATCGGAATAGTAGGGATCTAGTAGATGAGTATTTTTTTTTTTTTCATTTTAAATCTACTATGGGCCAATTTTTAAAGTAATAAAGCCTTTATAACTTTTAATAGTAAATTTAATTGGACATTGGCTTTCCATGTTCTCTAAATCTTTTGGATATGTGTAATGAAAACTTTCTTGTGTATCCTTACATTTTAAATGAAGATTTCAGGGTTTATTCCTCTATGATTAGATTTTTTTGTTGCTGTGTATTCATCATGACCTTCCTAACACTGTCTTCCATGTATATGACACTTGTAATTAGAAGGATGTGATGAAGAGTCGTTGTTTGTGCTATGAATAGCCATAGATGGAAATTCCATAAACCACATAAGAGTATCCAATTTATACATTAATTTAATCTGACATGAGTAATTTAGTGAAAGGAAAGGATTTGACATGGTATTTGAAATTGGAGTTGCTAGGAGCGATTGCTGCAGTATGTTTACACCCATATTCCAAAAGAAATGCCAATTATGCCATAAACGCTATTACTAAATTAATGGATAAATATATAAGCAAGCTGAGTGGCTGCTCCTAATGAGATGGCTCACAGCAATACGCTGTATCTTCTGTAACTAATAAAGCTCAGACTGCTGCACTAATAGCATTTACCTTGAAGAATTTTAAAGACCAATAAATCACTGGCGGCTGTTGTGTCTGCAAACTTCACGGGCTTTATTTGACCACTGAGTATATGGCGTGATTGCTAAAAACCGTATATTAGCAGATTTATGATTGTAATTTATTTCATCATTTTGATTTGGGCAAGTAACATAATGAGCACATAGAAATTAAGTAATACTGAATGTATCACATTTGTAATCACATATTATTAATTTATTATTTATTATTTACCCCTTTGCGTAAATGGACGTAATTCAACATCCTGCACTTTGGTGACTATGTATGGAAGGGGTTCAGTAGCTGTCTTTAACAGCATATGACTAACAGCCAAAGGAGGAGCTGAGCTCTGAATGCGGCTGTTAACTATTCAGATTCTGCTGTCACTTTAAATAACACAGCTTGTACGTACGTGTACCGGCTTCCATCAGCCCCCCCCCCCCCGTTACACAAGTGTAAGCAGATTGCGGGATGCAGTGACAGACAGAAGGCAGAGCAAGGGTTAACAAATTTAACAGTATAATGTAACAGTGTATTAACTTCTCGCAGGGAGATAAATGGTTAAAGGGAGATGGTAAGAACAGCAAGTGCAGAAAAATAGCAGTCCCGTTATTAAACTTATCGTGTCCTTTATGCTCCTCAACCGCAGATGATCCCGCAGGGGATGCAGCAATAGCAACGGCTGGAAAGGTGTCCACAGAGGGGGTCCTTTGAGCGATGATCCATCTTCTGGCGGCAGCGGTCGGTCTCCGGTACCTTCCGCTGAGCCCCTAGTCCAAGAACTCGCGATTCCAAAGCAAACCAGGCCGCAGCACTCTCGGAGTTGAACGCGAGCTGATGTCCAACAAATGGCAAGGAAAACTGTAAACGAGTGTCTGGTACTCGGCCTTCTCTCCTCCGAGTGTGTGCAGTACTCACAGTCTCTGGGTGCATGGCAACTTTCTCTCCCTCAGCTCTGCTGATAATCATGGGAGCCGACAAACGCAGCCTGTCGCAGCGCCGGTGCTCAGGAGGTGGAGCACGCTGCTCACCCTGCTGAGCGCTACCTGTTCGTGCCAAACTGCCTGTCACTGCTCACGCTTTTGCTTTTATCACGCCCCTCCTGCCCGGGTCATGAGGTTGGCCCGGTCCCTCATTTCTTTCCCCAGGGAACATGGTAGGCAGCCTCAACAGTTCTGGACCGGCTCGGTACAGGTACCCCCTTCCTCCTTACATAATCACAAGCACAGGTTGGTCCCTATGACAGTTGGTGGCCTACTGAAGGCTCCAGTTGCTTCCATTTTTGTCCTCCTATTAAGCTCAGAGGAGGACAAAGATGGGCGGCATGGTGGCTCAGTGGTTAGCACTGCAGCTTTGCAGCACTGGGGTCCTGGGTTCAAATCCCACCAACGACAATATCTGCAAATAGTTTGTATGTTCTCCCCGTGCTTGCGTGGATTTCCTCCAGTTCTCCGGTTTCCTTCCACATTCTAAAGACATACTGATAGGGATTCTAGATTGTGAACCCCATCGGGGACAGTGCCGATAATGTATGTAAAGCACTGTGGAATTAATGGTTCATATAAATGATTAAAATAAATACAGTACACTGACTTTCATAGGAGACTGCGGTTTAAACTACGAATATTCTGCACTACCATGGTATTGCACTATAGTATAAATAATTGGATGATGCCAGGTTCAAAGCCCCTAACGAGACTAAGAAAAACTAAAGTAAAAAGAAAAGAAAAGTTTAAAAATGTAAAACAAAAATTCAAAATCATCCCTTATTGAAAGTAAACACATTTGGTATTGCTATGTACGGAAAAGTAAAATCTGTCAAAACATAAATTTAATAACCCAATCATTAAACAACGTAGTGAGAAAAAAAAGCAAAATTTTGGGTCATCATATTATTTACCTAAAGAAATACAATAAAAAGTGTTCAAAATATCTTGTATCAATGAAAATGTCAGCTCGTCATGCAAAAATAACAAGCCCTCACAAAGCTCTATTGATGGTAAAGTGAAAAGGTGAGAAAGGCAGTAAGACCATGCTTTCCTCAGGTACAAGAGAGAAAGGCAGTAAGACCATGTTTTCCTCAGGTACAGGTGAGAAAGGTAATAAGACCATGCCTTCTTCAGGTACAAGTGAGAAAGACCATGTGTCACAATACTGTAGTAGGATTTCCCAGGTCAATGGGCTCCTTCCCTGTCCCTATAGCTAGGAGGACCCTAGGCTATCCCTATTTCCGAGACTACCCCTGATGGTGGAGATTGTGTGGGTGTCGTACCTTGCTATGCTCCTATATGCACACTGATCTGTTTCCTCCCCCATTCAGGGAAATATACACTGTTTTTCTCACCTGTATCTGTAGAAAGCATGGTATTACTATCTTTATTACAATCAAAAAGTTCTGTTTTTGAAGATCATAGTGTATATCCAGGACCTGCCTGATTCATATTCTCTGTAACATGTAATCCACTGTTTAGTAATAAGTTCCTCTTAATCACACATTGTGCCAGGCAGATAAGAGCTTAAACTTGTCCAATGACTTGTTTGTCCTGACCTGAAAGCCCCTCTCAATGGCTCTTTTCAGTTTGACAAACAAGAGAGCAGGAACAGCGACACAAGGTCTCGCTTTCTATAATTCATAATTTGGTTTTGCTATAGTTTTTTGTACTTTGTACAAACAGGGGTGTGGATCTATTTTTTGAGCTAAGCATTTCATTTATATACTTTCCAATGACCAGGTATTTGACCAGTTAGACCTCGATCATGCTCTGCCCCATCTACATTGAGGGCATCTGAAATTAAGTCAGTTTTAGATGATAGGACCGTCACTATTGGAGTACACCTTGTCTCAGTGGGATGGCTTTTACACTTTATTGATGAAAAACAGTGTTAAGTATTCTACAGTATGTTATTTATATGTACTATTACTATTTACTTACAGAAGTGTATATGCTCATTTTGTTTCTATCTTAGGTTTGTCTGTTAAATGGCCATAATGTGAACATGCTCTTCTCATTTCTTTGGGTTTGATGTGATTAGATAGATAGATAGATAGATAGATAGATAGATAGATAGATAGATAGATAGATAGATAGATAGATAGATAGATAAGAGTAATTAATGACACCAGAGAGCAGGGCCGGCTCCAGGTTTTTATGGGCCCCGGGCGAAAGAGCCTCAGTGGGCCCCTTTAACACAGACCACGATTCATGATGCACAGATACTGCAGAGAAATATGGGTATAGTACAATGCCAAATACTTCACTTCTTCCATTACATGAGTGATATCTATTGTAAATTGTACAATAGCTCAAAAACCGCCAAATCCTCACAGCGCACAGTACAGACTGGACAGTACAGTCCTCCATACAATATTATGGGCACCACAGTCTCCCCCTTATCACCCATATAATACCCCATGCAGGATGTCACCCCCCATATAATGCTCCATACAGAATACTGGACCCAATATAATGCTCTATACAGGATACTGGTCCCCATATAATGCTCCATACAGGATACTGGTCTCCATATAATGCTCCATACAGAATACTGGACCCAATATAATGCTCCATACAGGATACTGGTCCCCATATAATGCTCCATACAGGATACTGGTCCCCATATAATGCTCCATACAGGATACTGGTCCCCATATAATGCTCCATACAAAATATGGAGCTCTCCTCTGCGCTGTACTGCGTTCTGCACTGTTACAGCTCAGGAAAGGGCGCTGTGGAAAGACTCCCCATTATCATCATGATTTCCTCCCCATCATCATCATTGCCTCCTTATCATCATCATTGCCTCCCCATTATCATCAATGCCTGCCCATCATCATCATCTCCTCCCCATCATCATCAATGCCTGCCCATCATCATCATCTCCTCCCCATCATCAATGCCTGCCCATTATCATCATGGCCTCCCCATCATCATCATCTCCTCCCCATCATCAATGCCTGCCCATTATCATATCCTCCCCATCATCATCATGGCCTCCCATTATCATCAATGCCTGCCCATCATCATCATCGCCTCCCCATCATAATTATCACCTCCCCATCATCATTAATGCCTCCCCATTATCATCAATGTCTCCCCATCATCATCATCCCTCCCCATCATCATTATCACCTCCCCATCATCATCAATGCCTGCCCATCATCATCTTCTCCCCATCATCAATGCCTGCCCATTATCATCAATGCCTGCCCATTATCATCAATGCCTGCCCATTATCATCATCTTCTCCCCATCATCAATGCCTCCCCATTATCATCAATGCCTGCCCATTATCATCAATGCCTCCCCATTATCATCAATGCCTGCCCATTATCATCAATGCCTGCCCATCATCACACACAGACAGCACAAGCACTCTCTCACATACATACACACACACATACACACATACACACACACACACACAAAGCACCGCACTACATACACACAGAGACACACACAGAGACGTCTTACCTGTTCAGCGTCCGCGCTCTCTGCCACAGCCGGCCGCTGAATGATGACGTCATTCAGCGGCGCTGCTGTGAGAGGAAGCGCCGGCCCCCTGGAGCCCGGAGCTGCGGCAGCGGAGGCACGGGAGAGGTAAGTATTGTGCCAGCTGATGCTGGGGCCCTGAGCAAGCGGGGGGGGCCCAGTGGCGGCGCTGACACCGCTCTCCTCCGCTAACGGGCGCGGGGGTGCCAGACGGCGAGTGGGCCCCCCTGCCTGCTCAGGGCCCCGGCACTTGCCCGGGTGTGCCGGGTGCTGACGCCGGCCCTGCCAGAGAGGTCATGTATAGACCCTCTGCTGCCACCACATGTGAAGGATCCGCATCTTGCCACCCCGCCTGACGTCAATATTACGTGGTAAGGTCTACCCACTTGTACCAACGTGACGTTCCACACCCCCTAGGGACACGTAAGGTAAGCTTGGTACAGTTTTACACACACTCCCTGTTCACACAGGCCCAGGGAAGCATGGGGAGTGAGAGGATGCGGCCCACGCAGTCACTGATGTGTCACCACACTCGCCAATAGGGATGATCGAATAGCTTCAAATAAGTGCTTATCCGAATAGCTATGGCGCTTCCCGAATAGCTGCATTGGTAACCCGGATACCTGGAGCGCTCCCGATAATCAGCAGTTCGGCACCACAGTTGCATGTGTCGCTGCTGTTTCACAGTCACAACACATGCATGGAGAGCCTAACAAACAGGCTATCCATGCATGTTTTACTGTGAAACAGCCGCGTCACAGGCAGCTGCGGCGCTGAACAGGTTACCAATGCAGCTATTCGGGAAGTACTATAGTTATTCGGATAAGCTCTTATCTGAAGCTATTCGATCATCCCTACTCACCAACAACCCTGACTGTTATGAATGTGCTAGAGATGGTTTCTGAGCAGAGGCTCCCTCTGGTGGTTACAGACAGTACTGAACCTTTCAGCGAGGAGTGGCAATCTGGAATCACAGACTGGTCTGATATAAGGAGGTTCCCTCCCATGATGGTTGCCGGTGATCAATTGTTCTTGTCTCAATTGTGGTTCCTGGTTCATTTGGAAGTTTGCTGGAGTCCTGCCTGCATCTCCTGCTTTCAGATAAGATATTTTTTGCTTTTCTTTTTGTGCTTGCTTTTTGCATTGTTTTCTGCACTTTTGTGGAGGTCAGCCAGGTCCCCTCCTGGGGCCTGAGCTCCTCACAGTTTTTCTGCACCACTGTTATTTGCTCATTTTGCTTTTTCCTGTTTTTTCAGCGGCTGCGGCATGGTTTTTGTTCACACTGAGATCTGATTTAGTGGGTGGCGAGATCGTGTGATCTCAGTATTTTTGTAATCAGAATTGTTGGATTTTTGTAGGGTTTTCTGGGTTGCAGAAAGTAATCTCTCCTGTCCTATCCTATTTAGTCAGCTTGTGGCCCCAGTGTTTGCTCAGTCTATTTTCTGCCTGTGTTTGTATTTTCATCTTGTCTAACCGCCATTATATGTTTGGGGGCTTCCTATTTTCTTTGGGGATCTGCTCCGGGCAGATAGCTTTCATCTTTCTGCCTTTAGGTGTAGTTATCTCTCAGGCTGTGACGAGGCGTCTAGGATCAACGTAGGAACGCTCCACGGCTACCTCTAGTTGTGTCGTTAGTTTTGGAATCTGCAACCCACCAGTTACCAACATCTCTGTTCCTCCTCAGCTACCGAAACATAACAGTATCACCGCCCATAACTGAAAATTATATGGTACTCACAGAAGGGAAAAATAGTGTGCAAAGAAAAAAGTTGTCAGAGATTTTTTTTTTTTCCTTCCATCTGTTGCATTTTTTCCCTCTTTTTCTCTGGGTGCTGAGGAGGATTTTTTTTTCTCTCAATGGAGTTTGCACAGTTGTCTGGCCGTGTGGATCAGCTTGCCACTGAGGTTCGGAGTATTGCTACCTATCTTGCTGGGTTGCCGGTTGTGGAACCTAGGATTCCCATGCCAGATTTGTTTTTGGGGGATCGGGCTAAATTCTGAATTTCAAAAATTGTCATCTCTCTCCTGCGCAGCGATCCTCAGGATTGGGCTTTTTCCCTGACACCTGGGGATCCTGTTTTGAATGATATTGATGCATTTTTTCTGGCTCTGGGGTTATTGTACGATGAACCTATGTCACTGATCAAGCTGAAAAAACCTTGTTGGCATTAAATCAGGGTCTTGAAGACGCTGAGTTGTACTGTCAGAAATTCCGAAAGTGGGCAGTCCTGACCAAATGGAATGATGATGCTTTGGCAGCCCTTTTTCGGAAGGGGCTGTCAGAGAATGTAAAGGATGTTATGGTGGGATTCCCTGCTCCCTCTGGTCTCAATGATCCTATGTCATTGGCTATTCAAATTGACAGACGTTTGCGTGAGCGCAGAGGTATGCGTGAGATAGTGTTGCCTTGTGAGCCAGCTTCTGAGCCCATGCAGTGTGATAGAGTGACTTCTGGGGCTCAGCGTCATGAGTTTCGAAAGCGCAATGGGTTATGTTTCTACTGTGGTGATGCCTCTCATGCTATTTCAGTCTGCCCTAAGCGGGGAAGACGTTTTGCACGCTCAGTTGTCTTGGGTAGTGTTCAGACTAAATTTCTGTTGACTGTTACCCTGATTTGCTCCCTGTTCACATTTTCTGCTCAGGCTTTTGTTGATTCAGGAGCAGCTATTAACCTGATGGATTTTGACTTTGCCAAACGTTGTGGGTTTCCCACGATACCCCTGCGGAAGTCTATTCCCCTACTGGGCATTGATTCTACCCCTTTGGCAGAGAATAAACCCCAGTTTTCTACTCAGGTGATTATGAGGGTTGAACCAGATCATCAGGAGAGTTGCAAATTTCTGGTGCTGTATAATCTGCATGACATTATTGTACTAGGTTTCCCTTGGTTACAGTCTCATAATCCTGTTTTGGATTGGAAATCTGTGTCTGTGACCAGTTGGGGCTGCCAATGTGTTAATGCGACACTCCTGTTTTTTTCTGCCTCTCCCAAGTCTCAGGATGTTCCTGACTTTTTGACTGATTTTTCGGATGTATTTAGTGAAAGTAAATCTGCATCTTTGCCCCCTCACAGGAGCTACGATTGCGCTATTGAATTAGTGCCTGGTGGTAAATTTCCTAAAGGTCGCCTTTTTAACTTGTCTGTACCTGAACACGATGCTATGCGATCTTATATCAAGGAGTCATTGGAGAAGGGTCATATCAGACCATCCTCTTCACCCTTGGGTACCGGTTTTTTCTTTGTGGCCAAAAAGGATGGTTCATTGAGGCCGTGTATTGATTATCGTCTCTTGAATAAGATCACTGTGAAGTATCAATAGCTGTTACCCTTGATTTCTGACCTGTTTTCCAGGGTGAAAAGTGCTAGTTGGTTTACCAAGCTTGACCTCAGGGGGGCGTATAACCTTATTCGCATTAAGCACGGGGATGAATGGAAGACGGCGTTTAATACCCCAGAGGGGCATTTTGAGTACCTAGTGATGCCCTTTGGGCTCACTAATGCTCCTTCCGTCTTCCAATCCTTCATGAATGATATTTTCAGGGATTTTGTGGATAAATTTCTGATTGTTTATTTGGATGATATCTTGATTTTTTCCAATGACTGGGACTCTCATGTGAAACATGTTCGGACTGTGTTCCAGATTTTGAGAGAGAATGCACTGTATGTGAAGGGATCAAAGTGGCTTTTTGGCATACAGAAGGTCTCATTTCTGGGATTCATTTTGTCTCTGTCTGTTATTGAAATGGACTCGGTCAAGGTTCAGGCCATCTGTGATTGGGTCAAACCTACTTCATTAAAGGCTCTTCAGAGATTTTTGGGTTTTGCCAATTTTTATCGTAAATTTATTGGTAATTTCTCCGGTATTGTTAAACCATTGACTGATTTGACCAAAAAGGGTTCTGATGTGGTGAATTGGCCTCCTGAGGCAGTTTCTGCGTTTCAGGAACTTAAGCAGAGATTCACTTCTGCTCCTGTTCTACGGTTGCCTGATGTTTCTCTACCGTTTCAGGTGGAGGTTGATGCCTCTGAAATTGGGGCAGGTGCCGTTTTGTCCCAAAGAGAAACAGAGACCTCTAAGAGTAACCCTTGTGCCTTTTTCTCTCGAAAATTTTCTCCAACCGAACGTAATTATGACGTGGCTAATCGGGAGTTATTGGCCATGAAGTGGGCCTTTGAAGAGTGGAGACATTGGCTGTAAGGAGCCAAACATCAGGTGGTGGTCCTCACGGACCATAAGAATCTGGTTTATCTCGAATCAGCCAAGCGACTTAATCCTAGACAGGCCAAGTGGGCCTTGTTTTTCACACGTTTTAATTTTGTGATTTCTTTTCTTCCTGGCACTAAGAATGTTAAGGCGGATGCCCTCTCGAGGAGTTTCTTTGCGGACTCTTCTGAGTTATCTGATCCTACTGTTATTTTGAAAGAGGGTGTAGTTCTTTCTGCCATCTCGCCCAATTTGAGACTGGCCTTGGAAGGGTGTCAGGAGGATAAACCTGAGCGCTGCCCTATTGGGAAATTGTTTGTCCCAGACCAATGGAAGAAGAGTGTGATGTCTGAGATTCATTGTTCCGCGTTGGCCGGTCATCCCGGGATTTTTGGTACCAGAGACTTGGTGAGTCGGTCCTTTTGGTGGCCTACTTTGTCTCGTGACGTCAGGGAATTTGTGCAGTCCTGTGGGACTTGCTCTCGCTCCAAGCCTTGCTCTCGCTCTAGTGGTTTGTTAATGCCATTACCTGTGCCCAAGAGGCCATGGACCCATATCTCTATGGATTTTATTTCTGACCTCCCTGTTTCTCAGAGAATGACGTTATCTGGGTAATGTGTGATAGGTTTTCCAAGATGATACATCTTGTGCCATTACCTAAGTTACCTTCCTCCTCCAAATTGGTGCCTTTGTTGCCAACGGTTTGCCCAACCGCATAGGAGTTGGCCTCGGTTTAAAGTGGACTTGGTTTGGTTGCCTCAAAAATATCCCTTGAGGGTGCATTCCAAAGTTTAAGCCCAGGTTCATTGTCTTATAAGACATGGAGATTCTTAAAATCCTGTTTCCTTCCGTTTGCTTCTTCCAGGGACATTAAGATTATAACGTGTTCCACAAGTCCTTATTGAAAGGTTTGTCGAGTCAGGGTTCTATGGCTGCCCTCCTACCCTTTTTTTTGGTTGAGGGCAAACGGGTATGTGGTTGAGAAAATATTGGATTCCTCGTTTTTCTAGACAGGAACTCCAGTATTTGGTAAGGGAGGGGTTTTTATGGTCAAGAGGACAATTCTTGGGTGTTTGTTCGGAATCCCTAGGAACTGATCCGTGCCTATCCCGACTCATCCTGACGGCCTGTTCAAAGTAGGGTTCGGTGACCCCCTCAAGGGGAGTATGTTAGAATGTGAGAGTTTGTTTTGGCAAGGCTCCCTCTGGGGTTACAGACGTATGAACCTTCAGCGAGGGGGAAAATCGGAATCACGAGGCGAAAAGGGGGTTCCCTCCCATATGGTTGCCGGTGATCAATTGTTCTTTCTAATTGTGGTTCCGGTTCATTTGGAAGTTTTGCTGGAGTCCTGCCTGCATCTCCTGCTTTCTATAAGATATTTTTTGTTTTCTTTTTGTGCTTGCTTTTTCATTGTTTTTGCACTTTGTGAGGTCAGCCAGGTCCCCTCCTGGGGCCTAGCTCCTCACAGTTTTTCTGCAGCCACTTTATTGCCTTTTTGCTTTTTCCTGTTTTTTCACCCGGCTGCGGTTGGTTTTTGTTCACATTGGATCATTTAGTGGGTGGCGGATCGTGTGACTCATATTTTTGTAATCGAATTGTTGGATTTTTGTGGGTTTTCTGGGTTGCAGAAAGTAATCCTCCTGTCCTATCCTATTTAGTCCTTGGGCCCCCCCTTTGCTCGTCTTTTTTGCCTTGTTTTGTATTTTCATTTGTCTAACGCCATTAATGTTTGGGGGCTTCCTTTTTTTCTTTGGGGATCTCTCCGGGGCGTAGCTTTCATCTTTTGCCTTTTTGTAGTTTTATCTTCATTTGTGACGAGGCTCAGGATCAACGTAGGAACGCTCCACGGTACCTCATTGTGTGTTATTTTAGGAATCTGAACCCTTCATTACCAACATCTCAGGTTTTCGGGCTCCCCGCTGTTGTTCCCTGTTCCTCAGCTATGAAAATAACACCTACAGCTGAGAGACCCCTTTTATAGCCCCACTGAAACAGAACCTTATAACCCAGTAGGAGTACCATTTTGTTCATATTCTTGGGTCTTTAAAGGGTTCTTGGGGCCCCAGAAACCCCCCAGTAGCAAGGGGAAAAATTAAACAGAAAAACTGGGTTTAACATTGAGGGGGTATGATCTTTTTGCGGTGAATTGATGTCGTAAATATGGCTGCAAATGCGCCAGGCCCCTAAATTCCAACATTCCTCTCCATCATGATGGGCCCACCCCCCTCAGGGAATTCAGGCTCGGTACAAAACGGGATATTTTGCCCCTTAGTATCGATGGCTGAGCACCCAACCAAGGCCTATCAGGCTCGGCTTACCACAAATGCCTATAAATCGGCTGCCGTAGTACCCGAAGCTGGAAAGGCGATGTTCAAGCCAAGAAGGCTCTCACAGTCTTTTGTCCGTCGACTGGGGAGAGCAGCTTTTTTGTTAGGTTCGTCAGGGGATTTACCAGGCTTTGATAGTGAGGCACACCTCCTGTAGTACCCAAATCACCTATTTTTATCCCGGGTGGGAGGATACGAGGATTCACCTTCCCAGGCTCCGGTTTTTGAGCCCCCCGCTCCCGGTGTCCCGGATGGACTTTTGTCCTACCACTGGCACTTTTCCTGTTTGATGGCAAGTGGTCAGGGATCCACCCAGCACCTACCCTTTAGTAATCCGCCCAGGAGGGTCGAAGATTCATCCAGGTATGCCTGCTTACCTTCAAGTCCCCTTGGGAGCATGTTGACCATCCGCTGAAAAGGGCAGGGCTGCTTCATGCCGAAAGGCATTATGTTGATCGTACGTCCGAAGATGAAAAATGCAAGCGTTCCCCGTGCCTCGTGGGGGAGGGAACTGACAATATCCCCGGCCAATCCATGATGGTCAGGTACTTGGCCCAGCCAATGATCAAGAAGTCAACAATGCGCGATCAGGCACTCATCATGACCAGACGCCTGAGCCCATTTAGTCCATGCGACCAAGGTGGTAGGTCTTTCGTGAATAGAAATAGGGCGAGGCTCAAGCACTTTTTTGGGGTTGGATGACCCCAGCTTCAGCATCTCATCAATTCTTGACGCAGTGTGCGTACCTCCGGGAACCCGATATGCGAACACTGGATGGGGGGGGATCCCGTGGCCACATGATGGGACCGCCTACCGTCCTTGGCTTGTTGCTGAAAAACCCGGAAGGGGTGTAGGGTTGTCCATAGTGGGACCGTGGTCCCACAAGGGTTTCAAACCTCCACATCCTCGATGGTCCCACCACCCTAGATGGGTGAGCATAACAGGAGAGTCTTTCCTTTCCCTCCTTGGAGGTTGCATTCAGGGGATGCAGGCTTGTCATGAAGTTGTCTTCATCATGTTCAATGGAATTCCTTTTCCTTCCCCGGGCTGTTCCAGGAAACCAGGTAGGTTCGGCATTGACTGCTTGGGGAGGAATTCGGGATCTTAGGACCTCCTAAAGCTTGCTGGTGTACGGGGACAGTCCCACACCTCTTGACCCCCTGGTAGGTCGCTCACAACATTTCTGTCAACCATTGCTTTGGCAGCCGGGCTTCGTCATTTTTCGTGCACCAGCAGGGCTACATTTGTCATGGAAGCGTGTTACATACTCGACGACGACACTCCAAGGGTTAAAGTCCTCCTTCCCAACCTCTTTACTGAGCCAGGGGGCCTGCACATTTCACAACTTGCCCCGTATTTAAATTACAAGATCAATATGCAATGCAAAACGGAGGAAAAAGAAAAAGCAAATTTTGGACGTTACATAATGAAAGGGCCTGGCTTGCGGGGAAGGACTGCCTGTAAGCGTTAGCAGAGTATAAATAATAATGTCAGAACTAAAAAGTGGAAACATTCATTAACATATAAAGGGGTAACTTAACATGTATATATAGCATATATTACCTGAAAAAATATCCTGTGGGTCAAACTGAATTTTTTCACGCTTTTTTGGCAGGGTGGAGGGGTCTAGTGACCCAAAATTTTGGGTTGACATCCCTCCCCTGGAGGTCTTTAAAATGTACAGAGGTACCCCACCACGTAAACCCTTTCCCTTTAAAACCCGACCACTGAATCTAGTCCTTAAAAGGGCCCCCTGATTCCCCCCATAGGGAATGGACGGTAAGGAAAAACAAACGTATAACAAACGAGACAGACGGGGAAAATAAATCTGTCTTGCTACAACTTAAAAACCCCGGGGGAACACCAAAGGGGTCAGGATAAATAAAGAAAGGGAGGGAAACAACAAAGACTCTTGCTTAAGTTTCTCAGAACCCCCCATTGCATCTGTAAAATGTTTTAAACCGGACTAACCAGCAACGGCAGCTATATAAAGGGGAACTTTAGCAAAAAAAAAGCACCCGGCGAGGTGGCCCCAGTTTTTGCAAAGAGCTAGGTAAAATTAACCCCCTCATTCAAACCAAAGAAACAGAAAATACTGCGAGAATAAAGGGCTCCCACAATTTTTGTGGGATGCCCCCCTGACAGTACCCCCCCCCTACAGGGGCCTCCGGCCCTCGGGGCCCAGGTGTGGGGGGAAGTTTGGGGAAAGGGGGCCAACCAATCGTTGCTTTAATCTAGACGCAGAAACCCCGTCCTCTCCTCAGGCCCCAAACCCTTCCAAGAACCCAAAACTAAAGGGGGGCCCGGGATTAGATGAGAATGATCTTCAACACTTAAAAATTTAAGTTACCTTGACCCCACTGGGGAGGAGTAGAAATGACGGGGTAACTGGGGGCCCCTACCTTTAAGCAACGATTTGTGGGAAAAATTATGGATTTAAAGTAGGGGGGGTCCCCAAGAAAAAAAAGGTTAATATGAATGATCCGTATGGACGATGGAACCCCGGGGCCCCCTTTTCCCGGAGGGAACTTTGCGTTTTATAATCTTGGTGACAACCACACCAGATCGTTTTCCCTAGGGGACCAGACACTCTCCCCCCTTTAACCCCCCCTTGAAACATTCCCCAACATCACCTTTTGACTCCCCCAAACAAGCAAGTAGGAAATCTTCCCCCCCAGGAACCCCGGTGGAGGGTATTTGGGGCTTTTAGCGACACAAACCCCAGGACCACAAAAGTTTTTTACCTTTTATTTAATTTTGACCCCCAAAAAACCCGGGAGAAAGGGGTACATTCTTTTTTCCCTGGGGGTTCCTGCAAAGCAAAAAATGATGTGCCTCGATAACTTTTTTCTTAACGATTAGAACAAACAGTTTTCCCCCGGGGTCCCCAGGGGGTTTCCCCCCGAGCTCCCCAAAACTTCCTAAGCCAAGCAAACCCCACACCCCCCCTTCCGAAGGAAGGAACCGGGCATCCGTTTCCGGCCCGGGAAAAACGAGATAAGGCATCAGAACAATTTTTTGAGCATATACGTGCGATAGAGGAACTTTTTTCAAAAACCCCCTCGAGAAATCCCCCCAAAACCCCAAAAAGGGGGCAAAGTTAGGACGACCGCACCCTGAGTGTTCATAAGTATTTTGCAAAATTCCCCCCCTGCTTATCTTTCGGATTGCCAATCAACACGGGTTTTTGTTTAGCCAACCAGGGAACCCCCACAAAATAATGGAAGACCCCCAACAAAAAAGACAACTTTTCTTTTTTATTGCCCCATCGAAGGTCATGTTTGAACATTTTTACAAAGCTACTTTTACCGAAGGTCGGGGGTCAAAGAAATATAGGGATCGGTTTGGCCAATACACTAGTTGCATATTTTTTCCCCTGGGAAACCGAGGTTTTCCCCCCCATCCCCCCGCCCACTACAAAAAGAACAAAAACCTCTCAACTCTGCACCAACCCACCACCTCCGCAGGCACGAGAAATTGAGAACCGGGGACAAAAAAAAACCTACCCCGGTTGGCCCCCCCACACAATGGGGGTTAACATTTTTTTGGTGATTTTTTTTCTCAAGAGGCAGGGGAGGGCCCCCCCCCAAAAAAGTCCCTCTCTTCCCCCCAAAGAAACCCCTTCTTGCTTGCGGCGCCCCGCGTTCCCCCCCTACAAAATGATGTCCCCCCCAATGATTTTTCCCCCAGAACGACCCGGGAAACCCCCAAAAGGGACTTTAGTATGGGTGGAGTAATAACAGGGGGGGAGTTACTGCACCCCCCCGAAGCCGTCTATCAATACGAATACAAGGGCCATAGCGCCTCCAGTGAGGGGGGGAGAATATACTAGCCAAAACATTTTTAATTTTTTCAAAACCCTTGACAAAACTGGCCCCAAGGCTGGTCATTCCCTGAGTACTGGGCCCCCTCTACGGAATCAGAAAAAATTCCCTCGCCGGAATCCCCCTGCTGTACCCCACTAACTTCGTTTCAGCAAGGGGCCCCTGGGTCATCATACACACCCCGGGGGAGCAAAAAATCGATCTATGACGGAGGGGGGGGACCCCGGGAAGGAGAACCCCCAGATGGGGGCCCCTTGTAAGAGGAGATGACAATTCCCCCCCTTGCTCCCACCCCCCAGCCCCAGGCCCTGCCGAAAGTACAATTTACATCCCCCAAGGAAAAAAAATTGTCCCCCACCATGAACCTGCCCCGGGGGAGAACCTTGGGGTTTAGTTGGTTTTGTCGGGGGGGACAAAACCTTGGACTTAATGTCCGTAAACTCCATGGAAATTTGCAACGGGAAGTGGGTACTGGACCATGGTAGCTGGGAGAATCTAATTTGGGGCCGTGAAAATGCCCCCTTTGCAATGTATAAATATAAAATTCAGTAATCTATCAAGTGGACAAATTCTAAAAAATATAAATAGGAAATTAACATGTATATAGATAGTATTCCTGACTAATCCCCTGTGGCAATACTGAATCCTTTTACGCTTTTTTGCTAGAGGTGGACCGGGTTATGCTCCCCTAAAGGGGCCTGACTGTCCTAACCCGGGGGGTACTGTAATGTCAGAGGCCGGGGCCCACCAGGAAACCCTGTTTCCTTTAAAACCCCTCCCACTGTAATCTAGTCCTTAGAAGGCCCCTGTTCCCCCAAGGGGAAATGGACGGAAAAAGGTTAAAAAACAGTATAGAAAAAACAAGACAGACAGGGGATAAAGTAAAAATGCTTGATACAACATTAAAAAACAGAGGGAAACCAAGGTTGGAGATAAACTATAAAAAAGGGGGGGGAAAAAAAACAAAAAAGTTTGCTTAAGTCTTTCAAACCCCATCCTTCTGCAGCGTATGAATGCTTTCCCCGCATCTAACAGCAGATTGGGGCATAAAAAGGAAGCTAATTAAAAAATAACAAAGCAGCCGGGCGAGGCTGGCCCCATCTTTCAAAGAGCTGGGAAAAAAATTTCTCCCCCCTTCCCAAAAAACCCCAAAAAAAACAGCAATCAGCTGCGAGAAGTCAAAGGTAATCGCGACAATTTCGGGCGATGACCCAGACCCCCCCCCTTCTACGGGGGCCCCCGGCCCCCTCGGGCCCCTCTCCCCGGGTAATGGTGGAAGGTCCGAACCAATCGATTGTTTTAATCTCAAAACGCAGAGCCCACGCCTTTTCCTCGGGCCCCAACCCCTTCCCAATAACCAAATACAAAAGGGGGGGTTCGACGGAGTCAAGATCTTCAACACTAAATTAAAAGTTCCCATTGACCACCACGGAGGAGGGGTAGAATGACGGGATAAGGGCCACGTACTCTTAAGCAACGTTTTGGAATCATTATGGTTTTTTTTAAAAAAGGAGGGAGGCCCCAAGAAATCCACAGTTTAAAATTTTAAAAATGACCCCGTATGGACCGAAAACCTGGGACCTTTCCCGGGGGGGAATTTTTGGGTTTTTATTCTTGGTAGACAACCCAAAATCGTTACACTGGTCCGGACCAGCACCCCTCCTATCAACCCCCGCTTGAAACATTCCCCCCTGAAACCGCCCTTCCCCTCCTCCCAAACTAAACAAGTGACGACGAGAATCTTTTCCCCTCGGGGAACCCCCCGATGGAGGTATGTGGGTTTAGAGCGAGCAAAAACTCCAAGGACGCGGGGGAAAAATTATTCCTCTTTTTTAAGTAGACCCCAAAACCGGCGAAAAGAGATCCACAGTTGCTTTTCTCCCTGGATGCCCCCTAAACGAACTATGAGTGCCTCGATAACTTTTTTTTTTAACTGTTAGGAAAAACAGTTCCCCGAGGGCCTACAGGGGGTCCCCCCCAGCCTCCCAAACCCCCCCTCAAGCTCAAGCACCGCCCACACCCCACTCTTCCTGAAGGTGGAACGGGGCTCCTCTTTCCGGCCCCGGGAAACCCAGATAAGGCTCAGGAAGCAATTTTTTTTAGCAGTCAAGTGCATGGGAGGGAATTTTGACACCCCCCCCTTTGGAAACTCCCCAAATCCTCCAGAAAAGGAGGCAAAGTCCTAGGGGCCACCGCACCGATGACCTGTTCAAGAGTTTCTTGCCAAAAAATTACCCCCCCGGCTTTCTTTCTGGGGTTGCCAAACAATCAAAGGGTTTATGTTTTTCCAACCGGGAATCCCAAAAAAATAGGGTAGGAAACCCTCCCCAAAACATAACAAGAAATTTTTTATTTATTCCCCCACTCGGGTCTATGTTATGAAACTTTAAAAGGGGTCCCCTTTCCCCGAGGTCTGCGTCAATAGAAAGTATGGGATCGTTTGGCCCTACATCAGTTGCATCCTTTTTCCCCGGAAACCCCAGCGCCCCCCATATTGCCCAGCCCACTATCAAGAAAAAAAGAAATCCCCCAACCTCGCACCAACCCCACCTCCAGGGCCGAGAAATTGAACGGATGGGGACGAATACTATCCCGGTTTGTCCACCCACAAGGGGGTTAAAAAGTTTTTGGTGATTTTTTTTTCTAAAAGGGCAGGGAGGGACCCCCCCCAAAAAAAATTTTCCCCCTCCCCCCAAAAAAACCTTCTTGTTTTGCGGGCACCGCCGTTCCCCCCCTACAAAAGATTCCCCCCCAACTGCATAGGTTTTTTTCCAACAACCGGGGAACCCCCCTATAAGGGGGTTTATATGGGTGGAGTAATAACGGGGGGGGTTACCCCCCCCCCCTCCCCAAGCCGTCATCAAAAATAGAAGGCCATAGAGCCCCCCTGCGGAGGGAATCATACTAGCCAAAAAACTTTTAAGCGAACCCCTTACAAAAAAAGTCCCAAGAGCTGGGCATTCCATGAGTATCTGTGGCCATTTTTGGAATCAGAAAAAAAACCTCCGCCGGGGGATTCCCGCTGATCCTGTAACTTTTTTCAGCAAGGGGCCCCCCCGGGTCACATAACCAGAGGGCAAAAAAATCGATCTACGACTGGGGCCGGGGGCCCCTGAAAGAGAAACCCCCAGGATTGGGGGTCCCCTTTAAGAGCAGTGAAATTCCCCCCCTTGCCCTCACCCCCCAGCCCCGGGGGCCACCCCAAATTTTCAATTTACATGCCCCCGGAAGGAAAAAAAATTTCCCCCCCCCCAGTGAACCTTTCCCGGGGGAAACCCCTTTGGTTCGAGGTTTTTCTCCGGGGGGAAAAACCTTGGGGCTTAATGCCCCAAACTCCATGGACAATCTCTAAAAAGCGGGGGAAGCGGGGGGCTGACCCCTGGTAGGGGGGAGAATTATATTTGGCCGGGGAAAATGTCCCTGTCTAGCAGATGTATAAATATATAAGTGTAATCTTTAAAGGGGACAACATTCATATAAATAAAAAAGGTAACATTAACATTATATTTGTTTTTTCCCTGACATAATATCCTGGGGTAAAAACAAACCCCTTTTCACGCGTTCTGGTGAGGTGGACGGGGGCTATGTGACCCTAAATGGGGCCCGACTAGTCCCTCTCCCCGGAGGAATGTTAAGGACAGGGTCCGGCCACCCGTAAACCTGTCTCCAAAACCCCTGACCATGTAATCTAGCCCCTTAAAAGGGGGCCCTGTTTACCCCCCTGGGGGAAGGGGCGGGTAAAGGTTAACAAAAAATAGAAAAACAAACAGAAGGGGTAAAGTAAATACTGTTTGCATAACATTAAAACAAGAGGAACCCCAAAAAGGAGGGGATAAACTAAAGAAAAGGGAGGGGGAAACAACAAAAGACCTTAGTTAAGTTTCTCAAACCGATCCTATCTGCAGTCTGTAAAAAAGCTTTCCCCCGGATCTAACCCCAGACGGGAGCTTATAAAAACAATTTAGAAAAAATCAAAAGCGCCGGGGCGGGCTGGATGTCTTAGCAAAGAGCTAGGTAAAATTAACCCCCATTCCCAAAAACCAAAAAAACGAAAACCGCGCGAGAAGCAGAATGTGAAATTTTCGAAAATTTTTGTGGGATGCCCCCGACACTGCCACATAGGGGCGTGGGGGCCCCTTTGTTTTTGGCTTCTCCCCAAAGGGGGTATTTTGGGGGCCCGCCCCCCCCCCCAAAAAAAAGGGCCAACTCTCAGAAGGTTTAAAACCCCCGGGGGATTCATCCTCCCCATGCGCTAAACCCCAAATCCCCCCTTGCCCTCCTGCAAAATTCCAAAACCTAGACAGATCAATCTTTTTTCTGGACAGTCCAGACGGCGGTTTGGCGCCATAAGATAAGACCGGGGGACTGCTACACTTAGCCCAAAACCACTCTACTACTGGTTTCTATTTTCTGTTAAAAGTACCCCCCACCCTGTGGGGTAGGATGGTTCGAGACCCAACCGGACATCGTCGTTTTGGGGATTTTGGGGAAAAATTAACCGGGGGTGATCGGAAAAATGAAAGCCAATTTGCTTTATGAAAACCCCTTTGTTTAACAAAGTAATTTTGACCCCCCCGGGGTGGAACCACAGTGGGGGGTTTTCCGTAGGCCCAAAAATTTATTAGTGGGGCGGTGGGAATTTGACTTTGCAGTAAAGGCGGGGGAAACCGGGGAGGCAGGGGTCATCTTACAGCTACAGTTACGATGATAGCAGATAAATAGAAGATAAAAAAATTTAGGCAGCACTCAATTTACAAAGAAATCCCTTTTTTAAAAGCCTATGTGGGGGTGACTTTTTTGGGTTTCAGGTACCTACTAAAACTTAAAAAAAGGCAATGAAAGTACATATATAGAAAACTTAAGATTTGAAACCCAAAAACAAATATACACTAAATAAAAAAAACCATATAAAATAAAATCATTGCAATATTTAAAAAAAAAAATATTAACGTTAACCCGAAGGTGGTTTGCACATTAATGACCGGAAAATTTTTCAATCGACCACTGCCCTTTAGGGAAAAAACTCTGGAACTTTAAAAAAGGGTTTTGGCGTTTTTTGAATTTTTTCTCGTGACATTTTTGTATTCATGAGAGTGAAAAAATTCTCGATTGGTTTTTTTTAAATTTTTGAAAAAAAAAAGGAAAAAATAAAAATTTTTGAAAATTTGAAAAATTTTAAACTTTTAATTTTTTTGCCCTTTAAAAAGAAAATAGTCACACAAAAATTAAAAAATAAAACCCCATGTTTTTTACATCACAAGTTTGGAAAAAAAAAATTTTTTTTTTTGGAAGCAAAGGGGGTTTTAAAATTTTCCAGCGATTTCTCATTTTAGAACACCTTTTTTTTTTGGGCCACATCAATTTGAATTCATTTGAGGGGTCAAGATAAAAAATTCCCAAAAGTGAACCATTCTAAAAAATTTCAAAAACCCCAAGGTGCTCAAAAACCACATTAAAGAAGTTTTATTCCCTTCAGGTGCTCACAAGAATTTTTTTGGAAGTTTAAAAAAAAAATGAAATTTAACTTTTTTGACAAAAATTTAATTCAGATCCATTTTTTATTTTACCAAAAGGGAACGGGGGGAAAAAGGGGCCCTTTAAATTTTTTGAGCAATTTGTCCCCAGTACGTGATACCCATAATGGGGGAAAACCCCGTTTGGGGACGCAGAGCTCGGGGGAAGTAGGGGTTTGACTTTTCAATGCAAAATTGCGGAATTGAGATCGACCCAGTTGGGTTGAGACCCCCCCCCTAAACATGGAAAAACCCCCAAAAGGACACCCTTTGGAAAATAGACCCCCCAAAGGAAACTATTAATGTGTGGTGAGCCTTTGTATCCCCAAAAGCTTCCAGAAAATTTTAAGTAGGCCGTAAAAAAAAAAATCATATTTTTCCCCAAAAAAAAATGTTCTTGCCCCCCAAATTTTTTTTTCCCAAAGAAACCCAGAAATTGGACCCAAAAATTGTTTTTGCAATTTGTTTGAGTAAATGTACCCTAGTGGGGGGGGGAAAACCCCTTTTGGGTGCAGGCAGAGCTCGAGGAAGGAGCCCGTTTGTTTTTTTACCAGAAAATTTGGCTGGATGCCATTCGGTTTGGAGAGCCCCCATGTGCCTAAAAGTGGAAAACCCCCCACAAATGACATCATTTTGGAAACTAACCCTAAGGAACTTTTAGTGTTGTTGAGACTTTTTAACCCCCCAAGGGCTTCACAGAATTTATAACGCCCCGCTGAAAAAAAAAAAAATCATATTTTTTTTTCCACAAAAAAGATCTTTTTTTCCCCAATTATTATTTTCCCGGGGGAAAGGGGGAAAATTTGGGCACCAAAAGTTTGTTTT
>JARQOD010000001.1:578795322-578836519 GCA_033576555.1 Oophaga sylvatica | reverse complement strand
AGCGTCAAACACGCAGCGTCCAGATGTTACAGCATAGTGGAGGGGATTTCAAGAAATCCCGTCTCCACTATGCGTAACAACACGCAGGCGGGAGACCTGCGTAAACGGACATGCGGCGCGTCTTTTCAGACCGCAGCATGTCCTAGCGTGTTGCGGCGACGGTGCGTCGCCGCAACAGAATTTCACACAGGGCTATGTAGCCCTGCGTTCTTTCCGGAGGTGTTCCGGAGGTGTCCTGAACACCTCCGGAAAGAGCGCGCGTCAGAAAGGGGGCGGGGCTTAGACGGAGCGGAATTTCCGCTCCGTCCAAAGCGCTGTGGTTCCGGACCGTGGAACCACAGCCTCAGGGTCTTCGGTACTTAGTGGTCTTGACTGGCGAAAAACTATAAAACTTAAAGCGAGCCTGTCAGCAGGATTTTGCTCAGTAAACTAAAGACACTGTCAGGTTGGTGCTGTTATACTGATTAAAATGAAACCTGGGTTGATGAAATTTATCTTGTGGTTGTTGTTTAATCTTTATTTATAGTTTTCAGTTAATTAGATTCTTGTGCTCAGGGGCATTCCTGTGGGCGGGGATTTATGTGGTGCTCTGTAACATATTTTAATCTTTATGGGTTTATGACAGGTTACTGATCTTTCAGTGACCTGCCCCCTATTTTACAAAGTGCATATCATATGGTGTGGTTCCAAAAAAAAATTAACATTCATCAAAATGGCACCGGCAATGGCGAATGTTCTGTAGTAGGAAGCAATGCCTAATATGCATATATTAATTTATGCTTTAGTCCTATAGTATTGTGGGTAAAAAAAATTATCTTCATCAAAATAGCACCTACGCAGTAGCATCTATCGCCGATAGGGACAGGGACAAAAATAGATAAGGTTCGAGACAAGCCCATAGTGGAAGGGGAATAGGTACTGCTTCCTGATAGTCAGATAGGGAAATACAGTAACCAATGTCAAGTTCCAGTTGCAGTGGCAAGCATCTATCGTTCGGGTCAGTGGAAAGCCTTATTGGAATCCTTTGTGGATATTCCTGCAATGTCCAGAGTTCAAGGCCTAATTCAGGTACTACGAAGAGTGTCTTATTCTTTGGCGTACAGGGGATGATGGACATGGAACCATGTGAAGGGAAAGTAATGGATCCCTGGTGAGTTGCAGGACTGGACGGAAAATCCATGGGGCTGACAGGAACAGTAAATATAGGGGTTGTCCAAGAGGAACAGATAGTAATGCTGAAGACTAGAGATGAGCGACTTTGCCTTTTTGAGGGTCAAGTCGGGTTTCGGACCACCCGACTTTCACAAAAATCGAGTCGAACGAAATCGGCCGACTATCGGAAAAAGTCGAAGGTCCGACTGAAACACGAAACCCAATGCAAGTCAATGGGGAAGCAAAGTCGGCAGGGAGTGGAGGACAGTAAACACACCTACAGTGCCCATTTCAATGCCAACGACATCAATTCTTATTACTTATGCTTGTCAACTTTAATTTACTTTATAATAATAGTAACGCATTGAAACTGAGGGTTATTTGGCTAAAGTTGAGGGGGGGCAGGGCTGGCTCCAGGTTTTCGTGGGCCCCGGGCCAAAGAGTCTCAGTGGGCCTCTTTAACACATACCACAATTCATGATGCTCCAATACGGCACAAAAATATAGGTATAGTACAAAGCCAAATACTTCACTTCTTACATTACATGACTCATATCTATTTTAAATTCTACAATAGCTCAAAAACCGGACAGCATATTCCTCCATACAGTATCATGGCCACTACATAGTGCGCCATACAGAATAATGAGCCCCATATATTGCTCCATACATAATTGGTCCCATATAATGTTCCATACAGTATATGATGAGCTCCACATAATGCTACAGTATATGATGGTCCCCATATAATGTGCCATACAGTATAGGACGGTCCCCACAGAGTATAATGAGCCCCACATTTTGATCCATACAGTATAATGAGTCGCATATAAAGCTCCATACAGTATATGATGGGCCCCATATATTGCTCCATACAGAATGGGCTCCATATAGTGCGCCATACAAAATACTCCCCATATATGCTCCATACCCTATATGATGCCCCATAAATAATGAACACCATATGATGCTCTAGTATATGATGGGCCCCATGGATGATGCTCCAGTGTATGATGGGCCTATATAATGCTCCATATATAATGGGCCCCATATGATGCTCCAGTATATGATGGGCCCCATGGATGATGCTACAGTGTATGATGGGCCCCATATATAATTCTCCAGTGTATAATGCTCCACATATATTGCTCCAAACATTTAAAAAAATGAAATAACACCATCCAAACTATTTCTTTGATTGATGGGGCAGTCAAGAAAGAGGAACCCATGTGCATTCTGCCGATTGACGCAGAAAAGGCTTTTGACAGGGTGCACTGCGATTTTATATTTCAAACGTTAGAAGGAATTGGCTTAATAGAAACTATGCTCCGTAGAATTTGTGCCCTGTGCTCATCTCCCAGTGCTCAAGTTAAAATTAATGGCGCACTTTCAAGCATATTTTTAATTCGGAACGGCACGAGGCAAGGCTGTCCTCTTTCACTCTTGCTTTATATACTTACTATGGAACATCTAGCAACCGTGATATGGAGTAATCCCTCCATTAGAGGCATAAAAGCCCAATCAGAAGAGCACAAAGTGGCACTTTTTGCAGATGATGTCCTATTGTATGTCTCTTCCCCAACTATAAGTCTCCCAAATATTATCTCAGAATTACATAGATTTGGTCGTCTGAGCAATTTCAAAATTAATACCCACAAATCGGAAATTCTCAATACCTCAATCCAACCAAGTGAGGTGGAGAGTTTGGCAGCTTCATTTCCCTTTAAGTGGTGTTCAGATTCTCTTACCTATCTTGGAATAAAAATCACCGCCAAAGTATCTAATTTTTGTGAAGCAAACTTTAAGACAGCTTTACATAAAGCTGAGTTAGACTTAGAAAAACGGCATAAACTACCTTTATCTTGGTTTGGAAGAGTGAGCGCTATTAAAATGGATCTATTACCCTGTCTCCTATATTATTTCCAAACAATCCCCTTGTATTTACCTGCCTCCATTTCCACATCTTAAAAAAGCGATTACTCGTTTTATTTGGTCACAAAAAAGAGCACGCATTTCATACTTTTTGTTAAGTAGATTGAAGCAAGAAGGGGAATAGTTCTGCCAGATTATGCTATGTATAGTCAAGCAGCAATTGGTACATGTATTTTATATATGTTTCATAATAAAAACAACAAAAATTGGTTACATTAGAAAATTATCTTAATGGACGTGACTCCCGTATAGTTATTTGGTCCACGACGGAAGAACGGGATATACCTTTACCCTTCCTCACCAAAAACATGATATCATTTATCAAAAGAGTGAGTCGAGAGCTGTGAGTCTCTTCGTCTCCTGGCCCCCTAACTCCTATATATAGACAATCCATCCTTACCTGCAGGATTAAAAATAATAATCTTTATAATCTTTATTTTTATATAGCGCTAACATATTCCGCAGCGCTTTACAGTTTGCACACATTATCGTCGCTGTCCCCGATGGGGCTCACAATCTAGAATTCCCTATCAGTATGTTTTTGGAGACACTTATCTACATAAAAATAGAGCTTCATGCCCCATAGTCCATGATTATGTTACAAGGACAGGGTTGAAGTCTCTCCAGGACATTTTTCGGGACAAGGAGCCGCCAACAGGTCATGGTTCTTTTATGAACAAATAAAGAGTTTTATTATTAAATTAGCCAAACACTCCGATCCATACAGAATATTATCTCCATTTGAGACTCTTTGTTTATCAACAAACTCTATAGATCACACTATCTCTTTATTATACAAAACCTTCCAAGAAGGGCAGACCCCATCGAGAGATTTCCCAGCATTTTTTTCAAAATGGGAGATTGATTTGGGCAGACCCTTATCAGTTGAAGAAAGAACCAAGATTCTCTTATGCACATTCGGTCATCGCTCTGTTCGACATCACAGGAGAGGAGCTACAAAATCTTGTCGAGGTGGTACAGATGCCCATCAGATTTAAACATAATTTATCCAACAACACCGGATTCGTGCTGGAGATGCTTAAAAGATAGAGGTTCATTTGTACACATTTGTTGTCACTGCCACTCATACAGAAACTGTGGTTAGCATCCTTTGATCTCTGCAACAAGCTGTCCATGACCAAAATTACACCCACAATGGAGGTGGCCTTGCTGTCCTTGTGCAGCTCCTCGATTTCTAGATTTAAGAAAGGTCTTCTTAGACATATTCTCACTGCTACCAGGAACGTGATTACTAGATTTTGGAAACAGGAAAAGGTTCCCTCGCGTTCTGATTTGGTGATGGAACTCAACGACGTATATAGAATGGAACAGCTGATAGGACAACTGAATGGTACCACAGGAAAGGTATATAACACTTGTGCCCCCTGGGTTATGTTTAGAGAATCATCGGAATTGGACTCTTGGTTGATAGACCCATGGATGATGGGTCAAATAAGTTTACCTACTGGATGGAGCCACATTTCCTACCCCACTCCTTAAAATCCTCCCCCCTCCCCCTTTTCTTTTTTTTCTCATTTTTTTTTTTTTTTTCTTTTCCCTTCATTCCCCCTTGTTTCTACTCTATCTTCTTTTCTTTTGTAGATCTAGAGTCTTAAGGTACTGCCACACTAAACAATCCCGCTAGCGATCACAATAACGACGCATACTAATGCGATCGCTAGCGGGATTGTTTCTATATCGCTAAATGCGGTCACATTTAGCGATATAGTTAACGACGCTATCGCCGTTAGCGATCTTCTTAACGACTTTAGCGGTACAAAAGTACCGCTAAATCGCTAAGAAAAGGTGCCACACAGCGATAAGATACTTACCCAGCGGGAGCGCCGACGAGAAAATAGGGTCCGGAACGATTCCAGCGACGAGCGAGATCACAGCAGGAAGCTCGTCGCTGGAAGCTGCCGCACTGAACAATATCGCTAACGGATCGCTAAATAGTGACGTTTTTTAGCGATCCCGTTAGCAATATTGTTTAGTGTGGCATACCCTTAGTCTAGGTATCTTCTTCTTAAAAATTTATAACAAAGTATACTTATGTTAATTGCCTACATGAGCAAACACCTCAGGCGCTCATCACATTTGTTTTACATGTATGACATTCTGGTAAAAGTTATAGTTGCTATATAATTTTTTTTTTGCATGTGAGAGTAGAAGAGGTATGTTCTTTTCTCTTCCTGTTATTAATGATTGATGTGTATAAATACCTAAATAAACTTGATTTACACAAAAAAATGAAATAGCTCTCCTGGCTGTGCACTGCTCTACTCTGGACTCTCAGCGTCGCCATCTCCAGCTCTCTGCACTGTAACTGTTCAGGCAGAGGCGCACAGACGTGATGTCATCATGCTCTCGACCTGAATGTCACTGTCAGGAAACGCGGAAGACGTCACACCGTGGAGCAGGGAGAGGTAAGTATTGCAAGTGCTTGGGCCCTAGCAAGCAGGGGGGGTCCACTCATGGGCGCTGGCACTGGCACAGGGCCCCTCACAATACGCCGGTGTCCTTGATGGCGAGTAGGCCCCCCACCTGCTCAGGCCCCGGCACTTGCCCGGGTGCGCCAGGTGCTGACGCTGGCCCTGGGGGGGTACAGCCAGTTAGGGAGGTGCAAACACTGGCATATGTTGAGGTGTAGGCTGGACATTCAGCTGCTGCAAATGGAGGAATTGGAGAAGTCGGAGGAAGAGGAGGACAAAGTGAGCCATTTTGCTGGCAACCTATGTGTCATCAGGGAAGGTGGTCCAAAATCCTTTGAACCCAGGCATGGTTCATTTTAATGAAGGGTGGGATCACAACATATCTGGTCGACAGCCGGGTCCTTCTTCTGTCAGGATTGATCCAGCAGCACTGAAGACTCTTCTGATAGCACACTACCAGCAGGGAAAGCGAGCTCCTGTAAGGCATATTGTGCCAATTCAGGCCAGGTGTCCAGTTTCCAGTAGTCAAAGAGGTGAGGGAGAACATCGATAGGGGAGGAGAGGTAATTTTGAACCATAGTTGACAACTGCTGTCTCCTGTCTGTTGCAATCGATTCAGTATTACCAGTCGTGTGAGCGGTACTCGAGAAATCAGTCCACAACATGGTCATGAAACCCCTGTCTCCAATGCCTCTTCGGTTGTGTGCACCATGAACACCTCTTCCATTTGGCCCAGTACGGCTCGTGGTAGAACCTGCACCGCTGCTGTGTGCTGGGAATGCCTCTAACAAACGGTTTACCAGAGTTGCTTGTTTGTTCGCCAATACTAGCTCTAGGTTCTCCTGTGGCATGATGTTCTGTAATTTTCCTTTATGGCGTGGATCGAGGATGCTGGCCAACCAGTAGTCATCATCCTTAATAATTTTGGCAATGAGGGGGTCCCTTTTTAGGATCCGCAAGACATAATCACACATGTGGGCCAATGTTTCAGGTGTCAATGATGCACAGCCAGGGGTGGGTGGAGGAGCACTTTCTGCCAAATCCACATCCCTCCAAGCACGCACAAACCCTGTACCTGACCATGGCAAGCCAACATTTTCTCTTGCCCCAAGAGAAGCATCCTCCTCCCCAAAATAATCATCCCCCTCATCCTCCTCTTCTTCCTCTACCTCGTCCAGGACAGTTCCCTGAGCAGACAATGGCTGACTGTCATCAAGGCTTCCCTCCTCCTCCTCTTCCTCCTCCGCTGCAGACGCCTGATCCTTAATGTGCGTCAAAGTTTGCATGAGCAAACGCATAAGTGGGATGCTCATCATTCATGCTTATGATGGCGTCGTCTGTGCTTACCAGCCGTGTGCATTCCTCAAAACACTGAAGGACTTTACAGAGGTCTTTCAGCTTTGACCACTGCACCCCCGACAACTCCATGTCTGCCCTCAAACTGCCTGCCCGTGTATCCTCCCACAAATGCATTACAGCCTGCCTCTGTTTGCACAGTCTCTCAACCACGTGCATGGTGGAGTTCCACCTTGTTGCAACGTCTATGATTAGGCGATGCTTGTGGAGGTGGAGCGATCACTGCAGCCTCTGCAGACGACTGGAGTCTACGGGTGAGCGACGGATGTGCGAGCACAGTCTTTGCACCTTATGGAGCAGGGCTGTTAGCTCCGGATAATTATTTAAGAAGCACTGCACCACCAGGTTCAAGGTGTGAGCCAGGCAAGGTATGAGTCTGAGTTTTGCCAGGGCTATGGCCACCACAAATATACCGCCGTTATCACTGACTACCTGTCACACTGTCACTGCGTACAGGAGGTCAGGGTCCTATGCTGACCCTAAGCTGGGGCCCTGACTAATCCCTCTACCTGGAGGTACTGTTAATGGTACAGAGGTCCAGGCCGCCAGCGTAACCCTACCTCCTGAGAATCCCTGAACCTCAGTAATCTAGTCCTGAGAAGGACCCCGATCACAACAGTAGGGGACAGGGTAGTAAATGCTTATACACAGTACTAGACGAACGAGACAGTACAAGGGGAAAACCAAAAACCACCTTGCATACAAAAACTCACACCACAATAACAGAGGGAACACAAACGGGTAAGGAGATAAATGATAAAGCGAGGAAGGGAAAAAACCACACCGAGTACACTTCGCTCCAAACTCTTCAATACCACGATCTGCTCTGATGGTCTGTATGAAATGCTTTCACCGACAACTACCCTATCAGACCGGCAGGTATTTGAAGGAGTCCCAATACTGCAGAATTAACTGCAGCTGGGTGAGGCTGGGCCTCGTCTAGCACAGAGAGAGAGAATTAACTCTCTCACTGCCGAAAAACACCAAGCACCAAAAACTCAGCTGCGAGAAGTCAGGCTGTGCAATCACGATGATCTTCGTGGCGACACACCCGTGACACTACCTTGCCTGGCGCAAGATGTAGACTGCCCAGCGATGACTCAGTTTCCCGCTGCAAGTAGTCGGCCAGTACCTCTGCGGTGTGTCTGTTGTCGCCCAAAGACATCATTTTTAAAACAGCCTGCTGACGCTTACCACTAGCTGTTCGATAGTGGGACACCTCGTGTGCAACACTGGCAGTTGCGGATGGAGTGCTCGTGCGACTGTGCTCTGTCGACGAGCTTTCGCTTCTGGAGGAGGAGGAGGGTCGAACGACTACAGCCAACTGTTGCCTATACTGTGGGCTAGGCAGCACTGTCCCCCCGCCGCTGTCCCCTGTGGACCCTGCATCCACCACATTAACCCAGTGCACAGTGATGGACACGTAACGGCCCTGGCCATGCCTACTGGCCCATGCATCTGTTGTGAGGTGCACCTTTCTACTCACTGATTGTTTGAGTGCATGGACAATGCGGTCTTTCACATGCAGGTGGAGGGCAGGGATGGCTTTTCTAGAAAAGAAGTGACGACTGGGTAGGTCATAGCGTGGGACAGCGTAGGCCATGAGCTCTCTTAACGCTGCACTTTCAACCAAACGGAAGGGCATCATCTCTAATGAGATCAGTTTGGCAATGTAGGCGTTCAAAGCAGTGTACGCAGATGAGAGGATGAGTACTTTCTTGTCCTAATCAGAGTGTCTGCTAGGGTGAGGTGGACTTGAGAGCTGCATATGGGGGAACTAGCGGTGGACATGGTGGACTGAGAGAGGGTTGGTGATGGTGGTCATGGTGGTGATGGCCTAGATTCAGTCTTTCATTGCAAAAACATTCTGATTCCCTGACTGCTTTGGCCTTGCGACGACACCTTAACATTTTTGCTGGTGGTGTGCTAACCGGTGGGTTTACATTGGGGGAAGCGATGTAGCGTTGCTGGCTACCTTCAGTCGGAGTAGGTGCACATGTGCTACCTGAGGTTTTGTAGTCTGTCCATGCTTGAAAGTGCATGGTGTTTAAATGTCTAAGCATGCAACTAGTATTCAAATTTGGGAGATTTTTCCCTCGGCTAAAGGTCCTTCCGCACTTCTTACAGATAACCTTTACCTGATCAATAGGATTTTGGTCAAAAAAGTGCCACACTGCACTCTTCCTACTATGGGATACATTTTTTAGGGCTTGCACGCTGTGCTAATTTGACCGTCTGACCAAGCTGTCCTGCAACTCTTTGTTTTTTTAACTCGTTTTTGGACTGCTACAGGGCTGCCAGATAACCACAGCTGCGATGTTGATGCCTACTGCGGATCCTCATCCTCTTCTGAGCTATTGCCAGCGGCACCCTCTTCCCCCAATGGATGCCAATCCGGGTCAACAACTGGGTCATCCATCACCTCCTCTTCAATTTTATCTGCACCTTCCTCTGTGTCACCGTGTAAGGTGGTATATTATGCGGGAAGGGGCACCTGAGTTTCATCAGGATCAGATTCTGGCTCAGTAGACTGCGAGGGCAATGTAGTGCTCTGGGTGAATGTACCAGCAGAATCATATAGCAGTGGCTGTGCATCAGTGCACTCCATGTCAGATTCATCTTGGACTGGGGAATTCAGGATTTGACTTGATAACCCAGGCATGGTATGTGAAAAGAGCTCCATGGAGTAATCTAAAGTGTGGCCTGCCGCATCCTTCACTGTTGGTGGGGGTAAAGGACACAAGGAAAGGTGTTGTTCCTGACCAGGAGCCTGCACTGACGACTCAGTGCTTGCATTTTTGAAACTTCAGAAGAGGAGGCGATAGAGCTGGAGGCTGTTTCGGCAATGTAAGCCAAAAGCTGTTCCTGATGCTCCGGCTTTAAAAGCGGTTTACCTACTCCCAGAAAAGGGAGCCTTCCAGGCCTTCTGGATCCAGACGATGACGCAGGCTCAACACCTCCTGCCTTAGGTGCTATTGTGCTTTTGGCACTACCAGCAGATGCACCACCACCACCATCAGTATCAGCTGGTCCACCCCGCCACGTCCACGGCCTCTTCCACCATATTTCCTCATGTTTGGGAAAATGTACCAAAAATACCAGCAGATATATGGTACACTGTATCAGAAGCGTTCAAGGAGAAAATTTAAATCTCCGTATATATCTCCAGAGTCAGACACAGACACAGGCTCAGTATGGATTAGAAACACAACCCACTTAGTGGAAAAAGATGTACAAGTCCATATATAAAGACAAAATATTTTTATTATTGGTACAAAACGACAACAAGTTAAATGTGGCACGAGGCTGAACAACACCCGGGGTGGATGTACACCTAGCACACAAGATTAAAATAAAATACGATAAAGGGGCACACCACCCCCAAGAACCCCTCAATATGTAGAATACATCTATTGCAAAATCACAGAAGCCCATGAGTGAATATTAAGGAGACAATGAATGAGACACCAAGAATTCATAGGTTTCAAAAATTCGCAACCTTTGCATTAGCACCGTGGGGCTCAATCCCACATAAAATTACCGGGCCATGTGCAAAGTAACTAATAAGGCGCCGATACCACTGCATAAAGACACCCTATCCTGTGGACAATACAAACAATAGTGCAGTGCACATTACCTATATTAGGAGACAGGGCATAGCGAAATTAATATGGATGGTAAATATTACCTAGCAGCTCAGGAACGCGGCATAAATGATGTGAGGGCAAGTGGGGGTGTGTGTGCGCACCCCAACGCACGTTTCGGTCCGATCCTTCTTCAGGGGGCACACACACCTCCTTGCATGCGCTCATTTAAATACCTTTGAGTAAAGTGGTACTTCCTCCAACTGCATCACAAGCCACATAGGCTGTGACCAGGAAGTGCGGTCTCCCGCTTCAGTTGACGCGCACGTCGTCATCATGAGTCGACGTCCCACAGCGTCGGCGTCACAGCGGTAGGCGGAGTAAACCGTCACCGCCCATAGACGCCGAGAGCCAGGGGGCGGCGCACACACGAATGACAGCGTGCGCGTGCCAGCAGGGGGCACCGCCTACTCACAGCATTCAATGCAGTACAATCTATAGAATAAGTGTGTGTTAATGATTCGTATAAAAAACTCACAATTCTAAGGCAAAAATAGAGGATGGCATCTCCTAGAATGCATAGCTAATGGGGAATATTTAGGGGAATATTTAAACTTCAATGCAAAAAAGACTGTCCCCATAGTTAAATACAGTCACATACATAAAATACACAACCGCCAACACACAATATACATATATATCTAGACCGCACATGTCTGTGGCAGTAACTCCGGAATGACAACTGCTGGAGAATAACGCTGCTGGGAGACATTGAAACTTCAATATAATGGAGGAATTCCCATATTCACGGCTTTAACAATTGTATTTCTTGTTCATCTGGTATAACAACGATAATGGTGTTGAAAAGCTAGAGCACAAAAAGGAAGAACATTAATACAAAGAAAGTGAAACAAATATTTAAAAACAATATCAGTTAAATGATGGTACGTGCTACAAAAAACTTACCTTCAACCCCTTGTCCGCCTATTCATCACAACTTAAGAACATTATTCAGGGAGCAAGAGATAGAGGAGTCATTACTAAACAACTGGCGGAGGCACTTATAGTAAATGAGCCAAACTGTGGCTACCTTCTATCTCTTGCCCAAGGTCCACAAGGACGCGCGTTCCCCTCCAGGACGTCCTATCGTTTCAGGAAAGAATAACTATTTAGAGAATGTGAGTGTTTGGATAGATTCCAAATTACAACCGCTAGTTGAATCTTTACCTTCCTTTTTGAAGGATACGGGCGAATTCCTTAGAAGGGTAGATGGATTACAGCTGGACAGCGATACAATATTGGCTACGGCTGATGTTGAATCGCTTTATACTAGCATCAGGCATATTGATGGCCTCAAAGCGATTGAATTCTTTTTGTCTACATCTGCCCTTCCAATGGAAATAAGACAATTAATTATGGAATTATTGGAATTCGCCCTATCACATAATTTCTTCATTTTCAAAGGGTCCTTCTACCTGCAGCTCCAGGGGACAGCAATGGGGGCGTCCTATGCGCCCGCCTATGCTAATCTCTTTATGGGGCTGTGGGAGAGGGACCTTCTCCTGTCAGATCAAGTGTTATCAATGTACCGTGTCCTTTCCTGGACGCGCTACATTGATGACATATTCCTGATCTGGCAGGGGTCTGTGGGGGACCTTGAGGAGTTCATGAAATTTTTGAACATGAACGACCGGAATATTAGACTTACCTTCGTGGCAGATTCCAATGTAATTGAGTTTCTTGATGTCAAGATTAAGAGAGATGATCATGGTGAGATCCAGACCAACATGTTTCGCAAGACCACTGCCTCAAATATGTTGTTGCATGCCTCCTCCTCTCACCTAGGCATATTATTCAATCTGTCCCTACGGGACAATTTCTGCGAATACGCAGACTTTGTTCCACTGAGGATGATTTCCTCAAACAAGCAGAGGATCTTAAGAACCGTCTTCTGGAACGTGGATATAGTAGACGTATGATTAAAAAAGCGTTCAACAGAGCTAAATATTCACTTAGACAGGATCTTCTTTATAAGACTCAGAGTAGGGAGGATAAAGAGATTGTGAGATTTATTACAAACTATCACTCACAATTCCCTCTAATGAGAAAAGTTTTGGAGAAATCCTGGCATATTCTGAGAGCCGATCCGGTTCTGTCCAGATTCCTCCTGAGAGGGTCGCTGTCACATCACGGAGGTCACGTAATTTACGTGATATGTTAGTACACAGTCACTATGTGGGGCTTCCACATAGGACCTTTTTGGATGACATGGTAAAAGTAAAAGGCTGTACTTCATGTGGTCGATGTGTGGCTTGTCGCAACGTTCAACAATCAGATACTTTTTTCAATTCTTCGAAGACACGCACCTTTAAGATTGAGAAACGGATCACCTGTAATAGTACCAATGTCATATACTTTGCCACTTGTCCTTGTGACAAGATATATGTGGGGATGACTACACGTCAACTAAAGGTGCGTGTTAGAGAACATGTCTTGGGGATTTTTGCGGCAGCCACACAGGAAGATATCTATCTTCTTAAGACAATTCCACGTCATTTTAAGACCTTCCATGGATGTGACGGTGACCTCTTTAAGGTGAGGGGGATTGATACAATCGATGTTAATATCCGTGGTGGTCCTGTCTCAAAGAAATTGGCTCAGCTAGAATCCAAATGGATTTGGCGATTAGACACTGTACAACCTCAGGGTTTAAATGAACATCTCAGCTATGCCCCTTTCCTATGATTATCTGTCTGTTTTTGGAGTGGATGTCGCTTGGCACTCCTTTTTTAATTGTTTTTAAATATTTGTTTCACTTTCTTTGTATAAATGTTCTTCCTTTTTGTGCTCTAGCTTTTCAACACCATTATCGTTGTTATACCAGATGAACAAGAAATACAATTGTTAAAGCCGTGAATATGGGAATTCCTCCATTATATTGAAGTTTCAATGTCTCCCAGCAGCGTTATTCTCCAGCAGTTGTCATTCCGGAGTTACTGCCACAGACATGTGCGGTCTAGATATATATGTATATTGTGTGTTGGCGGTTGTGTATTTTATGTATGTGACTGTATTTAACTATGGGGACAGTCTTTTTTGCATTGAAGTTTAAATATTCCCCTAAATATTCCCCATTAGCTATGCATTCTAGGAGATGCCATCCTCTATTTTTGCCTTAGAATTGTGAGTTTTTTATACGAATCATTAACACACACTTATTCTATAGATTGTACTGCATTGAATGCTGTGAGTAGGCGGTGCCCCCTGCTGGCACGCGTACGCTGTCATTCGTGTGTGCGCCGCCCCCTGGCTCTCGGCGTCTATGGGCGGTGACGGTTTACTCCGCCTACCGCTGTGACGCCGACGCTGTGGGACATCGACTCATGATGACGACGTGCGCGTCAACTGAAGCGGGAGACCGCACTTCCTGGTCACAGCCTATGTGGCTTGTGATGCAGTTGGAGGAAGTACCACTTTACTCAAAGGTATTTAAATGAGCGCATGCAAGGAGGTGTGTGTGCCCCCTGAAGAAGGATCGGACCGAAACGTGCGTTGGGGTGCGCACACACACCCCCACTTGCCCTCACATCATTTATGCCGCGTTCCTGAGCTGCTAGGTAATATTTACCATCCATATTAATTTCGCTATGCCCTGTCTCCTAATATAGGTAATGTGCACTGCACTATTGTTTGTATTGTCCACAGGATAGGGTGTCTTTATGCAGTGGTATCGGCGCCTTATAGTTACTTTGCACATGGCCCGGTAATTTTATGTGGGATTGAGCCCCACGGTGCTAATGCAAAGGTTGCGAATTTTTGAAACCTATGAATTCTTGGTGTCTCATTCATTGTCTCCTTAATATTCACTCATGGGCTTCTGTGATTTTGCAATAGATGTATTCTACATATTGAGGGTTCTTGGGGTGGTGTGCCCCTTTATCGTATTTTATTTTAATCTTGTGTGCTAGGTGTACATCCACCCCGGGTGTTGTTCAGCCTCGTGCCACATTTAACTTGTTGTCGTTTTGTACCAATAATAAAAATATTTTGTCTTTATATATGGACTTGTACATCTTTTTCCACTAAGTGGGTTGTGTTTCTATAGTTTATAGATGTGTCTATACATTCCATGTCCACTTCCAGTTCCCTCTATTTGAGTTTTTCATTATACTATACTGGTATGTGGTGTTTCTGGTTTATCGCTATTTATCAGTATGGATTAGACCAGAATATAAAAAGCAGAAAAAGGGTACTGTATCACAAGATACCAGGTGTATATAGTATTGGAGAAAATTGTAAATCTCCATATATATTTCAGGAGTCACACACAGACGCTCTCACGCTCAGTATGTATTATACCAGGATATAAAAAGCAGAAAAAGGGTACTGTATCAGAAGATACCAGGTGTTTATAGTATTGGGGAAAATTTCAATCTCCGTATATATTTCAGGAGTCACACACAGACGCTCTCAGGCTCAGTATGGATTAGACCAGAATATAAATTGCAGAAAAAGGGTACTGTATCACAAGATACCAGGTGTATGTAGTATAGGGGAAAATTGTAAATCTCCGTATATATTTCCGAAGTCACAGACAGACGCTCTCAGGCTCAGTATGGATTAGACCAGAATATAAAATGCAGAAAAAGGGTACTGTATCTGAAGATACCAGGTGTATATAGTATATGGGAAAATTGTAAATCTCCGTATATATTTCAGAAGTCACACACAGACGCTCTCAGGCTCAGTATGGATTAGACCACAATATAAAAAGCAGAAAAAGGGTACTGTATCTGAAGATACCAGGTGTATATAGTATAGGGGAAAATTGTAAATCTCTGTATATATTTCCGGAGTCACAGACAGACGCTCTCAGGCTCAGTATGGATTAGACCACAATATAAAAAGCAAAAAAAGGGTACTGTATCTGAAGATACCAGGTGTATATAGTATATGGGAAAATTGTAAATCTCCGTATATATTTCCGGAGTCACAGACAGACGCTCTCAGGCTCAGTATGGATTAGACCAGAATATAAATTGCAGAAAAGGGTACTGTATCACAATATACCAGGTGTATATAGTATTGGGGAAAATTGTAAATCTCCGTATATATTTCAGGAGTCACACACAGACACTCTCAGGCTCAGTATGGATTAGACCAGAATATAAAAAGCAGAAAAAGGGTACTGTATCACAAGATACCAGGTGTATATAGTATAGGGTAAAATTTCAATCTCTGTATATATTTCCGGAGTCACACACAGATATTCAGCATGTATTTGTCCGTGATACCAGCCGGTACATGGTAGTGTGTGAGGAGCGTACAGCTCTATACTGTGTGGGAAAAATGAACGCTCGGTAACTGTGCAGAAAAAAAGAATAAAAGTATTAGTGCTGTGTAAAAAGCAGTCTGCACAGCAGTGTACACACAGCAATACAGCTATCAGGCAGCCTAATGACCAGCACTGCTACACAAAAGAAAATCCTCCCTCTCACTGCACACTAACTGTACAGAACAATTGCTATCAGCACAAGCACAGAAGAACTTCTCTTTCCAGCCCTAACTCTCTCCCTACTGATAAACAGCGTCAGCAACATGTCCCTACTGCTAAGATCGGCAGAAGTAAATGGAGGTCGGCGGTCAGGGCTTTTATAGCCACTGTGACGCCACGCAAAGCAAGCCAATCACTGCAATGCCCTTCTCTAAGATGGTGGTGGACGCTGCACATGTCATCTCATTGCCCACAGTGTACGACCTTGTTCATTGGCTGAGAAAAGGCTCCTGCAAGCATTCTGGGAAAACCGACTTTGTCGCTCGGGTCGACGACCGCATGGCCGACTTCACGCTATGGTCGGGTTTCGCTTGGCGAAACTCGACTCTAGCGAAAGTCGGCGACTTATGAATCTGACCGACCTGCTTCGCTCAACTCTACTGAACAAGTAATGTATCAATGAAACAAGAACTAAGAATTGTTGTGCCCAATACTGCGTGTTACAATTTTAAAAACTTTTGCTTGTTGAAACGAACTGAATATCCCTGAGTTATTTGCTGCAGCTTCTGAAGATGGAGGCCTGGAGAAAACATAGGCATGCGGCCTACAAGTGATTGTGATGCACCCCACACCAGTTAACACTTTGGGGCTGGGAGACAATTTTCCTGTAAAGTGCCAGGGTTTTATGGAGCTGCAGCTCGTCCATGTCTACCACCCTTGGACACTGTACATGAGCTCAGGAGGTCAGTACTCATCCTGTGCAGAACTATACTGATATAGCGGTACAGAGACCGAATCCGTGACTGTTGCAATGGATACTGGACAGTTGGCGCTATACAGTTACGTCATATAGTGAACAGAGAGAGCCTACCTAGTACATGATGCCATACTTTGTATGCGTATATCCTGAAACTAACTCCCTTTTTTGTGCCTAACATATATTATATACTTATTTATTGCTACATGTTTTATATACAGTAAATACAGTACAGACCAAAGTTTGGACACATCTTCTCATTCAAAGATTTTTCTGTATTTTCATGACTATGAAAATTGTATAATCACAGTTAAGGCATCAAAACTATGAATTAACACATGTGGAATTATACATTACACTTTACAAAAAAGTGTGAAACAACTGAAAATATGTCTTATATTCTAGGTTCTTCAAAGTAGCCACCTTTTGATTTGATTACTGCTTTGCACGCAGAAAAGGTGAACGGATGGACTCTACATGCCTAATTCCCACCGTGAAGCATGGAGGAGGTGGTGTGATGGTGTGGGGGTGCTTTGCTGGTGACACTGTTGGGGATTTATTCAAAATTGAAGCGGTGAGCGGTCTAGCTCACCCTAAACCATCTTGATTGGTTTCAGGTCTGGTGACTGTGGAGGCCAGGTGTAGCGCCCGCGTCCCTGCCTGCTGCCAGACAGGGACGTCGCTCTCCTCACCTGCGCTCAGCGTCCTCAGTGCTCCCAGCCTCCTCTGCGCCTCTGGCATCCTCGGCGCCCTCCTTCCGCCCTGCTGGTCCCGCGCGCTCCTTCCCTGCTACTGGCCTTAGGGCGCGCGCCCGCACCCTCCCCGCTCTTAAAGGAGCCGCGCGCATTTTCCAAATCAGTCTCCAGCCAATGCTGGAGGACTCCACCCTATATTAAGGGTTTCCCTCCTTAATGTAGGTGCCCGAGCAATGTTGTTCCTGTGCAGTCTAACTCTGTTTCAGCCATCAGCTCCTGATTCCAGTTACCTGTCTGTTACCTGTCGGCTTGCCTGTCTGCCATCCGTCTGCAGTTCCATCCAGAGGTTCGGACGTCATCTGCAGAGATCCCCGGCTCTTGCCTGCTCACCTAGGAGCGATCATCTGCCATCCGACTGCAGCTCCATCCGGAAGTTCGGACATCATCTGCAGAGATCCCCGGCTCTTGCCTGCTCACCTGGGAGCGATCATCTGCCATCCGACTGCAGCTCCATCCGGAAGTTCGGACATCATCTGCAGAGATCCCCGGCTCTTGCCTGCTCACCTGGGAGCGATCATCTGCCATCCGACTGCAGCCTACCTGGAGGCTCCACCATATCAGGTCGTATATACCTGCCTGTCTAGAGACTGCCTGGTCACTTACCGTGACAACCTGCCTGTCTAGAGACTGCCTGGTCACTTGCCGTGACAACCTGCCTGTCCAGAGACTGCCTGGTCACTTGCCGTGACAACCTGCCTGTCCCAGAGACTGCCTGGTCACTTGCCGTGACAACCTGCCTGTCCCAGAGACTGCCCTGGTCACTTGCCGTGACAACCTGCCTGTCCCAGAGACTGCCTGGTCACTTGCCGTGACAACCTGCCTGTCCCAGAGACTGCCCTGGTCACTTGCCGTGACAACCTGCCTGTCCCAGAGACTGCCTTGGTCACTTGCCGTGACAACCTGCCTGCCCAGAGACTTCCTTGGTCACTTGCTGTGACAAACCTGCCTGTCCAGAAACTACCTATATCCCCTGCCGTGATTCCCTGCCCTTTTCCCAGGTGCCACCCGCTCTCTTACAAGTAGACTCTCTTGTATAATAAAGCTTTGTGGTTCCACCAACCTGACCTGTCTCGTCAGTAGTTCCACCCACCAGACCCGTTACACCAGGTCATCTGGCGTAGCACCCCAACACTCTCCTTCTTGGTCAAACAGCCCTTACACAGCATGGAGGTGTGTTTGTGTTAGAACTCTCTTGTTAGGTTTTTTCTATGTTGCTGGTCACATGACCTTTTTTGCCTATTTAATCCTGCTCTGCCCTTCTGGCTTTGCTGGACTTCATTGTAATTTCTACTCTTAAGCTAGCCGGGTGCTTTGTTACCTTTCTCAATTAGTTTTGCTTGGTCTTTTGACCTCTATGTTCTATGTTGTTTGTTTTTCTTTTTACTGCTACAACTTCTGTTAGGAGGTGTCCATCTTTTCTCCCCAGTCCCTAGTTCTTGTAGGGATCCCTTCCTCGCATCTATAGGTCTTCGTACAGACTAGCTGAGGACTTTAGCGGGTCTGATCGCAGGATCAGGTTCCCTGTTACATCGTAGGGATCGAGCTTAGTTCTTTCGTAGGGACAGATATCCCTTTCTTTCCTTAGTGCTTGTAGCAGAACATAACAGTAAGTCCAGCCCAAAAAAATATCTCTAAGGAAAGATTTCCAGTTTCCATTATGGTGTCGGTTCAGGAGTTGGCTCAACGCCTGCAGGGACTCTCTCTGGAGGTGTCCGAGCTCCAGCAACATGTGAGTAGCTGTTCTGGAGCACATTTCGTGGAGCCAAAGGTACGTTTGCCTGATTTATTTTTTGGTGAACAACAAGATTTTTTTTCTTTTAAAAATGCTTGCTTGTTGTATTTTCGTTTGAGACCCAGATCCTCTGGTGATGAATCACAGCGCATAGGGTTCATAATGTCACTTTTGCGCAAAGAACCTCAGGAATGGGCCTTTTCTCTGCAAACTAGTGATCCATGCTTTAGATCAGTGGATAGTTTTTTTTCTGCTTTGGGGTTATTGTATGATGATCCTGATCGTGTCTCATCAGCTGAGACAGAATTGAGACGTTTGAGGCAGGGATTAGGTAATGTGGAAAAATATTGTACTCACTTCCGACGGTGGTCTACTCAGGTGGGGTGGAACGATTCAGCTTTGAAAAGTTTGTTTCTTGCAGGGCTAGGTGAAAGGGTTAAAGATTTGCTGATTGCTTATCCCATACCTGGTAACTTGCAGGAGGCTATGCAATTAGCTATAAGGGTGGATAGGAGACTGCGGGCAAGGGTTAATGAGAGTAAATCCTCTGCCATGTCAGCTCCAAGTCTTGAGAGGGTCTGTACTGACATTGTAGAGCCGATGGAGATTGGAGCGATGGCACCCAGTTCTCAGGAAAAAGACCGCAGGTTTTCTGAAGGTTTGTGCTTTTATTGTGGCAAATCTGACCATTTCTTTAAGAACTGTGTGCTTCGTATGAACAAAGAAAAAAAAAAGAGGTCAGTTTCGCCCGTATAGCCTGTTTAAACACTAAGGGCGTCTTTCTTTCTGCCACTACTGCTGCTCAGGAAGAATTAATGGATTTTCGGGTATTTGTCGATTGTGGTTCTACTCTGAATGTGATTGATGGGGGATTCTTGGAAAAACTTAAATTAAAACCCAAACCTTTGTCATCCCCTATTGCCGTGGTTTCTGTTGATTCTCTCCCTTGAAGAATGTTACTCACAAGGTCTGTGAATTTCCCCTCACTATTAATGGTGTTCACCAAGAGAATTTGGATTTGGTAGTATTGAATAATTTACCTTCTCCGGTGATTTTGGGGTTACCCTGGTTAAAGTCCTGGAGCCCTAAGTGTTTATGACAAGTGTTGTAACGGGCGTATTGCTGCTGTGGATCAAGGGGAACTACCTGTACCTATTCAGGATTTTTGGAAAGTTTTTTCTGAGAAGGAATCGCAGATTTTACCTCCCCGTAGAGACTATGATTGTACTATTGAATTTGTCCCTGGAGCGACTCATCCTAAAAGTCGTTTATTTAATCTTACTATTCCTGAGAGAAAGGCTTTGGAGGAATACATACAGACAAGCTTGGCCGCCGGTCACATTAGGCCTTCCAAGTCTCCTGTGGCTGTTGGATTTTCTTTTGTTAAAAAAAAGGACGGCGGTTTACGTCCTTGTCTGGACTTTCGTGAGATTAATAAAATTACTGTACGCAATCCTTACCCACTGCCATTGATTCCTGATTTGTTTAACCAGTTAGCGGGGGCCAAGTGGTTCTCTAAAATTGATCTTCGGGGGGCATACAATTTGTTGCGCATGAAGGAGGGTGACGAATGGAAGACTGCTTTTAACACTCCTGTGGGTCATTTTGAGAATCTGGTTATGCCTTTTGGCCTTTCCAATGCTCCTGCATTTTTTCAGAATCTTATTAATGACATCCTTAGTAGTGTTGAGCGATACGATACCGCAAGTATCGGGTATCGGCCGATATTAGCTCTATCGGCCTTTCGATAATTAGTTCCGATATTTTCGTCTTATCGGATACCGGAATCGGATTTGTCACTGTCACTGTCAGTGTCCGTCGGTCGGGTCTGTCAGGAGTCAGCGGCACTTACCTGGCAGAAGATCTCCGGCGGTCACGGGCTGGACTGCTTCATGGCCGCCATCATCTTTCCCCGGCGGTCACATGCAGTTTCTCGCGATAACTGCAGTGACTGCTGGGTAATCCCGGCCGTAAAGCAGTCAGTCCGATGACGTCACCGCCGGGGAAGCAGGTAATCAGCTGTGCTGCGTCGCGATGACAGGCTCTGCCTGTCATTGCGATGTAGCAGAGCTGGATCGTCGTGGGACTGTCGTTACTATGGACTGCGTCGGACAGGTGGTATACTGTTGGTTTGTTTTTTTTCTTTTTTTACAGGAGATCGATGGCGTCGCAGGAATGAGTGTATAATAAAATTAATGAAAACTGTGTTGTCTCTTTTATTTCATTAAAATACTTTTTTCTTGCTTTGTCTTTTTTTTATACATTTAATAACTTTGGGATTAATAATGGATCGGTGTCTTATTGACACCTCTCCATTATTAACCGGGCTTATTGTCACCGTGCAATCAACGGTGACATTAACCCCTTATTACCCCACTTGCCACCGCTACAGGGCAGTGGGAAGAGCCGGGTAAAGTGCCACAATTGGCACATCTTTTGATGCGCCAAATGTGGGGCTGCTGTAGCCTGGTATTATCAGGCTGTTGAGGGCCAAAATCCATGGGCCTTGACAGTCTTTTAATACCAGGCCGCAGCAGTCTGCATTTTACTTGGCTGGTTAACAAAAATAGGGGGACCCCTACGCCGTTTTTTTTTCGAGGGGATCCCCTATTTTTGTTAACCAGCCAAGCTAAGCAGACTGCTGTGGCCTGGCATTATCAGGCTTGCAAGGTCCATGGATATTGGATCCTTACCAGCCTGAAAAACCAGGCCTCAGCGGTCTGCTTCATCTGGCTGGTTAACAAAAATAGGGGGGACCCCACGCCAATTTTTTTCGAGGGGATCCCTATTTTTGTTAATCAGCCAAGATATGCAGACTGCTGTGGCCTGGTATTATCAGGCTGGCAAGGTCCATGGATCTTGGCTCCTTAACAGCCTGAAAAACCAGGCCTCAGCGGTCTGCTTCATCTGGCTGGTTAACAAAAATAGGAGGGACCCCACGCCAATTTTTTTCGAGGGGATCCCCTATTTTTGTTAATCAGCCAAGATATGCAGACTGCTGTGGCCTGGTATTATCAGGCTGGCAAGGTCCATGGATCTTGGCTCCTTAACAGCCTGAAAATCCAGGCCTCAGCGGTCTGCTTCATCTGGCTGGTTAACAAAAATAGGGGGGACCCCACGCCATTTTTTATTCGAAGGGAACCCCTATTTTTGTTAATCAGTTCCCTCTGACGTCACTGATTGTGTCCCTGGCTGACCTGAAGTGAAAGTGGAAAGCAATCAATTAAGCTTTCCACTTCCTCTCCTGTCAGCCAGGAGAGGAACTCATTCATTTGGGGGTTTACTGTGAGGCTGCAGCATTAGCTGCGGTCCCTGCAGTAAACATTAACCCTTTCTGAAGGATTACACCGTGGGACCTGACTGTGCATGGGATAGGTAAGAATAATTTTGCTTTTTTATTTTATTTTTATTACAGGAAATGGTTTTTGCAGTCAAATAAAAGATGGTCAAAAACATGTGTCTTTATTTCATTAAAATGATTTTTAATTAAAGTGTGTGTGTTTTATTTTTATTTCATGCAATAGGATTAATAATTGATAGTTGTCTAATTGACAGCTCTCAATTATTAACCTGGCTTAAGGTCACCTTTCAATTGCAATGTGGCTTTAACCCCATATTAACCCATTCGCCACCGCTACAGGGCAATGGGAATAGATGGGCAAAGTGCCAGAAAGGGCAAATCTAATTATAGATTTGTCTTTTCTGGGGTGTCTGGGGGCAGATGTTAGTAGCCAGGGGGGGGGCAAAAATAATGGTCCCTCTCTGGGCTATTATTATCTGCCCCCATTCTCTGGCTTTGTCTGTCTGGTTGTGAAAATAGGGCGGGAGCCCACGCATTTTTTTTAAACAATTTTACACCTCATATATATATATATATATATATATATATATACATGTCATTGAATTTGTGACACATATATATATATTTATATTTATAGTTCATACACTTCTACATAGTATAATAGCCGCTAATTCAATTGACGGCTTTTGTGAAAATGCAGAACCCGACATGAAATGACACTTGGTGTACATAGGGTTAACCATGTCTTTTCATGTCCTTTGCTATCTGATTTGCACAAACAATTACATCAGTCTATGTGTGCAAAATTTCACACCTGTAGGGGTTAATTAAAGGTGTAAATTCGTAGCAAAAAAGTCAGTTTTTTTTACAACGAATTTACACCTTTAATTAACCCCTACAGGTGTGAAATTTTGCACACATAGACTGATGTAATTGTTTGTGCAAATCAGATTGCAAAGGACATGAAAAGACATGGTTAACCCTATGTACACCAAGTGTCATTTCATGTCGGGTGCTTCTGTCTTTTCACAGAAGCCGGCTTTACCCGGCAATTGAATCAGAGGATATTTTACTATGTAGAAGTGTATAAACTATACATATATGTGTATTATATATGTCACAATGACATGTATATATATATATGTATTCTATGTGTGTATATTTAGTGTTTACAAGGAAATAAAGGTTTTTTTTAGTTGCGATATTTTGTTCCCATAGACTTACATGGGACTTCCGGTATCGGAATCGGATATCGCCGATATTTAGTGATATCGGCGATACCATTCCGATCCGATTTTTTTAGATATCGAGCAGTATCGCTCAACACTAATCCTTAGACCTTTGATCGGCAAAAATGTGGTTGTGTATTTGGATGACATTTTGATTTATTCGCCGGATCTGGAGTCTCCTTGGCGGAGCGTTCGTGAGGTATTACAGTTATTGAGTGACAATTCGCTTTTTGCTAAGCTGGAGAAATGTGAGTTCGCTGTACAGAGAATTAGTTTTTTGGGCTACATTATCTCCAGCGAAGGTTTTGAGATGGACCCGGTGAAAGTTCAAGCTGTGCAGGAATGGCCTAGGCCTATTGGTTTGAAATAGTTACAGAGGTTTTTGGGTTTCGCCAATTATTATAGAAAATTCATTAAAAATTTTTCTATTATTGTCAAACCACTGACCGATCTCACCAGGAAAGGTGCTAATGCGGTTCAGTGGACTACTGAGGCCATTGAAGCTTTTGTGTTTTTAAAGGAGAGGTTCAGCTCTGCTCCCATCCTTATGCAGCCTGATGTGACTAAACCGTTTTTGGTTGAGGTTGATGTTTCTTCTGTGGGGGTCGGCGCGGTGTTGTCTCAGGAAAACACAGATGGAGTACATCCTTGTGCCTTTTTTTCAAAAAAATTTTCTGAGACTGAACTGAATTATGATATTGGTAATAGGGAATTGTTGGCCATTAAACTCGCATTTGAACACTGGCGGCATCTCTTGGAAGGTGTTGAATTTCCCGTTCAGGTTTTCACTGATCATAAAAATCTGATCTATCTTGATGCTGCCAAACGCTTGAATGCCCGTCAGGCTAGGTGGGCACTGTTTTTCTCGCGGTTTAATTTTTCCGTTACCTACATCCCAGGTACTAAGAATGTGAAAGCCGATGCTTTGTCTCGCAGCTTTTCTCCCATGGTTGGTGCTGAGGAGGAGGAGAACATTTTACAAGAAGGGGTTGTGATTGCTGCTTTGGACTCTGTGTTGGAAGATGAGATTCTTAAGGCACAGGAGAATGCCCCATCTAACACTCCCCATGGGAGGGTTGTTTGTGCCTGGGACCTTTAGGAGAGATTTGTTTGTTGAGTGTCATGAGTCTCGGTTGGCAGGTCATCCTGGAATCTCTGAGACCAAGAGACTTGTGGGTCGCAGTTTTTGGTGGCCTGGATGGCAGAAGGAAGTCATTAAGTGGGTGCGTCAATGTACTGTGTGTGCTAGATCTAAGTCTTCACATACTCCTGCTGCGGGGTTGCTTTGCCCTCTGGAGGTTCCTAGTGCTCCTTGGACACCTTCCCCCTCTGAGGGTTTCACTGTCATCTGGGTGGTCGTGGACTGTTTTAGCAAGATGTGTCACTTGGTTCCTTTCATCAAACTGCCTTGCGCTAAGACTCTCGCTAAGGCCTTTGTCAAGGAAATTGTCAGACTACATGGCGTTCCTACTGACATTGTTTCTGATAGGGGACCTCAGTTCGTGGCTCGTTTTTGGCGCGCCTTTTGTGACAGGTTGGGAGTTCATTTGTCGTTTTCATCCGGATATCATCCTGAGTCTAATGGCCAGACAGAAAGGAAAAACCAGGATGTTGAGCAGTTCTTGCGTTGTTTTGTGGCAGACAATCAAGAGGGGTGGTCTGAGTTTCTGCCACTTGCTGAATTTGCTCTTAACAACCATACATCCTCTTCTGCTGGTTGTTCGCCTTTTTTTTGTTGTACTGGGAGACATCCGTCGTTTGGGTCATTCTCCTAATTGGTATCGGCCGTGCCTGAAGAGGAGAATTTTTCTGGTGATTTGGAGAGAGTTTGGACGGATGTGCGTGGTAATCTTCAGGAGGCTAACAGAAAATCTAAAAGGTACTTTGATAGGAAACGGCAAGAGGTTTTGTTTGCTATTGGTGACATGGTTTGGTTATCCTCTAAGAATCTGAGGTTGAGGATTCCTTCTAAAAAATTGGGTCCCAAGTTTGTAGGGCCCTTTAAGGTGCTTCAGGTTGTTAACCAATCGGCTGTTAGGTTGGAGGTTCCTACCTCCTGGAAGATTAATCCGGTGTTTCATGTTTCTCTGTTGAAAAGAGCTGATGTGTCGGATGGAGACGCCTCTGCCACTGTTCCCCCGGTGGTGGAGGACGGGGAATATGAAATTTCCCGCATCCTAAATTCTAGACAGTATAGAGGGAGTTTTCAGTATCTCGTCGCTTGGAAGGGTTTTGGACCCGAGGATAACTCATGGGTGAGGGCGGATGATGTTTCTGCGTCCAGACTTGTCAGAGCGTTTCACAAGAGGTTTCCGGGTAAGCCTGGGCCTAGGGGATCCGGAGGATCCTCTTAGAAGGGGGGTACTGTTAGAACTCTCTTGTTAGGTTTTTTCTATCTTGCTGGTCACATGACCTTTTTTGCCTATTTAATCCTGCTCTGCTCTTCTGGCTTTGCTGGACTTCATTGTAATTTCTACTCTTAAGCTAGCCGGGTGCTTTGTTACCTTTCTCAATTAGTTTTGCTTGGTCTTTTGACCTCTATGTTCTATGTTGTTTGTTTTTCTTTTTACTGCTACAACTTCTGTTAGGAGGTGTCCATCTTTTCTCCCAGTCCCTAGTTCTTGTAGGAATCCCTCCCTCGCATCTATAGGTCTTCGTACAGACTAGCTGAGGACTTTAGCGGGTCTGATCGCAGGATCAGGTTCCCCGTTACATCGTAGGGATCGAGCTTAGTTCTTTCGTAGGGACAGATATCCCTTTCTTTCCTTAGTGCTTGTAGCAGAACATAACAGTTTGGGGTCATTGTCCTGTTGAAAAATAAATGATGGTCCAACTAAATGCAAACCGGATGGAATAGCATGCTGCTGCAAGATGCTGTGGTAGCCATGCTGATTCAGTATGCCTTCAATTTTGAATAAATCCCCAACAGTGTCACCAGCAAAGAACTCCCACATCATCACACCACCTCCTCCATGCTTCACGGTGGGAGCAGGCATGTAGAGTCCATCCGTTCACCTTTTCTGCTTGCAAAGCAGTAATCAAAGCAAAAGGTGGCTACTTTGAAGAATCTAGAATATAACATATTTTCAGTTGTTTCACACTTTTTTGTAAAGTGTAATGTATAATTCCACATGTGTTAATTCATAGTTTTGATGCCTTCAGTGTGATTCTACAATTTTCATAGTCATGAAAATACAGAAAAATCTTTGAATGAGAAGATGTGTCCAAACTTTTGGTCTGTACTGTATATATTTTTATATAGATTTGTTAATAGATATATGCATATAAAAATTGTTTAATTGGCAGTGAAAACTGGAAAATACACCAAAATCTCAACAAAAACCTTAATGAACCCAACATCTTTGGTCAGGATTAATCAATATTCATTTGTGAATCAGTGTGGCAGAACTGTCAAGGCTAAGGGAAGCCATGACAATATTGTGAATAGAGCTAAAGCGACAGCAGAAAAGTCAAATGGAAAACAGATCAAAAAGTCAGCACATGAAAAAATACGTTTTTCACATGGAGCTTAAACTATAGAACACCAGGAAAGAAATGTTGATCTTTAACCATTCAAATCTGCTATGATATTTAATATGGAGCTTATTATAATGACGACCACTATTATATACACTGCTCAAAAAAATTAAGGGAACAATTAAACAACAGAATATAACTCCAAGTAAATCAAACTTCTGTGAAATCAAATTGTCCACTTAGGAAGCAACACTGATTGACAATCAATTTCACATGCTGTTGTGCAAATGGAATAGACAACAGATGGAAACTATTGGCAATTATCAAGACACACTCAATAGAGGAGTGTTTCTGCAGGTGGGGACCACAGACCACATCTTAGTACCAAGGCTTTCTGGCTGATGTTTTGGTAACTTTTGAATGTTGGTTGTGCTTTCACACTTGTGTTAGCATGAGACGGACTCTACAACCCACACAAGTGACTCAGGTAGTGCAGCTCATCCAGGATGGCACATGAATGCCAGCTGTGGCAAGAAGGTTTGCTGTGTCTGTCAGCGTAGTGTCCAGAGGCTGGAGGCGCTTCCAGGGGGCAGGCCAGTACACCAGGAGACATGGAGGGGGCCATAGGAGGGAAACAACCCAGCAGCAGGACCGCTACCTCCGCCTTTGTGCAAGGAGGAACAGGAGTAGCACTGCCAGAGCACTGCAAAATGACCTCCACCAGGCCACAAATGTGCACGTGTCTGCACAAACGGTTAGAAACTGACTCCATGAGAATGGTTGGTCTGAGTGCCTGACATCCACAAATGAGGGTTGTGCTCACAGCCCAACACCATGCAGGATGCTTGGCATTTGCCACAGAACACCAGTATTGGCAAATTCATCACTGGCGCCCTGTGCTGTTCACAGATGAAAGCAGGTTCACACTGAGCACATGTGACAGATGTGATAGAGTCTGGAGATGCCGTGGAGAGTGATCTGCTGCCTGCAACATCCTTCAGCATGACAGGTTTGGCAGTGGGTCAGTAAGGGCATTTCTTTGGCATTAGGTACTGAAATGAGATCCTCAGACCCTTGTGAGACCATATGCTGGTGCGGTTGGACCTAGGTTCCTCCTAATGCAGGACAATTCCAGACCTCATGCAGCTGGAGTGTGTCAGCAGTTCATGCAAAATGAAGGCATTGAAACTATGGACTGGCCAGCCTGTTCCCCAGACCGAATCCGACTGAGCACATCTGGGACATCATGTCTTGCTCCATCCGCCAATGTCACATTACACCACAGACTGTCCAGGAGTTGGTGGATGCTTTAGTCCAGGTCTGGGAGGAGATCCCTCAGGAGACCATCCGCCGCCTCATCAGGAGCATGCCCAGGCATTGTAGGGAGGTCATACAGGAACGTGGAGGCCACACATAATACTGAGCCTCATTTTGACTTGTTTTAAAGACATTTCATTCCACTTTAATTTTGTGTGTGACTCCAAATCCAGGCATCCATTGGTTAATAAAAATGATTTCCATTGATGATTTTTGTGTGATTTTGTTGTCAGCACATTCAACTTTGTACAGAACAAAGTTTTCAATGAGAATATTTCATTCATTCAGACCTAAAATGTGTTATTTCAGTGTTCCCTTTATTTTTTTGAGCAGTGTACTTTATGAAATGAAACTCAAATATGGTTCTTTTCATTATGGTCATGCATACCTAGGACTGCTACCAGGAATTTCAGGGCCTCATACTGGCAACATTTTCGGGTCCCCTTGAGACTCCGCCCAGGTTCCACCCAAGCTCCACCTCCACCCCTTGAGCCTTCCACAGTCCCATCGCCCACTCTTGGAAAAACTCCACTTCTGCACCACGTCCTCACCAATCACACATTTCCATTGAACATAATATCACATACATAGCTATCAGCTTTTGTTTTTTTGCCAAAAGATTGTTTTAAGCCTGCCACCACGACAAGGTAGATTCATTTTGCAGGGCCCTACTCTACTGTAACCATTTCTTAAAATACGCAATACTCTTCTTAGGTATATTTTTAGTTATTTGTCTTTAAGGAAATGAGTCACAAACATTTTTAAAAATTACCAATAATACCACATACAAGGAACAAACATCCACACTGTGACCAGAGAACATATTCCCACCACACATCGACCGAATAATACCACACTCAGGGACAAATACCGCCACATCTTGACCAGACCATATATTACCACCACATAGTATCTGAATAATGCCACATACAGGGGAGAAATACACCACACCATGGCAGGACCACATATTACCACCACATAGTGGCCAAATAATATGACATAAAAGGTACAAATATCACCACACCACGGCCAACCCAAAGATTATCACCCCATATTGACCAAATAATACCACATGCAAGGAATAAATACCACCACACCATGACCAGACCACATATTACTTCCACATAGTGACTAAATACTACAATACTGATCATTAATAAAAGATCACTATTATTACCGTAAGTGCCATTATACACAGGAGGTCTGTACATAGTATACAGTGTCCGAGTACAGATAATACAGTGACTCACTAGTGACATTATACATAGGAGCTCTGTATATAGTGTGACAAGTAATACAGTGATTACTGGTGGCATACACAGGAGCTCTGTATATAGTGTATAATGTACAGGTAATATAGTGATCACTAGTGACATACACAGAAGCTCTGTATATATTGTCAGTGTATAGGTAATAGAGTGACTCACTAGTGACATACACAGGAGCTCTGTATATAGTGTAAGTGTACAGGTAATACAGTAATTACTGGTGACATTATATACATGAACTCTGTATATAGTGTATTATGTACAGGTAATAAAAGTGATCACCAGTGACATTATACACAGAAGCGCTGTATATAGTTCATATTGTACAGGTAATACAGTGATCACCAGTGACATTATACACAGGAGCCCTGCATTTAGTCTATAGTGTAAGTGTACAGGTAACACACTGACTTACCAAGTGATGTCTCTAGTTGAAGATACTCATCTTTGATTTTCTTCTTCATCCAACGCAGACTGCCATCACTTCTTCCAGCCAGTACTTGACTCTGCAGAGAATAACACACAGTTATCTAGAACACCCAATTTTTCTCAAACTTTTACACTATGCCAGATGAAGAAAAAAAGCAACATAGTGTCGTGCACAGTAACAGGACCCCCCCACTGAAAATAGTATCCTCAAAAATAAAATGCATTACAGCAGTAATAATATCTCTTAATTAGTGCTTGCCCTCTTGTGTCTCATTACAGGCCCCCTTGTGTCTCATTCCTGGCACCATGTGTCTTATTCCTGGAACCATGTTTCTCATTCCTGGCCCCATGTGTTCTCCTTTCTGCCCCCATATTTCCTCCCATCCTGGCACCATGTATCTCCATCCTGCCCCCTTATGTCCTCACATCCTAGAATAATGTGTCTCCATCCTGCTCCCATATGTTCTTCCATCCTGGCTCCATTTGTCTCCATCCGTCCCCAGGGCACCATATGTTCTCCCATCCTGGCCCCATTTTCTCCATCAGGCTTCCCCGGCCCCATATGCTCTCCCATCATGGCCCATGTGTCTCCATCCTGCCCCAATATGATCTCCCATCTTGGCCCTATGTGTCTCCATCCTGCCCCCAGGCCCCATATGTCCTCCCATCCTGTCCCCAGACCTCATATGATATCCCATCCTGGCCACATGCAAAAAAAAGTTTCTCCTTACCTGGCCACAGTCCAGGGAGGTCCTCTTAGTCATCCATATGAGGTGTGGCTGTGATGGTACATGGCAGTGACATCAAATGCCGACGTCAGCTAACGGCCTCTGATTGGCGAACAGCTGTTCACTCTTGTTATGCAGGAAGCTGTCGGCTTCCTGCACGGCAATAGATTTAATTGAGTGTGCATCCGAGTTCTCAGCAAAAATAAGCGCAGAGTGTCTCAATGACATTCATTTATTTTATTTACTTATATAGAGCCTTTTATTTCCACAGCACTTTACAGACATTGTAAGCCCCAGCGGGGGCAGTGATGACAATTTAAAACCCAGTGTGACTTTAGAGCAGAGGTCTCAAACTCCAGTCCTCAAGGGCCGCAAACAGGTCATGTTTTCTGGATTTCCTTGTATTGCACAGGTGATAATTTAATCACCTGCACAGACAATGATTCCAGCACCTAGTGCAATGCTAAAGAAATCTTGAAAACACGCACAGTTTGCGGCCCTCGAGAAATGCAGTTTGAGACCCCTGCTGTAGAGTGTGAGAGGAAACTGGAGTACCTGGAGGACACCCAAACAAACATGAGGAGAATATACAATTTGCAGATATCCTTGACATGGTTAGAACATAGAACTCCAGTGTTTCCAACCCAATACATTAAAAGGGAACTTGTCAGATTTCTTTTTTTTCCACTGATAAAGCATATCGATACACAGCAAAATTGAGACAAACCCCATAATAATTAATTATCAGTTTTGCAGATCTGTTTTAGACATTAAGTCACTTTATCTATTCCTAAAAACAAAACAGTCAAATGTAATAATGCAGGTGTAGATGTCGAAATACAAGGGAGGGTGGAGAAGACAAAACCATCAGAACCAGAAGCGCTAACGGAATTTGCAGCATTTTTACTCAGCGAGAAAAGTGCTAACACACACTGCAACAGCAAAATTATAGAGAATGTTTAGTGAAGACAATGTAAAAGTCGCCTAACTTTACATGTAGGAAGCAAATGAGCAAAAAAAAAAATCTCAGCAAAAGTGTATAAAGTTATAAAGTATTTACTATCTTGTGTCTCAACTGCACAGAGCTATATAATTAAAAAAACTGTCCTGTGAGGATAAAAAAACCTTTTCTCCTGTGGACTTGAACTTGCGATTAGAGATGGGTGAACACGAACAGTAAAGTTCGGGGTCTGTTCCGAGCACCTACTCTTTGGGCACAGACCCCGAACATAGACTTCTCCAGGAAGTCCGTGTTACTATTCGGGTTTGGTTACCCCAAACATCGAGTGTTTCTTGCGCAGTCGTCTACATGACAGCACAAGAAACACCGGCTGCTCTGATCGGCAGTAAGATCATTACTTCCTGTCAAAGATCTGCGGTACCCACACTGTCAGATGACAACGTGAGCCTGCAGCTGTAAATGGAGGTAAAAAGTTTACCTTCGGCCACAGATTACTACTCCCATCAGCCTACACCTGCTGTCACTGATAACAGCGAGAGCAGGCGCTGGCTGATGGGAGTATTCATCAGCTGGCACCTGCTCTATAAGTAAAATAATTAATTCAAAAAAATGACGTGGGTTCCCCTGTATTTTTGATAACCAGACAGGCAAAACTGACAGCTGCAGCTGCACCCCTCAGCTGTTAGTTTTAGCATGGCTGGTTATCACGAATAGAGGGTCCAAACACTAATTTTTAAATTATTTAAGTAAACAATTTAAAAAAATGGCATGGGGTCCCCATAATTTTTGACAACCAGCCAAGCTAAAGCAGACAGCTGTGGGTGTTAGGGTTCGATTTCCCGCTGCTGCACAAGGGGAGTCTCGAACCCGTCCCGCTGCGGTCTCCCATTCATCTCCGGCCGCAGTGGAGCCTGCTCAGCAGAGACGTCGGTCCAGGCGTCTTGCCCACTCCACTACTGGGTAGTGACTTGCTGCTGCCTTTCCTGGATCTGCTATTATAGCCAATGCTGGAGCAGACGTCTTTGGGACAAAGTACTGCATTTTCCCTTCTGAGCATGCCCAGAGTGAGATCTCTCATTGGAGATCAGGGGTCACATGCTCAGGTACTGCAGCAGCTCCTATTGGCCCCCAGGAAGGCCCTGTTACTACTAGTCTTCTGGAACAGGTTTCTCATTGGTCCTTGTTCCTGGAAGGTCCTGTAGCTGTTGCTATAAAAGGGTAGCATGGCTGGGCCGCCATGCGCTAATATCAACCATTGTATGCTATGCGCCAGTATGGTCATGCGTGTGTGTGGTTAGGGACCCGACTGAAATAAGCCACTGGAATACCGACTTAATCGGTGAGGAGTTTGGTGTGCTAGCTGGTCAGGGTCGGTGTCCTAGATGCCCTAGATTACCGGCATAACCAGTGAGGAGTTTGATTGCCGTATTCAGGGTCTGGCGTTCAGACGCCATAGATTGCGGGTGACTCCCGCGAGGACATTAGCGCATGACCACGTATTATGCTCGCTAGCAATTAACCGTGTACCTGAGAGCTTGACAGGACACGGTACTTTTTCTCAGCGGCTCTGTGACGTAACAGGGTTCGCTTTTGACGCTAGACAGCGCCCTAGCATGTTTACTTTGCGGCTCACTAAAGCTAAGTGAGTTCGCACCTATCGCCATATAGCGCTGTGGCATCCCGTTAGCGGCTCTGGGATTAACAGAGTTCGCACTTACTGCCACAACGCGCTACGGCATTTATTTTTAGCGACTCTGCGGGATAACAGAGTTCGCTACTTTCGCCATCTTATTAGCAGCGGGCTTCGCCTGCACGGTGGACCCCGGGCTGCGAACGCATCTCTCTATTATATCTATTAGGTGCGTTCCGCAGACCCTAACATAATATTAGCGCCAGGGTCTGGCTAGTAAAATGGCGGATGACCAGCATCTAAGGCAGTACATCCAGCAGCTGGAGGGTAGGTTGGCGGCTCTTGAGCGCACAACCTCAGCTGTGGATGTTACCGCAGTCGCTGTTCAGGCTGCTAGCGTGGCTGCAGCCAGGTTGTCCTCTGCCATCCCTGCTCCGACTATTTCCCGCCTCCCACTTCCAGACAAGTTTACCGGTGACAGTAAACAATGTCGGGGTTTCGTCAGTCAGTGCTCCATACATCTAGAGCTTCTGGCTGCACGTTATCCCACGGAGAGGGCGAAAGTGGGTTTTATCATATCCCTTTTGTCGAGCAGGGCGTTGGCAACGCCGTTATGGGAGCGCGATGATCGTGTGGTGCAGAGTGCTCCTCTCTTCTTGGACACTCTTAAACAGGTCTTTTTAGGACCTCGTGTCACCCACGATACGGCTCTTCAACTGTTGACTATCACCCAGGGTTCATCCATGGTCAGCCAGTTTGCCATCCAATTTCGGACTCTGGTCTCTGAGCTGGATTGGCCAGATAAAGTCCTTATACCCATGTACTGGAGGGGACTGGTAGACCATGTGAAGGACGTCTTGTCCACCAGGGAGATTCCTGCCACACTGGAGGAGCTCATTACCATATCTACCCGCATCGACCTTCGTTTTAACGAGCGGAGGTTGGAGCGGGCCCAGTGTAGGCAGAGGTTCCGGCTGGCGCCCACCTTCGCCAGGCCTCTGGAATCTTCCATTCAGGCGTCCGATTCCCCTGAGGCCATGGAGATTTCTCGAGTGAGATCTAAGTCTCGGACCACTCGAGTATCCGTGGTCTGTAGAGTGTGCCAGCAGACAGGACATTATGCCAACAAATGTCCACAGCGATCGGGGAAGCGATCGCGTCTAGTGGTCCTGGGAGGAGGTTCACTAGAGACAGCGGCATTTTCCTCCAAGTTGACACTTAAAGGGACAATCACTGTAGGCACTTCCACTATCGCCGCCGACCTTTGCGTGGACTCAGGAGCAGAAGGGAACTTCATGTCCTCTGACTTTGCTCGCCGTCATGCAATTCCTCTGGTGGCTCTTGACAAATCAGTGACTGTCCGGGTAGTGAATGGGTCGACATTGCCCTCACAAATTACACACCAGACTGTTCCACTTGCATTGTTGGTATCTCCTTCCCATCAGGAACTTATTTCCCTACTCGTCCTTCCCGAGGGATTAGACGAGATCCTACTAGGTATACCTTGGCTCCGTTTCCACTCCCCATATATAGAGTGGACTTCGGGTAGGATACTGGGTTGGAGTGATGCATGTAGAGGCAGATGTGTCAGGAGTTGCGTTCAGGTTACCACTACTGAGTTACCCGCAGATCTTACTCCACTCCCCAAATGCTACTGGTCATATGCAGATGTGTTCTCCAAGAAGGCTGCTGAGACTCTTCCACCTCATCGCCCCTATGACTGTCCTATCGACCTCTTGCCTGGCGCAGAACCCCTCGGGGAAGGGTCTATCCCCTCTCTTTCCTGAGACAGAGGCCATGTCGCAATATATTCAGGAGAACCTGGCAAGAGGGTTTATTAGGAAGTCGGTGTCACCGGCTGGGGGGGATTTTTCTTCGTACAGAAGAAAAATGGAGAATTGCGTCCGTGTATTGATTACCGGGGTCTTAACGCCATCACCGTTAAAAACAAGTACCCGTTGCCCTTGATTTCTGAGCTATTTGATAGGCTTCGGGGAGCAAGGGTATTCACTAAGTTAGATCTGCGCGGTGCGTATAACCTGATTCGCATCCGTGAGGGGGACGAATGGAAGACGGCTTTCAATACCAGGGACGGGCATTACGAATATCTGGTGATGCCCTTTGGGCTCTGTAATGCTCCAGCCGTTTTCCAAGACTTTGTCAATGACATCTTCCGGGATATGCTCTCCACCTCGGTCGTAGTCTATCTGGATGATATACTCATCTTCTCTCCAGATATTGACTCCCACCGGAGAGATGTCTGCAGAGTCTTCGACCTCTTACGGGCTAATTCCCTTTATGCTAAGTTGGAGAAATGTATGTTTGAGCTGGAGTCTTTACCTTTCCTTGGTTATATCATCTCAACCTAGGGATTGGCTATGGATCCGGTCAAACTACAGGCTGTGATGGACTGGCAGGAACCTCACTCTCTTAAAGCGGTGCAGCGCTTTATGGGGTTCATTAATTACTATCGCCAGTTCATTCCGCATTTCTCTACCTTGGTAGCTCCCTTGGTAGCCCTCACCAAGAAGGGAGCAAATCCCAAATTGTGGTCGGAAGAGGTCTCCACGGCTTTCTCTTCTGTTAAGTCTCATTTTGCTAGCGCTCCTATCCTACATCGCCCCGATGTTGATAAGCCATTTTTATTGGAGGTGGATGCCTCATCCGTTGGTGCTGGAGCAGTCCTCTACCAAAAGGATGCTCAAGGTCGGAAGCATCCTTGCTTCTTCTTCTCTAAGACCTTCACATCAGCGGAGAGGAATTATTCCATCAGGGATAGGGAGTTGCTAGCCATGAAGTTGGCCTTCTCTGAGTGGAGGCATCTGTTGGAGGGGGCCGCTTTCCCTTCCAAGTTTTCACCGACCACAAGAATTTGGTGTATCTACAGACAGCTTAGCGGCTTAATTCTCGCCAGGCCAGATGGTCCTTGTTCTTCTCCCGGTTTAATTTCACCCTCCATTTCCTCTCGGGAGAGAAGAACATTCGTGCCGACGCTCTCTCTCGCTTTGTGGTGTCCTCTGAGGAGGAGGTGGAGGAGCCTCGGCTTATTGTCCCCACAGAGAGCCTGAGAACAGTGGCCCCGGTTTCACTAGAGTCTGTGCCCCGGGCAAGACTTTTGTACCTACCAATTTACGACCGGAGGTACTCTCTTGGGCACATTCGTCCAGGGTTGGTGGACACTTTGGGGCAAAGAGGACATCTGAATTGCTGGCGAGGACTTATTGGTGGCCGCATATGGTCCGTGATGTTGGGGACTATGTTCGGGCGTGTGTCTCCTGCGCCAAGAATAAGTCTCCACGACAACGGCCAGCTGGGTTACTTTACCCTTTGCCGGGGGCAGACACAGACAGGCCCTGGGAGATGGTTGGGATGGACTTTGTGGTGGGCTTACCCAAGTCTCGGGGTTGCACCATCATTTGGGTAATCACCGACCATTTCTCCAAAATGGTGCATCTGGTGCCGCTACCACGGTTACCTTCTGCACGGGCTCTGGCAGCGTTGTTCGTTAGGCATGTCTTCCGTCTACACGGCATGCCGGACAAAATTGTCAGTGACCGAGGTCCCCAGTTTGCGTCTCGGTTCTGGAGAGAGCTTTGTCGTCTACTCAGCATTGAGTTAAATCTCTCTTCAGCGTACCATCCTGAGACGAATGGGTTGGTAGAGAGGGCCAACCAGACCTTGGTCACCTATCTACGACATTTTGTCTCAGCCAGGCAGGATGACTGGGCATCCTTGCTACCATGGGCTGAGTTTGCATTAAACAATGCTGTGGCTGATTCCACCGGACAGACCCCATTCCTCCTGAACTACGGTCAGCATCCGCGGGTACCAGTGCCTATGCCCGTGTCTTCCGCCGATTCCAGGGTGGCAGACTGGGCTGTGGAGGCACAGGACATTTGGGACCGCACTCAGGATGCCATTCAGGCCTCCAAAGAGAGAATGAGGTCTTCGGCCGATGCCCATCGGCGCCCCGCTCCTACGTTTGCTCCGGGTGACCTAGTGTGGCTTTCTGCCCGAAACATCAGGCTACGGGTAGAGTCCACCAAGTTGGCACCTCGCTTTTTGGGCCCTTTAAAGTTCTTGAGCAGGTGAACCCGGTAGTTTACAGCCTAGCCCTTCCGCCTCGCCTTGGTATCACTGACACCTTTCACGTGTCCCTCTTGAAACCCGTGGCCATTTCCCGGTTTTCCGAGTCATCTGCCGGGACGTCGGGTTCATCTACCGACGATCATGAGGTGAACGCCATTGTTGGGTGCAAGGTGGTACGAGGCAAAAAATTTTATTTGGTGGATTGGAGGGGTTATGGGCCTGAGGATAGATCCTGGGAGCCTGCCGAGCATGTTCACGCTCCGCAGCTCGTCGCTGCCTTTGAGCGCAGCGAGGCCCAGAGAAGGGGGGTGTAATGTTAGGGTTCGATTTCCCGCTGCTGCACAAGGGGAGTCTCGAACCCGTCCCGCTGCGGTCTCCCATTCATCTCCGGCCGCAGTGGAGCCTGCTCAGCAGAGACTCGGTCCAGGCGTCTTGCCCACTCCAATACTGGGTAGTGACTTGCTGCTGCCTTTCCTGGATCTGCTATTATAGCCAATGCTGGAGCAGACGTCTTTGGGACAAAGTACTGCATTTTCCCTTCTGAGCATGCCCAGAGTGAGATCTCTCATTGGAGATCAGGGGTCACATGCTCAGGTACTGCAGCAGCTCCTATTGGCCCGCCAGGAAGGCCCTGTTACTACTAGTCTTCTGGAACATGTTTCTCATTGGTCCTTGTTCCTGGAAGGTCCTGTAGCTGTTGCTATAAAAGGGTAGCATGGCTGGGCCGCCATGCCTAATATCAACCATTGTATGCTATGCGCCAGTATGGTCATGCGTGTGTGTGGTTAGGGACCCGGCTGAAATAAGCCACTAGAATACCGACTTAATCGGTGAGGAGTTTGGTGTGCTAGCTGGTCAGGGTCGGTGTCCTAGATGCCCTAGATTACCGGCATAACCGGTGAGGAGTTTGATTGCCGTATTCAGGGTCTGGCGTTCAGACGCCATAGATTGCGGGTGACTCCCGCGAGGACATTAGCGCATGACCACGTATTATGCTCGCTAGCAATTAACCGTGTACCTGAGAGCTTGACAGGACACGGTACTTTTTCTCAGCGGCTCTGTGACGTAACAGGGTTCGCTTTTGACGCTAGACAGCGCCCTAGCGTGTTTACTTTGCGGCTCACTAAAGCTAAGTGAGTTCGCACCTATCGCCATATAGCGCTGTGGCATCCCGTTAGCGGCTCTGGGATTAACAGAGTTCGCACTTACTGCCACAACGCGCTACGGCGTTTATTTTTAGCGACTCTGCGGGATAACAGAGTTCGCTACTTTCGCCATCTTATTAGCAGCGAGCTTCGCCTGCATGGTGGACCCGGGCTGCGAACGCACCTCTCTATTATATCTATTAGGTGCGTTCCGCAGACCCTAACAGTGGGTTGGTATTCTCAAGCTGGTAAGGAGCCATGGGTATTGATCTCCCCAGCCTAAAAATAGCAGCCTGCAGCCACCCCAGAAAAGGCGCATCTTTTAGATGTGCCAATTCTGGTACTTTGCCCTGCTCTTTCCATGTTCCTTGTGGTGGTAGCAAGTAGGATTAATATTCAAGTGGTTGATGTCACCTTGTATTGTCAGATGACATCAAGCCCATGGGTTGGTAATGGAGAGGCATCTATTAAGACACCTCTCCATCACTAACCCCATAGTCATATTGTAAATAAACACACAGCCAGAATACAGTCCTTTATTTGAAATAAAAAGACACACAGTTTTACTTTTTAATTTAAAAATAAAAAACACAGTTATACTCACTTTAATGCATATTACATTGAATCCCTAGTCTCCTGTAAAAAACAAAAATAAAAGACAACCATATCCCTCTGCCGTCTGACGTACTGTGCCATGCCATAATCCATGTTCAACCTGGTTGAGTGCCAAAATGTAACCGTCCAGGCAGAAAAACAATGGAATGGGCGTTAGATGAGTATTATTGTTTTTTATAATTTTCTGTTTTTTTTTTTTTACAGAGGATGAGGGCTTCAATGGAATGTGCATTAAGGAGAGTATAACTGTGATTGTTATTTTTAAATAAAAAAGTAAAACCCAGACTAGATCCTGGTCTTTTTATTTCAAATAAAGGACTTTATTTTTGCTGTGTGTTTATTTACAATACTGTATGACTATAGGAATAGTAAAAGAATGGTGTTTTATAGATGCCTCTCCATTAATAAGCCATGGGCATGGTGTTACCTGACAATACAAAGGTGACATCAACCCCACAAGTAATACCCCACTTGCCAACACCACAGGGAAAGTGGGAAGAGCCAGGAAAGGTGCCTGAATTGGCACATCTAATAGTTGAGCCATTTCTGGAGTGGCTGCAGCCTGCTATTTTTATACTGGGGGGTCAATATCCATGGCCCTTTACTAGCTTGAGAATACCAGCCCCTAGCTGTCTGCTTTTGCTTGGCTGGTTGTCATAAAATGATTTTTTTTAATTATTTATTTAAATAATTTTAAAAATTCATGGTGACCCCTCTATTCTTAATAACCAGCCTTGCTAAAGCTGACAGCTGAGAATTGCAACCTGCAGCTGTCAGTTTTGCCTGCCTGGCTCTTAAAAATACAGAGGAACCCGCGTAATTTTTTAAAATTTATTTATAGCACAGGCACCGGCTTATGAATTCTCCCGTCAGCAGGCACCTACTCTAGCTGTTGTCAACTACAGCAAGCATAGGCTGATGGAAGTAATAGTCCCATCAGTAGATGCCTGTGACCGAAGGTAAACTTTTTAATAACGGTCAGAGCTGCAGGCTCACATGCTGTCATCTGGCAGTGTGGGAACCGCAGATCTCTGACCGGCTGTATTAATCTTAGTGCCTATCAGAGCTAGTGTTTGCCACCTTGTCATGCAGAAGACAGTGTGGCAAACAATGGATGTTTGGGCACCCATTCATGTGAATGGGTTCGGGTTTCAGTACTGTTCTGGTACTTGAACCAAATTTTTTTTATCTGTTCGACCAAACCCACTGGACTCAAACATCCACTGCCCTTCACTACTTGCGATCATCTGATTGCTTCCACAGTATAGCTGCATATACTGTATTAAAAATTATGGTCTCCTTTAAAGCAAGCTGGGTTTCAAAGACACTTCGTGATAACAAGCATGCAGGTCTTCAATAGGTTTTCCTTGTTCACCCTGTGCCTTCCTTGTTCAATGGAAATTATAAAGTACCTAACACATTGACATAAACCAGCCTCAGTAAGAGAAAGTCTTGCCAAGGAACACTGCAGATTTTTCCCCAGACTGGGTCCTGGATTTGAATCTGATTTGGTGCAGTATCTGCAAAGTGTTTGTAGATTCTCCCTGTGGTTCCTTGCGCCCTCCCAAAAAAACACATACTGGATATACAAATTTAGACTGTAAACCAAAAAATGTCTGTACGATATAAATGTATAAAATAAAATAATCTTTTTATAAATAAGCTCTTTTAATAGAATAAAACTTCTCTTTTTTCTGTACTTACAACAATATATCAATTACATATGTTTTTTTCATGAACATGCATTAGAGTAATGGTGGAAATAAGTAATGTTGAATATCTCACTTCACATTGTATGCTTAGTTAAATGACTT
>JARQOD010000001.1:578680695-578795222 GCA_033576555.1 Oophaga sylvatica | reverse complement strand
GGGTTGGTAGAGAGGGCCAACCAGACCTTGGTCACCTATCTACGACATTTTGTCTCAGCCAGGCAGGATGACTGGGCATCCTTGCTACCATGGGCTGAGTTTGCATTAAACAATGCTGTGGCTGATTCCACCGGACAGACCCCATTCCTCCTGAACTACGGTCAGCATCCGCGGGTACCAGTGCCTATGCCCGTGTCTTCCGCCGATTCCAGGGTGGCAGACTGGGCTGTGGAGGCACAGGACATTTGGGACCGCACTCAGGATGCCATTCAGGCCTCCAAAGAGAGAATGAGGTCTTCGGCCGATGCCCATCGGCGCCCCGCTCCTACGTTTGCTCCGGGTGACCTAGTGTGGCTTTCTGCCCGAAACATCAGGCTACGGGTAGAGTCCACCAAGTTGGCACCTCGCTTTTTGGGCCCCTTTAAAGTTCTTGAGCAGGTGAACCCGGTAGTTTACAGCCTAGCCCTTCCGCCTCGCCTTGGTATCACTGACACCTTTCACGTGTCCCTCTTGAAACCCGTGGCCATTTCCCGGTTTTCCGAGTCATCTGCCGGGACGTCGGGTTCATCTACCGACGATCATGAGGTGAACGCCATTGTTGGGTGCAAGGTGGTACGAGGCAAAAAATTTTATTTGGTGGATTGGAGGGGTTATGGGCCTGAGGATAGATCCTGGGAGCCTGCCGAGCATGTTCACGCTCCGCAGCTCGTCGCTGCCTTTGAGCGCAGCGAGGCCCAGAGAAGGGGGGGTGGTAATGTTAGGGTTCGATTTCCCGCTGCTGCACAAGGGGAGTCTCGAACCGTCCCGCTGCGGTCTCCCATTCATCTCCGGCCGCAGTGGAGCCTGCTCAGCAGAGACATCGGTCCAGGCGTCTTGCCCACTCCAATACTGGGTAGTGACTTGCTGCTGCCTTTCCTGGATCTGCTATTATAGCCAATGCTGGAGCAGACGTCTTTGGGACAAAGTACTGCATTTTCCCTTCTGAGCATGCCCAGAGTGAGATCTCTCATTGGAGATCAGGGGTCACATGCTCAGGTACTGCAGCAGCTCCTATTGGCCCGCCAGGAAGGCCCTGTTACTACTAGTCTTCTGGAACATGTTTCTCATTGGTCCTTGTTCCTGGAAGGTCCTGTAGCTGTTGCTATAAAAGGGTAGCATGGCTGGGCCGCCATGCACTAATATCAACCATTGTATGCTATGCGCCAGTATGGTCATGCGTGTGTGTGGTTAGGGACCCGGCTGAAATAAGCCACTAGAATACCGACTTAATCGGTGAGGAGTTTGGTGTGCTAGCTGGTCAGGGTCGGTGTCCTAGATGCCCTAGATTACCGGCATAACCGGTGAGGAGTTTGATTGCCGTATTCAGGGTCTGGCGTTCAGACGCCATAGATTGCGGGTGACTCCCGCGAGGACATTAGCGCATGACCACGTATTATGCTCGCTAGCAATTAACCGTGTACCTGAGAGCTTGACAGGACACGGTACTTTTTCTCAGCGGCTCTGTGACGTAACAGGGTTCGCTTTTGACGCTAGACAGCGCCCTAGCGTGTTTACTTTGCGGCTCACTAAAGCTAAGTGAGTTCGCACCTATCGCCATATAGCGCTGTGGCATCCCGTTAGCGGCTCTGGGATTAACAGAGTTCGCACTTACTGCCACAACGCGCTACGGCGTTTATTTTTAGCGACTCTGCGGGATAACAGAGTTCGCTACTTTCGCCATCTTATTAGCAGCGAGCTTCGCCTGCACGTGTGGACCCCGGGCTGCGAACGCACCTCTCTATTATATCTATTAGGTGCGTTCCGCAGACCCTAACAGTGGGTTGGTATTCTCAAGCTGGTAAGGAGCCATGGGTATTGATCTCCCCAGCCTAAAAATAGCAGCCTGCAGCCACCCCAGAAAAGGCGCATCTTTTAGATGTGCCAATTCTGGTACTTTGCCCTGCTCTTTCCATGTTCCTTGTGGTGGTAGCAAGTAGGATTAATATTCAAGTGGTTGATGTCACCTTGTATTGTCAGATGACATCAAGCCCATGGGTTGGTAATGGAGAGGCATCTATTAAGACACCTCTCCATCACTAACCCCATAGTCATATTGTAAATAAACACACAGCCAGAATACAGTCCTTTATTTGAAATAAAAAGACACACAGTTTTACTTTTTAATTTAAAAATAAAAAACACAGTTATACTCACTTTAATGCATATTACATTGAATCCCTAGTCTCCTGTAAAAAACAAAAATAAAAGACAACCATATCCCTCTGCCGTCTGACGTACTGTGCCATGCCATAATCCATGTTCAACCTGGTTGAGTGCCAAAATGTAACCGTCCAGGCAGAAAAACAATGGAATGGGCGTTAGATGAGTATTATTGTTTTTTATAATTTTCTGTTTTTTTTTTTTTACAGAGGATGAGGGCTTCAATGGAATGTGCATTAAGGAGAGTATAACTGTGATTGTTATTTTTAAATAAAAAAGTAAAACCCAGACTAGATCCTGGTCTTTTTATTTCAAATAAAGGACTTTATTTTTGCTGTGTGTTTATTTACAATACTGTATGACTATAGGAATAGTAAAAGAATGGTGTTTTATAGATGCCTCTCCATTAATAAGCCATGGGCATGGTGTTACCTGACAATACAAAGGTGACATCAACCCCACAAGTAATACCCCACTTGCCAACACCACAGGGAAAGTGGGAAGAGCCAGGAAAGGTGCCTGAATTGGCACATCTAATAGTTGAGCCATTTCTGGAGTGGCTGCAGCCTGCTATTTTTATACTGGGGGGTCAATATCCATGGCCCTTTACTAGCTTGAGAATACCAGCCCCTAGCTGTCTGCTTTTGCTTGGCTGGTTGTCATAAAATGATTTTTTTTAAATTATTTATTTAAATAATTTTAAAAATTCATGGTGACCCCTCTATTCTTAATAACCAGCCTTGCTAAAGCTGACAGCTGAGAATTGCAACCTGCAGCTGTCAGTTTTGCCTGCCTGGCTCTTAAAAATACAGAGGAACCCGCGTAATTTTTTAAAATTTATTTATAGCACAGGCACCGGCTTATGAATTCTCCCGTCAGCAGGCACCTACTCTAGCTGTTGTCAACTACAGCAAGCATAGGCTGATGGAAGTAATAGTCCCATCAGTAGATGCCTGTGACCGAAGGTAAACTTTTTAATAACGGTCAGAGCTGCAGGCTCACATGCTGTCATCTGGCAGTGTGGGAACCGCAGATCTCTGACCGGCTGTATTAATCTTAGTGCCTATCAGAGCTAGTGTTTGCCACCTTGTCATGCAGAAGACAGTGTGGCAAACAATGGATGTTTGGGCACCCATTCATGTGAATGGGTTCGGGTTTCAGTACTGTTCTGGTACTTGAACCAAATTTTTTTTATCTGTTCGACCAAACCCACTGGACTCAAACATCCACTGCCCTTCACTACTTGCGATCATCTGATTGCTTCCACAGTATAGCTGCATATACTGTATTAAAAATTATGGTCTCCTTTAAAGCAAGCTGGGTTTCAAAGACACTTCGTGATAACAAGCATGCAGGTCTTCAATAGGTTTTCCTTGTTCACCCTGTGCCTTCCTTGTTCAATGGAAATTATAAAGTACCTAACACATTGACATAAACCAGCCTCAGTAAGAGAAAGTCTTGCCAAGGAACACTGCAGATTTTTCCCCAGACTGGGTCCTGGATTTGAATCTGATTTGGTGCAGTATCTGCAAAGTGTTTGTAGATTCTCCCTGTGGTTCCTTGCGCCCTCCCAAAAAAACACATACTGGATATACAAATTTAGACTGTAAACCAAAAAATGTCTGTACGATATAAATGTATAAAATAAAATAATCTTTTTATAAATAAGCTCTTTTAATAGAATAAAACTTCTCTTTTTTCTGTACTTACAACAATATATCAATTACATATGTTTTTTTCATGAACATGCATTAGAGTAATGGTGGAAATAAGTAATGTTGAATATCTCACTTCACATTGTATGCTTAGTTAAATGACTTCTGTTAACATCACTTAACCTCCTCATAAGCAATACTTATCTCTTGTCTTTCAAGAAGAGCAAAAATCTTGAGCTTTAAATAACCCCCGAAAGCAGTGTGATAAAAAGGGATGAGAGTATAATAGGTCATCACTGATGTCAAACTGCACTGCCTCCTTTCAGCTCAGTAAAAGCTTCAAACATCTACAAATCACTGTGTGCTACTACTTAGCATTTTAGACGTGCCTTGTGAGCCATCATTATCAATTCTTCCTTCAAGAAAAAAAAATAACTTGGAAATTGTTGTTAAGAATTGAGACTGATGGGATAAAGCGCTGCCAGAAAATGGATCATCCATTCATGTATCTGAGCCCTGACATCTCTGGAGTATAAAAAAGGATTTTTCTATTCCTTCTAGGCTGTAATAAGTATCTGCCCCCCCTACTCCCTCAGATATAACAGATTATTGCATGCTATTATATGATATTCTTTTATCATAAAACTGTAGATTAGAGGAGCTGAGTCTTCCTCGTCAGCTATTAACTCATTGCCCAGAGACTACTGCACATAATATGACATATGTCCGCAATGAGTCCATTGAATTTTTACCATGTCCGGATGCATGTTGCAATGCAAATCTCTAGAACTGCCACTATAAGGCTATGTGCACACGTTCAGGAAAAACACATGCGTTAAGCATCCTATAATTAGAATGCATTCCGCAATTTTTGTGCACATGCTGCGTTTTTTTCTGTGAAAAAAACGCATCACGCAAAACAACGCAGCATGTTCATTCTTTTTCCGGAATCACGGCGATTACGCCGCCATAGGAATGCATTGAACCGCTTACTTTCTACATGTGGCTGTGCCCACCATGCGCAAAGTGAGAAGTTCATTTTCGGATGCTACCCAGGGTGTGGAGGAGAGGAGACTCTCCTCCAGGCCCTGAGTACCATATCCCTGGTAAAACAATAATTAAATAAATTCATGAATAAGTTGACAATGAGGTGTTACCATTCCTCTTGTGGAAAGGGGTAGTAGGGTCTCTACACTGCCTGGCACTGGCTGAATGGATTGGGCAGTACCAGTATATATAGAGCAATCCTCTCAACTGGGAGTATTTGATATGACAGTCTTTGATTCCCTCCACACAAGACTAAATCTGTCACAAGGATTTTTGACTTATTACAAAATCTGAGGAATCTACTCCAGAGACAGTGAGGGCACCAGGACTCTGATCTTACATGGATATTTGGAAAATAAAACATATATAAGGGACAGACAAAAAGAATGAAGAAAAGGAATGAAGAAAAAGAATGAACATAGTAACTTACAGGTCCAAAGACATGGAGAGTATTAGAGATTTCTTATGAATATTGGATATGAAATGAACATGAATTATACGTAGACAATTAGGAAATCAACACAGATCCCATATAAACAGGTATATATTATATTCCATGAGCTTTATAGGTGGGGAATGAAGATGAAATATAATGTAGATAATAAGGAATGAACACATATCCCATATATACAGGTGTATATTTATTCCCTGAGCGTTATAGGTGGGGAATGAAGATGTAATATATGTAGATAATAGAGGAATGAACACATATCCCATATATACAGGTGTATATTATATTCCTGAGCTTTATAGGTGGGGAATGAAGATGAATATAAGTAGATAATAAGGGAATGAACACATATCCCATATAAACAGGGTATATTTATTCCCTGAGCTTTATAGGTGGGGAATGGAATGAAATATATGTAGATAATTGGGGAATGAACACATATCCCATATAAACGCTGTATATTATATTCCTGAGCTTTATAGGTGGGGAATGAAGATGTAATATATGTAGATAATAAGGAATGAAACATATCCCATATAAACAGGTGTATATTATATTCCCTGGCTTTATAGGTGGGGAATGAACATGAAATATATGAGATAATTGGGGAATGAACACATATCCCATATAAACAGGTGTATATTTTATTCCTGAGCTTTATAGTGGCAATGAAGATGAATATATGTAGATAATAGGAGAATGAACACATATCCCATATAATCAGGTGTATATTATATTCCCTGTGCTTTATAGGTGGAGAATGAAATGAAATATATGTAGATAATAGAGGAATGAACACATGATCCCATATAAACAGGTGTATATTAATTCCCTGAGCTTTATAGGTGGGGAATGAAATGAAATATATGCAGATAATAGAGAATGAACACATATCCCATATAACGCTGTATATTATATTCCTGAGCTTTTAGGTGGGGAATGAAGATGTAATGTATGTAGATAACAGAGGAATGAACAACAGATCCCATATAAACCAGTGTATATTATATTTCCTGAGCTTTATAGGTGGGGAATGAAGATGAATATATGTAGATAATAGAGGAATGAACACATATCCCATATAAACAGGTGTATATTATATTCCCTGAGCTTTATAGGTGGGGAATGAAATGTAATATATGTAGATAATAGAGGAATGAACACATATCCCATATAAACAGGTGTATATTATATTCCCTGAGCTTTATAGTGGGAATGAAGATGTAAATATGTGTAGATAATAGAGAATGAACACATATCCCATATAACAGGTGTATATTATATTCCCTGTGCTTTATAGGTGGGGAATGAACATAAATATATGTAGATAATAGGGAATGAACACATATCCCATATAAACAGGTGTATATTTATTCCTGAGCTTTATAGTGGGAATGAACATGAAATATATGTAGATAATAGGAGAATGAACACATATCCCATATAATCAGGTGTATATTATATTCCCTGAGCTTTATAGTGGAGAATGAAGATGAAATATATGTAGATAATAGAGGAATGAACACATATCCCATATAATACAGGTGTATATTAATTCCCTGAGCTTTATAGGTGGGGAATGAAGATGAATATATGTAGATAATAGAGGAATGAAACATATCCCATATAAACAGGTGTATATTTATTCACTGAGCTTTATAGGGGAATGAAGATGAATATATGTAGATAATAGAGGAATGATCACATATCCCATATAACAGTGTATATTATATTCTCTGAGCTTTTAGGTGGGGAATGAAGATGTAATATATGTAGATAATAGAGAATGAACACATACCCATATAAACAGTGTATATTAATTCCCTGAGCTTTATAGGTGGGGAATGAAGATGGAAATATATGTAGATAATAGAGGAATGAAACATATCCCATATAAACAGGTGGATATTGATTCCCTGAGCTTTATAGGTGGGGAATGAAGATGTAATATATGTAGATAATAGAGGAATGAACACATATCCCATATAAAACGCTGTATATTATATTCCCTGAGCTTTGTAGGTGGGGAATGTAGATGTAATTATATGTAGATAATAGAGTAATGAAACACATATCCCATATAACAGGTGTATATTATATTCCTGAGCTTTATAGGTGGGGAATGAACATGAAATATATGTAGATAATAGAGAATGAACACATATCCCATATAAACAGGTGATATTTTATTCCCTGAGCTTTATAGGTGGGGAATGAACGATGAAATATATGTAGATAATAGAGGAATGAACACATATCCCATATAAAAGGTGTATATTTTATTCCTGAGCTTTATAGGTGGGGAATGAGATGAAATATATGTAGATAATAGAGGAATGAAAACATATCCCATATATAAGGTGTATATTTTATTCCTGAGCTTTATAGGTGGGGAATGTACATGAAATATATGTAGATAATAGAGGAATGAAACATATCCCATATAAACAGGTGTATATTTATTCACTGAGCTTTATAGGTGGGGAATGACATGAAATATATGTAGATAATAGAGGAATGAAAACATATCCCATATAACAGGTGTATATTTTATTCCACTGAGCTTTATAGGTGGGGAATGAAGATGTAAATATATGTAGATAATAGAGGAATGAACACATATCCCATATAAAAAGGTGTATATTTTATTCCCTGAGCTTTATAGGTGGGGAATGAAGATGAAATATATGTAGATAAGAGAATGAACACATTCCCTATAAACAGGATATATTATATTCCCTGAGCTTTATAGGTGGGGAATTACAAGAAAATATATGTAGATAATAGAGGAATGAACACATATCCCATATATACAGGTGTATATTATATTCCACGAGCTTTATAGGTGGGGAATGAAGATTAATATATGTAGATAAATGTGAATGAACACAATCCCATATAAACGCTGTATATTATATTCCCTGAGCTTTATAGGTGGGGAATGTACATGAAATATATGTAGATATAGAGGAATGAAACATATCCCATATAAACAGGTGTATATTATATTCCCTGAGCTTTATAGGTGGGGAAATGAAGATGAAATATATGTAGATAATAGAGGAATGAACACATATCCCATATAACAGGTGTTATATATTCCCTGAGCTTTATAGGTGGGGAATGAAGATGAAATATATGTAGATAATAGAGGAATGAACACATATCCCATATAAACAGGTTATATTTTATTCCCTGAGCTTATAGGTGGGGATAAAATGAAATATATGTAGATAATAGAGAATGAACACATATCCCATATAAACAGGTGTATATTATATTCCCTGAGCTTTATAGGTGGGGAATGAAGATGTAATTATGTAGATAATAGAGAATGAACACATATCCCATATAAACAGGTGTATATTTATTCCCTGAGCTTTATAGGTGGGGAATGAACATGAAATATATGTAGATAATAGAGTGAATGAACACATTCCCGTATAAACAGGTTAATATTATATTCCCTGAGCTTTATAGGTGGGGAATGAACAGTTAAATATATGTAGATAATAGAGGAATGACACATATCCCATATAACAGGTGTATATTATATTCCCGAGCTTTATAGGTGGGGAATGAAGATGTAATATATGTAGATAATTGGTGAATGAACACATATCCTCATATAACAGGTGTATATTATATTCCCTGAGCTTTATAGTTGAGAAATGAAATGAATATATGTAGATAGTAGAGGAATGAACACATATCCCATATAGACAGGTGTGTATACTATTCCCTGAGCCTTATAGGTGGGGAATGAAGATGAAATATATGTAGATAATAGAGGAATGAACACATATCCCATATAAACAGGTATATATTATATTCCTGAGCTTTATAGGTGGGGAATAAAGATGAAATATATGTAGATAATAGAGGAATGAACACTATCCCATATATACAGGTGTATATTTTATTCCCTGAGCTTTATAGGTGGGGAATGAAGATGTAATATATGTAGATAACAGAGGAATGAACACATATCTCATATATACAGGTGTATATTATATTCCCTGAGCTTTATAGGTGGGGAATGAAGATGTAATATATGTAGATAATTGGGGAATGAACACATATCCCATATATACAGGTGTATATTATATTGCCTGAGCTTTATAGGTGGGGAATGAACATGAAATATTTGTAGATAGTAAGAGAATGAACACATATCCCATATAAACAGGTGTATATAATATTCCCTGTGCTTGATAGGTGGGGAATGAACATGGCGGTCGTTAATGGGTTAATAGTCAACAAAGGCTAAGCAAATAGCTGTGGGCTGATATTAACCCCTTAAGCCCCAAGGGTGGTTTGCACCTTAATGACCGGGCCAATTTTTATAATTCTGACCACTGTCTCTTTATGAGGCTATAACTCTGGAACACTTCAACGGATCTTGGCGATTCTAAGAATGTTTTCTCGTGAGATATTGTACTTCATGATAGTGGTAAAATTTCTTCGATATAACTTGCGTTTATTTATGAAAAAAATGGAAATATGGCGAAAATTTTGAAACTGTTGCAATTTCAAACTGAATTTTTATGCCCTTAAAACAGAGAAATATGTCACACAAAATAGTTACTAAATAACATTTCCCACATGTCTACTTTTATATCAGCACAATTTTGGAAATTTAGGAAGTTTCAAGGGTTAAAAGTTGACCAGCGATTTCTCATTTTTACAACACCATTTTTTTTTTAGGGACCACCTCACATTTGAAGTGACTTTGAGGAGTCTATATGATAGAAAATACCCAAAAGTGACACCATTCTAAAAACTGCACCTCTCAAGTTGCTCAAAACAACATTCAAGAAGTTTATTAACCCTTCAGGGGCTTCACAGGAATTTTTGGAATGTTTAAAAAAATGAACAGCTAACTTTTTTGCACAAAATATTTACTTCAGCTCCAATTTTTTTTATTTTACCAAGGGTAACAGGAGAAATTGGACCTCAAAAGTTGTTGTGCAATTTATCCTGAGTACGCTGATACCCCATATGTGAGGGGTAAACCACTGTTTGGGCACACGTCAGAGCTTGGAAGGGAAGAAGCGCCGTTTGGCTTCTCATTGCAAAATTGGCTGGAATTAAGATCAGATGCCATGTTGCGTTTGAAGAGCCCATGATGTGCCTAAACTGTGTAAGCCCCCCACAAGTGACACCATTTTGGAAAGTAGGCCCCCTAAGAAACTTATCTAGATGTGTGGTGAGCACTTTCAACCCCAAAGTGCTTCACAGAAGTTCATAACATAGAGCCGTAAAAATAAAAAAAATCATAATTTTTCCTCAAAAATGATTTCTCGCCCCCAATTTTCTATTTTCTCAAGGGAAACAGGAGAAATTGGACTCCAAAAGTTGTTGTGCAATTTGTCCTGAGTACGCCGATACCCTTTATGTGGGGGTAAACCACTATTTCGGTGCATGGCAGAGCTCGGAAGGGAAGGAGCGCCGTTTGACTTTTTAACACAGGGATTATAATATACACCGGTTTATATGGGATTTGTGTTCATTCCTCTGTTATCTACATATATTCCCTGTGTTTTATAGGTGGGGAATGAAGATGCAATATATGTAGATAATAGAGGAATGAACACATATCCCATATAAACAGGTGTATATTATATTCCCTGTGCTTTATAGGTGGGGAATGAAGATGTAATATAATATACACCTGTTTATATGGGATATTTGTTCATTCTTCTATTATCTACATATATTACATTTTCATTCCCCACCTATAAAGCTCAGGGAATATAATATACACCTGTTTATATGGGATACTGTATGTGTTCATTCCTCTGTTATCTACATATATTACATGTTCATTCCCCACCTATAAAGCTCAGGGAATATAATATACACCTGTTTATATGGGATATGTGTTCATTCCTCTATTATCTACATATATTACATGTTCATTCCCCACCTATAAAGCTCAGGGAATATAATATACACCTGTTTATATGGGATATGTGTTCATTCCTCTATTATCTACATATATTTCATCTTCATTCCCCACCTATAAAGCTCAGGGAATCTAATATACACCTGTTTATATGGGATATGTGTTCATTCTTCTATTATCTACATATATTACATCTTCATTCCCCACCTATAAAGCTCAGGGAATAAGATATACACCTGGTTATATGGGATATGTGTTCATTCCTCTATTATCTACATATATTACATCTTCATTCCCCACCTATAAAGCTCAGGGAATATAATATACACCTGTATATATGGGATATGTGTTCATTCCTCTATTATCTACATATATTACATCTTCATTCCCCACCTATAAAGCTCAGGGAATATAATATACTCCTGTTTATATGGGATATGTGTTCATTCCTCTATTATCTACATATATTACATCTTCATTCCCCACCTATAAAGCTCAGGGAATATAATATACACCTGGTTATATGGGATATGTGTTCATTCCTCTATTATCTACATATATTACATCTTCATTCCCCACCTATAAAGCTCAGGGAATATAATATACACCTGTTTATATGGGATATGTGTTCATTCCTCTATTATCTACATATATTACATCTTCATTCCCCACCTATAAAGCTCAGGGAATGTAATATACACCTGTTTATATGGGATATGTGTTCATTCTCCTATTATCTGCATATATTTCATATTCATTCCCCACCTATAAGGCTCAGGGAATCTAATATACACCTGTTTATATGGGATATGTGTTCATTCCTCTATTATCTACATATATTACATCTTCATTCCCCACCTATAAAGCTCAGGGAATATAATATACACCTGTTTATATGGGATATGTGTTCATTCCCCTATTATCTACATATATTTCATGTTCATTCCCCACCTATAAAGCTCAGGGAATCTAATATACACCTGTTTATATGGGATATGTGTTCATTCCTCTATTATCTACATATATTACATCTTCATTCCCCACCTATAAAGCTCAGGGAATATAATATACACATGTTTATATGGGATATGTGTTCATTCCTCTATTATCTACATATATTACATCTTCATTCCCCACCTATAAAGCTCAGGGAATATAATATACACCTGTATATATGGGATATGTGTTCATTCCTCTATTATCTACATATATTACATCTTCATTCCCCACCTATAAAGCTCAGGGAATATAATATACTCCTGTTTATATGGGATATGTGTTCATTCCTCTATTATCTACATATATTACATCTTCATTCCCCACCTATAAAGCTCAGGGAATATAATATACACCTGGTTATATGGGATATGTGTTCATTCCTCTATTATCTACATATATTACATCTTCATTCCCCACCTATAAAGCTCAGGGAATATAATATACACCTGTTTATATGGGATATGTGTTCATTCTCCTATTATCTACATATATTACATCTTCATTCCCCACCTATAAAGCACAGGGAATATAATATACTCCTGTTTATATGGGATATGTGTTCATTCCTCTATTATCTACATATATTACATCTTTATTCCCACCTATAAAGCTCAGGGAATATAATATACACCTGTTTATATGGGATATGTTTTCATTCCTCTATTATCTACACATATTACATGTTCATTCCCCACCTATAAAGCTCAGGGAATATAATATACACATGTTTATATGGGATATGTTTTCATTCCTCTATTATCTACATATATTACATCTTCATTCCCCACCTATAAAGCTCAGGGAATATAATATACACCTGTTTATATGGGATATGTGTTCATTCCTCTATTATCTACATATATTACATCTTCATTCCCCACCTATAAAGCTCAGGGAATATAATATACACCTGTTTATATGGGATATGTGTTCATTCCCCTATTATCTACATATATTTCATGTTCATTCCCCACCTATAAAGCTCAGGGAATCTAATATACACCTGTTTATATGGGATATGTGTTCATTCCTCTATTATCTACATATATTACATCTTCATTCCCCACCTATAAAGCTCAGGGAAATAATATACACATGTTTATATGGGATATGTGTTCATTCCTCTATTATCTACATATATTACATCTTCATTCCCCACCTATAAAGCTCAGGGAATATAATATACACCTGTTTATATGGGATATGTGTTCATTCTCCTATTATCTACATATATTACATCTTCATTCCCCACCTATAAAGCACAGGGAATATAATATACTCCTGTTTATATGGGATATGTGTTCATTCCTCTATTATCTACATATATTACATCTTCATTCCCCACCTATAAAGCTCAGGGAATATAATATACACCTGTTTATATGGGATATGTGTTCATTCCCCTATTATCTACATATATTTCATGTTCATTCCCCACCTATAAAGCTCAGGGAATCTAATATACACCTGTTTATATGGGATATGTGTTCATTCCTCTATTATCTACATATATTACATCTTCATTCCCCACCTATAAAGCTCAGGGAATATAATATACACATGTTTATATGGGATATGTGTTCATTCCTCTATTATCTACATATATTACATCTTCATTCCCCACCTATAAAGCTCAGGGAATATAATATACACCTGTTTATATGGGATATGTGTTCATTCCTCTATTATCTACATATATTACATCTTCATTCCCCACCTATAAAGCTCAGGAAATATAATATACAGCGGTTTATATGGGATGTGTTCATTCTCCTATTATCTACATATATTTCATGTTCATTCCCCACCTATAAAGCTCAGGGAATATAATATACACCTGTTTATATGGGATATGTGCTCATTCTCCTATTATCTACATATATTTCATGTTCATTCCCCACCTATAAAGCACAGGGAATATAATATACACCTGTTTATATGGGATGTGTTCATTCTCCTATTATCTACATATATTTCATGTTCATTCCCCACCTATAAAGCTCAGGGAATATAATATACACCTGTTTATATGGGATATGTGTTCATTCCCCTATTATCTACATATATTTCATCTTCATTCCCCACCTATAAATCTCAGGGAATATAATATATACCTGTTTATATGGAATATGTGTTCATTCCTCTATTATCTACATATATTATATCTTCATTCCCCACCTATAAAGCTCAGGGAATATAATATACACCTGTTTATATGGAATATCTGTTCATTCCTCTATTATCTACATATATTACATCTTCATTCCCCACCTATAAAGCTCAGGGAATATAATATACACCTGTTTATATGGGATATGTGTTCATTCCCCTATTATCTACATATATTACATCTTCATTCCCCACCTATAAAGCTCAGGGAATGTAATATACACCTGGTTATATGGGATATGTGTTCATTCCTCTATTATCTACATATATTACATCTTTATTCCCACCTATAAAGCTCAGGGAATATAATATACACCTATTTATATGGGATCTGTGTTAATTTCCTAATTGTCTACGTATAATTCATGTTCATTTCATATCCAAGATACATAAGAAATCTCTAATACCTCTCCATATCTTTGGACCTATAAGTTACTATATTCATTCTTTTTCTTCATTCCTTTTCTTCATTCTTTTTAGTCTGTCCCCTTTTATACCACTTATCTAAGCTAATGAATAAGTCACTCTCTGAGCTCAGTTTGCTTATTTAATGTCCATTTATTATGCCTTGTATCTGCTCTTTTTTGTATATAGTTGCTTTTCTTCAGATACTTTCTTATACCATGCCTGATGAAGAGACCTAAGAAGATTCAAAAGCTTGATTTGTAACATTACTTAGTTTATTTTTGTTAGCCATTAAAAGGTATCATAACTACAAGATTGTTTTGTTTCTCCCACTGAGAACAATCAATCTTTTGCCTAGCATCTGAGACCAGTTAAGAACAGGTTTACAATTTTAATTTTCACATATGGATTAATAATAAATAATACGTATCAGGTCTCAAGTATGCAGGTTTTTCTCTTATTTTATTCCTGCTGCACCTTTGAGTGTGCCGTTTTTATTTTTTTTAATGCCCCATATGGTTCCAGAGATATGAGCCAGTTTAATTACTACAAATTTTTATGATTTTTACTAAGGAGGTGTGGCTCACAGGGTCATAGGGAAAAGCCTAAAGACACACATGCCCCACCAAAAAATCCTGTGAACCACCACCCCTTGTAAAGACTTGCACTAAATAAAAAGGCCCATATCTCCTGAACTGTCTGGCGGATTTGAAAAAAGAAATAAGTAGTGAAGCAGCGTGTTACTGTCTGCGGAACGCACCTAATAAATAATGTAGAGAGGTGCGTTCGCAGCCCGGGGTCCACCATGCAGGCAGAGCCCGCTGCTAGTAAGATGGCGTAAGTAGCGAACTCTGTTATCCCACAGAGTCGCTAAAATAAACGCCGTAGCGCGCTGTGGCAGTTAGTGCGAACTCTGTTAATCCACAGAGCCGCTAGTGGGAATGCCACAGCGCTATATGGCGATAAGTGCGAACTCACTTAGCTTCAGTGAGCCGCAAAGTAAAACGCTAGGGCGCTGAACCAGCGTTATAAAGCGAACCCTGTTGCGTCACAGAGCCGCTAAGAAACCCTACTGGATCCAGGTACACAGTTAACTACTGTGCGGATAGCAATCCGTGATCATGCAGTCAGCAACGCAAACAAGCAGCTCCTCACCGGAGTAGCCGGTATTCTAGAGGCTATTTCAGCCAAGCCCTGAACACGTGCATACAAATCTCCTCACCGGAGGTGCTGGTATTCTAGGGGCTTATTTCAGCCGAGCCCTAACCACATGCGTGCATGATCACACTGGCGCAAAGCACATAACACAATTGATACTAGCGCATGCAACCCTTTTATAGTAGCAAGTACAGGACCTGCCAGAAAAGGACCAATGAGAATCTGTTCCAGAACACATGTAGTTTCAGGACCTTCCTGGTGGACCAATAGGAGCTGCTGCAGTACCTGAGCATGTGACCCCTGATCTCCAATGAGAGATCTTACCCTGGGCATGCTCAGACGGGGAAACGCAGGACTTAGTCCTAAAGACGTCTGCTCGCCGCTGACCAGTACTGGCTACAATAGCAGAACCTGGAGAGGCAGCAGCAAGTCTCTGCACAGTATTAGACTGGGCGAGATGCTGGGACCGACGTCTTTGCTGAGCAGGCTCCACTGTGGCTGGAGATGGATGCGGGACTGGTTTGAGACTCCCCTTGTGCAGCAGCGGAAACTCGAACCCTAACTCAGTGGGAATAAAATAGGAGCAAAAACTGGGCACTTTTAACCTGACGACACATCCTCTTTAAATTCATCTAAAATCTCAAAACAATGCAACTTTGCTTTATAAAAGACTAGAAATCCCCTACCGTTTTGTATACACAGCTTTTGTGAACATCCATGTGTCATCATGTATACAGACTATATAAACAAACCTGTGTATAGTCAGATATTGCAGTCAGATAATGTTTTTTATGTAACTGTACCTCAGAGGCAAAGAGGTAAGCCAGCAGCTTTTGTCACAAACCCGAAGAGGGTCATATTTACGGTTCCTGCACAGAGCTCCTCTTCAGTCTGTGTCCTCAACGGGTCTGTGGTACCACTAGTGGGACAAATTGTTATATACTGAGGATAGAAACCAATTTCTGCATATGAAGAGCAGCTGTCAAAATCAATGCCGCCTGGGTGAATCTTACAAAACGCAATGTGTATAAAAGATATACAATGAAATTGTGTAACTATAACTTCAATATCTGAACATGTTTGTAAACTTTCTCCATTGATTTTTTAAAATTAACATGCATTATTTTCTATAACCTATAGTTTATATTTTATTGGTTTCGATGGTGTTCAGTGAACCTTCAGAATCTTTTTTTCTATATTTGAAACGAGATATGTTAAAATACATAAAACTCCAAAAACCAGTCATCCAGATAATAATAATATGTTGTGTTTTAGAGGAATTTACAGGACAACTTAGGCTAGCAGGACGCAGAGAGCAGGAGCGATGCTGGAAATTCCTATGAATCAGAAGCGCTCAGTACATGCTAATGACAGATCCTAACGACCGCCAAAGTCGTTAAAGAGATCGCTGACCGCTGATGTGTCGTTTATGAGATCTCCTGTTTGGCAGCTACAAGCGACCTAAAAGAGATCACACTAACGATCTCATTAGCTTGCGTCGTTATCGTGATCGCTAACGAAATCGCTAAGTGTGGCAGTACCTTAAGGCAATTCTCAGTTTGGAAATACCCATGTTCACACAGTCATAAGATTAGGGCTTGCAGTAAGGAAATGTAGGATTGGAAATTGAATCATCTGTACTAAATGTACACAGGAACCCTAATAATTATTTTGGATTTGAAACCTAAAGAAAGTTTGCATGTTCCCATGATTTCAAGCGACTGTAAAATGAAGACTTCTGCTTTCCTGTATTATAAAGAGCGAGAAAGAAAAAGCTTCTGTCTCTCTGGTTTGCAGACTGTAAAAAGTGTGTTGAACTCAGGGGAGATTATTTATAGAAGCAGTGAGAAATTCTCTTCTCACTTCTTAGGTAGATTTCTTATCTGGCTCCCTTCATCATTATCTAAGTCAGCTTGTCAAGCAGTAAAATATTGCAGCAGCAAAAAGACTGATAGATTCAATGTCACAAGTCTGTGCTTCAGTTTAAGCAAGAATAATTGTTCTATTCAAAGTAATTATATATTTTTTAAATTCTACAAAATTATCCTAAAAAATGAGATTTTATTTGTATTGACTTTTTTTATTTTTAGTGATTAGTCCCATATTCAAATGGCTGTAAAGTGGACGCATCCAGTGTACTGCGGCGGTGTTCACACCATGCGGTAATGGAGGCAGTGACCCAGTAAAGTTCAACACAAATGTCTTTATCGTCCAGAACTCACAAATGAAAAACGGTATCCTCTGGATCACAGCCGGAGCATCAAAACAGTCCGTATCTGAGACCAGGTGCCATCGGCGACTGCAAAACCGTGTCACACTGAGGAGGCTCCAGGTGTTCGCTTCCCTTGGCTCTGTGTTGACTTCACACACAAGCCAGATGTTGCAGAGCCACCTGCTCTTCAGCTGGTAAGCCAACACTGACACACCCAACCCCCTTGCTGCAGGGTTTTTAAATGGAATCTATGGCCATGGGCCACATGTAAGACCCAGCTGGAGGGAATTAACAGCCCCACTACCATCCAGTAGTTCACTCCAAAAATAAAAGCCCATGCAGGCTTTTCTTAAATCTGCAAGGCCAAATAGCTTGTCCAAGATTAAACTTTTTTTTCTGCACTGCAACCACAGCTATGTCTGTGACTGCAATGCACTGCAGCGGCCTCAATACGCTTCTATGCGCATCCTGAGGGGACACATACCATCCCTTGCATATAATTCCATTCACTGCTTCACACCAGGGAATATGTCACCACGTTTTTGCTACTCAGAGCAGAATTATATAGGGTCAGGGACTGTGATATACTGACAATCTACCATTTACTTAGCTGCTTGCTGCAGTTTTGATAAAATTACTGCTCCAGATCTACCAGTTCTCTAAATTCTGAGTGCTGAGTAACCCTACTCACGCCAATTGATTGACAGCTTAGTGTGCACACTGTGCATAGTCTGAGAGATGCCAATTACTGATTATACAGAGCTCATGAATATGGAGGACTACATGGCTGCAGGTATACTAGTCCTCTAGTAATAATTTCATGTTGATAAAACTACAGCAAGCAGCCCAGTAAGTGACACATTGCTGGAATCAGAGTCTCGGTCTCTACATTATGCTGCTCTCAGATTAGGTGACAAAAACCTGGTGATAGATTTAATTTAAAGGTATGCAAAGATAATGGGGCACAAAGTCCCTGCCAGCTCACCCAACTTCCACCGGAGCACGGAACCACAAGTCCAGACCGGGACATGGAATACAGAGGAGAAAAGGCAAGAGCAGTCCGGCTTCTTAAAAGTGAAATGCTTTATTTTCAACGAGATCAATCGTCACAAACGATGTCATCCAGGAGTGTACAACAAACGGAAGGGTGGCACCTAGTAAAACAGCGACGCGTTTCGACCACCAAGGGTCTTTGTCAAAGCTGTATATCACTTTGTGCAGCTGCATTATATAGGTGTGTTTAACCTATGGGCCGGCTGTTGCACCGTAGTGCAAATGAAGCAGGTGTTAGACATCTAATTTGCAATTAAAGGTTTGACAGCTGATGCTATTTGGCCCGACATACGTGCCAGTATGTCTTAAACTGAAATTTAGGCATGATTAATGCAGGCGCATAAAGGATAAATGATAATAACATTCGTGAAATAGCTATTAACACAAGTAGTGACTAATACCAAAAAAGAAAATATTTTAACAAGAAAAGCAACATAAAAATAAAAATAAATGAATGTCTTGACTCGTAGTTGATTTCCTTTGTTGTTATCTTATGAAATCGTTTTGGAGTCGTAGTTGCTCACATAAGTGCCAATATGGTCCATCAATATTGCGAAGATGACATAAAGAATTCGTAGCATGTTACCAGATTTTTTCCCAGGAGGAACTAATGAGGACGAAATTGCAAGATATTAACGTGCATGGATGGTTTTTCTAAGAAAGAAAGAGGGAGATAACCATTATAGGGAAACGATTTAGGGCATGCAATATATTAATAGAAAAAAATTTTGATCCACCTCTGCAAGCAAAATCAGTAAAAAGCAACAAAAGAGAAGAATGCATATTATAATCAAAAATAATGTATGTTATTATGTCAAATATACATATATTCGAGAGGAAAAGGGTACGGCAACAACTGACTTTTGCATACAAATACATGAGGATTAATTACAAGATTTCTATAAAAGTCAGTAACGAATTTATATTATGGGAATATTGATTTTTATCAACACTCTAGAATGCTAGAATCCCTAGAGATATTTATCACTATAGATGGAAGACCTTAATATTTATTCTATTACTAGACTTATATACCTTGAAATAAAAAATAGATGCGTATAACAAAGATGATACTATACATTTTTACATATACTAGATTACAATCTAGATCGCCTGTATATGATATAGAAAAGGGGAAATATATTAACATCTATTCTCTGTATATAGATGCATAGGGATAAACTACAAGATTTGAATGGGAATCGATAACGATATTATATTGAAGGAATATTGGTAATTAACAACACTTGAGGAAATCCCGATATTGCACTAAGATCCCTAGAGAAATTTCACACCATGTATAGATGAACCTAATTCATGAAAATGAACTTGTAGATTTATATAAGAGTCTATGACAAATTTATATTCACAAATGTTAATTAATGTCAACACACCATAAATTGTGCCGATGTTGCGCTAAGATCCCTAAATATGTTAGCCACTATAAACAGAGGACCTTATTGAAAGATCTTATTTCTTGCTTATAGGACTCAAATAAGCAAAAGAGATGGATATAGCACAAATAGCGTTGTGCATTTTTAGATCCGCTGGTTTGCAGTTCATTTTAAGGAAAGCGATCATATATTATGTTGGCAAAAGTGAACATTATATATATTTAATAAGATCGTATATCCCCAAACTAATTTATATATAATTAATTCATGTACATATAATATAGTTGCATGAAAAGGTCCATCTAGATGCGAAATGTAAATAGTGAAGGAAAGTCGGCAGTCTTTCCAGTCAGAAACGTGAAAGTTTTAAAGAGAAACTAAATGACTATCTATAGGGAACATATACTATCCCTTGAACTTCCCAAAGGCAGAGCTACCCCAAACGTGAGATGAACAATATATTGATATATGTGCCAATGGTGATGAATATCGCATTAGGTTTAATAAATACTACAGGAGTTTCACTTCAAAAAAGAAAATAATATTTTAGATGAGGTACCTGAAAGTAAAGATAGAAACGAATTTTATCTATACATCAAATTATGTTACGCGGTTTTTAATAGTAATGCATGATTTCACTGCGTTTATTCAATCCCTGAGGATACCTGGTGTTAAGATTGAAAATCCAGAACGCCTCTCTATTTAGAAGCCGTTTTCTAGAGTCACCTCCTCTAGCAGAACCAAAAACACTCTCTATGCCTGTTATTTGCATAGATTTGACGTCTCTCTGATGGTGCTCAATAAAGTGTTTTGATGCCATAGAGGCACTTTTAATATCGGTATTTGTATTTACTATATCTCGCAGGTGTTCTGTAATTCGAATTTTTAGTTTTCTTGTTGTGCAACCTACATATATTAGGTTGCACAAAGTGCATGTAATGAGATAAACTACATTAACAGAATTGCAATTAATGAATTGTTTGATATTGTATATTTGAGTGTCTCTAGAATCTTGAAAGGTTTTTTGAGATTTTGCTACCTTGCACGTTTTACACCTATTGGTACCACATTTGAAAAAAACCCTTGTTTTAAGCCAATTATTCTGTGATATTTGAGAGGAAAAATAACTGGGAGATATTAAATCTCCTATAGTTGGAGCTTTTCTGGCTACAATGTTAATTCCTGGAGATAAAATCTCTTCCAGAATTTCATCCTCATATAGAATTGGAATACAATTGTATATTATTTTTTTAATTTGATTAAATTGTTTAGAGAAACGAAGGCTAACAAAGGGTTTTTTCTCTATGTTTTTTTATTACTAGAACAGCGATTAGATTCTGATTCAAGCAGTTCTTCTCTGTTCCTCTCCTGGGCTATAATATTTGCTCTTTTAACCCCTTCCCGACCTGTGACGCCACATAGGCGTCATGAAAGTCAGTGCCAATCCGATCCATGATGCCTATGTGGCGTCATGAAAGGATCGCGTCCCTGCGGGTCGGGTGACCGGGGTCACTGAAAGGTCACCCGACCCGCCGGCACAGGACCCTTTGTGCTTCACCACAGGGGGGTTGACTTAACCCCCCCGTGGCCACGATCGCTCTGATTGGCTGTTAAAAGTGAAACAGCCAATCAGAGCAATCTGTAATATTTCACCAATATAATTGGTGAAATATTACAATCCAGCCATGGCCGATGCTGCAATAGCATCTGCCATGGCTGGACACCGAGCCCTGACCCCCCCCACACGGATTCACGGCGGCGATCAGCCGCGCCACCGAAAGATGGCAGCGGTCGGTCACCGCCGTCACTAAAAGCTCCCCTTGTCCTGGCCTCCGCTGCCCCCACCTTCCGATCCCCCCCCCTCACTTCTGACCCCCATACTCACCTCTCCCGGTCCACCAATGTCCCTGGATCCTTCCCGGCGGCTGCCCGGGATTCTTCATGGGCGCCGCCATCTTGGAAAATGGCGGGCGCATGCGCAGTGCGCCCGCCGGCAGGCGCATGCGCAGTGCGCCCTGCAGGTCAAAAAATTTATTTTGATCACTGTGATAAACTGTCACAGTGATCAAAATAAAAAAAAGTAAGTGAACCCCCCCTGTCATAGGTAGGGACAATAATAAAGAATTTTTTTTTTCCTATTAGGCCCTGTGCACACGTTGCGGATTTTGCTGCGGATCCGCAGCTGATTTCGCTGCTGATCCGCAGCTGATTTCGCTGCTGATCCGCAGCGGATTTCGCTGCTGATCCGCAGCTGATTTCGCTGCGGATCCGCAGCGGATTTGGCGCTGCGGATCCACAGCAGATCCTGAAACCATATACAGTACAATGCAAATAAATGGTAAAAAAAAACGCTGTGCACATGCTGCAGATTTTTCAGCGCAGATTTGCTGCGGTTTTAAATCCGCAGCATGTCAATTCTTTGTGCAGATTCCGCAGCGATTTTATACCTATTCCATTATAGTTGTACAACCGCAGAGAAAAACCGCAGCAAATCCGCGCTAAATACGCAGGTAAAAGGCAGGTCGTTTTACCTGCGGATTTTAGAAAAATCCGCAAGTGAATCCGCAACGTGTGCACGGGGCCTTAGGGTCAGGCTGGTTTCATATTGCATTATGGCAGTCCGTTAGATGGACTGTGTTTCACCGCGGTATAACGCGGTGTAACGCAGTCCTTTAACGCTGCCATTCACCCCATTTGTGTGCGCATCGCAACGCATGCCATGAAGCGGCATGCGTTCGCGACGTGTCTTCATTCAGTGACGGAGCCTTGGGCGCAGGCTGCAGCGTCTGGGCTCCATCACCGCTAGCACAGATGAATCATCGCTGATTCCTCTGCACTAGCAGGTATAGCATAACGCGATCGCGTTATGCTATACCGTTACCAGCCCGTCAACGCTACGTGTTGAACGGGCTGGTAAAACGCAATATGAACCCAGCCTTAGGGTTAGAACTAGGGTTAGGGTTAGAACTAGGGTAAGGGTTGGAATTAGGGTTAGGGTTGGAATTAGGGTTAGGGTTGGGATTAGGGTTAGGTTTGTGGCTAGGGTTAGAGTTAGGATAAGCGTTAGGGGTGTTTTGGGGTTAGGGTTGGGATTAGGGTTAGGCTTGTGGTTAGGTTTATGGTTAGAGTTGGAATTAGGGTTAGGGGTGTGTTGGGGTTAGGGTTATGGTTAGGGTTTGTATTAGGGTTAGGGGTGTGTAGGGGTTAGGGTTGGGGTTAGGGGTGTGTTGGGGTTAGGGTTGGAGTTAGAATTGAGGGGTTTCCACTATTTAGGTACATCAGGGGGTCTCCATACGCGACATGGCGCCACCATTGATTCCTGCAAATTTTGCGTTCAAAAAGTCAAACAGTGCTCCCTTTATTCCAAGCCCCGACGTGTGCCCAAACAGTGGTTTACCCCCACATATGGGGTATCAGCGTACTCGGGAAAAATTGCACAACAACTTTGGGGGTCTAATTTCTCCTGTTACTGTTGGGAAAAAAAAATTGGGGACTAAAAAAGTTATTTTTGTGAAAAAAAAAATGATTTTTTATTTTCACGGCTCTGCGTTATAAACTTCTGTGAAGAACTTGGGGGTTCAAAGTGCTCACCACACATCTAGATAAGTTCCTTGCGGGGTCTAGTTTCCAAAATGGGGTCACTTGTGGGGAGTTTATACTGTTTAGGCACATCAGGGACTCTGCAAACGTAACATGACGCCCGCAGACCATTCCATCAAGTCGGCATTTCAAAACGTCACTACTTCCCTTCCGAGCCCCGAAGTGTGCCCATACAGTAGTTTTCTCCCACATATGGGATATCAGCGTACTCAGGACAAATTGGACAACAACTTTTGAGGTCTAATTTCTCCTGTTACCCTTGGGAAAATAAAAAAAATTGGGACTAAAAGATCATGTTTGTGGAAAAAATATGATTTTTTTATTTTCATGGCCCGGCGTTATAAACTTCTGTGTAGCCCTTGGGGGTTCAAAGTGCTCACTACACATCTAGATAAGCTCCTTGGGGGGTCTAGTTTCCAAAATGGGGTCACTTGTGGGGGGTTTCTACTGTTTAGGCACATCAGGGGCTCTGCAAACGCAACATGACGCCCACAGAACATTCCATCAAGTCTGCATTCCAAAATGGTGCTCCTTCCCTTCTGTGCTCTCCCATGTGCCAAAACAGTGGTTCCCCCCACATATGGGGTACCAGTGTACTCAGGACAAACTGTACAACAACTTTTGTGGTCCAATTTCTCCTGTTACCCTTGTGAAAATAAAAAATTGCGGGTTAAAAAAATCAGTTTTTGAGGAAAAAAAGGATTTTTTATTTTCACGGCTCTGCATTACAAACTTCTGTGAAGCACGTGGGGGTTCAAGGTGCTCACCACACATCTAGTTAAGTTCCTTGAGGGGTCTAGTTTACAAAATGTGGTCACTTGTGGGGGGTTTCTACTGTTTAGGCACATCAGGGGCTCTGCCCGCTCGCAGACCATTCCATTAAGTCGGCATTTCAAAGCGTCACTACATCCCTTCCAAGCCCTGACGTGTGCCCAAACAGTGGTTCTCCCCCACATGTGAGGTACTAGTGTACTTAGGACAAATTAGACAACAACTTTTGGGGTCCAATTTCTCCTGTAACCATTGTGAAAATAAAAAATAGGGGGCTAAATAATCATTTTTTGAGAAAAAAAATGATTTTTTATTTTCACGGCTCTGCGTTATAAACTTTTGTGAAGCACCTGGGGGTTCAAAGTGCTCACTGTGCATCTGCATAAGTTTCTTAGGGGGTCTAGTTTCCAAAATGGGGTCATTTGTGGGGGAGCTCCAAAGTTTAGGCATACAGGGGCTCTCCAAACATGACATGGTGTCCGCTAACGACTGGAGCTAATTTTCCATTCAAAAAGTCAAATGGCGCTCCTTCCCTTCTGAGCCCTGCCGTGCACCCAAACAGTGGTTTATGACCACATATGAGGTATCTGTGTACTCAGGAGAAATTGCCCAACAAATTTTAGGATCCAATTTATACTGCTGCCCATGTGAAAATGAAAAAACTGAGGCTAAAAAAAAATTTTTGTGAAAAAAAAAAGTACTTTCTTTTTTTTACGGATCAATTTGTGAAGCACTTGGGGGTTCAAAGTGCTCACTCTGCATCTAGATAAGTTCCTTGGGGGGTCTAGTTTCCAAAATGGGGTCACTTGTGGGGGAGCTCCAATGTTTAGGCACACAGGGACTCTCCAAATGCGACATGGCATCCGCTAAATATTCCAGCATATTTTCCATTCAAAAAGTCAAATGGCACTCCTTCCCTTCTGAGCCCTGCCGTGCGCCCAAACAGTGGTTTGTGACCACATATGAGGTATCGGAGTACTCAGGAGAAATTGCCCAACAAATTTTAGGATCCATTTTATCCTGTTGCCCATGTGAAAATGAAAAAACTGAGGCTAAAAGAAAATTTTTGTGAAAAAAAAAGTACTTTCTTTATTTACGGATCAATTTGTGAAGCACCTGGGGGTTCAAAGTGCTCACTCTGCATCTAGATAAGTTCCTTGGGGGGTCTAGTTTCCAAAATGGGGTCACTTGTGGGGGAGCTCCAATGTTTAGGCACACAGGGACTCTCCAAATGCGACATGGCAACCGCTAAATATTCCAGCATATTTTCCATTCAAAAAGTCAAATGGCGCTCCTTCCCTTCTGAGCCCTGCCGTGCGCCCAAACAGTGGTTTATGACCACATATGAGGTATCGGTGTACTCAGGAGAAATTGCCCAACAAATTTTAGGGTCCATTTTATCCTGTTGCCTATGCAAAAATGAAAAAATTGATGCTAAAAGAAAAATTTTGTTGGAAAAATTAAAATGTCCATTTTTTCCTTCCACGTTGCTTTAGTTCCTGTGAAGCACCTGAAGGGTTAATAATCTTCTTCAATGTAGTTTTGAGTAGCTTGAGGGGTGCAGTTTTTATAATGGTGTCACTTTTGGGTATTTTCTGCCATATAGACCCTCAAAGTGACTTCAAATGTGAGGTGGTCCCTAAAAAAAATGGTTTTGTAAATTTTGCTGTAAAAATGAGAAATCGCTGGTCAACTTTTAACCCTTATAACTTCCTAACAAAAAAAAATGTTGTTCCCAAAATTGTGCTGATGTAAAGTAGACATGTGGTAAATGTTATTTATTAACTATTTTGTGTCACATAACTCTCTGGTTTAACAGAATAAAAATTCAAAATTTGAAAATTGCAAAATTTTCAAAATTTTGGCCAAAGTTCCATTTTTTTCACAAATAAACGCAAAAATTATTGACCTAAATTTACCACTAACATGAAGCCCAATATGTCACGAAAAAACAATCTCAGAATCGCTATGATCCGTTGAAGCGTTCCTGAGTTATTACCTCATAAAGGGACACTGGTCAGAATTGCAAAAAATGGCCAGGTCATTTAGGTCAAAATAGGCTGGGTCATGAAGGGGTTAATTGACCAGTGAGGGTATTTACGTTGTTTCATTTTAATGCTGAGCTGCTCAAATTCCTTGGACAGATCTTTGGGATCAGAACAATTTCTTCTATGTCTGATGTGTTCCCCGACCGGTATTGCCTTAATGACGTGTTTGGGATGTCCACTTTTAGCATGGAGCAACGTATTCACGCTTATTGGTTTTATGTCCGTTTTCGTAATTATTTCTCTACCCTCTATTCCCCTCAGTTCTAAGTCCAGAAAAATAATAGATTGGAAATCATGAATATATGTAAATTTAATATTCATATTATTAGAGTTTAGATATTCCACAAACGCCGGTACGATAGATACATCGCCCTCCCATATAATTAGGGTATCGTCGATGTATCTACCGTACCAATAGATGCAATCGAGAAAGGGATTTTCGTCTGAATATATGAATTTGGTTTCCCAAAAAGCCATAGTTAAATTTGCTAGGGAAGGTGAATATTTAGCTCCCATGGGAACTCCTGATTTCTGATGGCACATGGTACCATCAAATGAAAAATAGTTATGTTGAAGAAGAAATTGAATGACTTCCAACAGATATTCAATTAGTTCAATTGAGTAGTCACTATGTTTCTCAAGAAAAAATCGCAATGCCTCCAGCGCTGTCGTGTGAGGTATGCATGTATATAAAGAAACGACATCGCAACTGAGCCATGAGAAATTCTTTAACCACTTCCTTTTAGATAAGGCAGAGAGAACATCACAAGAGTCTTTAAGGTAGCCTGGAAGCTTCTGTACTAGAGGCTGAAGTAGGGAATCAGTCCATTCACAAAGGTGTTCACTATATGAGCCCAAACCTGACACTATTGGTCTCATAGGTGGAATGTCACATTTTTTATGTATTTTAGGCAGGCCATATATGATGGGCAGAACGGGTTTAGAGACATATATATAGTCAGCTTGCTGTTTGTTTAAGATACCCAAACTGACCCCCTCAGCAACGATTTTTTCTACCTGCTCATTATACATTCTAATGGGATCTGATTTTAATTGAGCATAAACCTGAGAATCTGAAAGTAGCTTCATCATACTGTTTTTATAATCCATTTTATTCATTACTACTATCTTACCCCCTTTGTCACTGCGTTTAATGACTATATTATCCATATTTTTTAGGGTATACAGAGCTTTCTTCTGTTTATATGTGATGTTACTTCTAAGATTTTCAGAAGTTTTATTAGCTGCTATTTTTATAGAAAGGTTTTTGAGATCTCTTTCTATCTTCTCTTGAAATCTATCCATACAGTTAGCTCGAGTTTGGATAGGATAAAAATATGGATTTTTAGTACTAAACGTCTGTGAATGATGAACTTTAGTCACTTGTTCCTCTAGTTGTGAATTATAAAGATTTTGTAAATTAATTAATGCATTTTGTTCTTTAAAAATTAATTTCTGATATTCATTAATTGGAATATATGTAATATGACTTTGTTCATCATTCTCAGAGAAAAAATGTTTTTTTACAGTAAGATTTCTGATAAATTTATTAACATCAAGAATCGTAGAGAATAAGTCAAAATTAACATCTGGAGCAAAAGTGAGGCCCAGAGAAAGGACTTCTATTTGATCGTTAGTCAGTTCTTGAGAGGATAGATTCAAAACATTGGTGATGTCTAGGTTCTCATTTTTTTGCGTTTGAACCTGGTCAGAGTTCCTGGTGGATCTGCGATGTTTCCTCCCTGACCGCCTGCGTTTTTTGAGAAAAATTTCTTTTTGTTATTACGTTGCTCATTTGTAGAAATGACTGAGAAATCTGATGTACTGCAGTTGGTGTCAGATGAGTCAGGATCTGAAGAAGCAGAAAAAATCACATGTGATTTATTTGATGAATTCCTAGGGGTTTTGTTTTTTAGAATAGATTTTGGAGTGGGTAAACTTCTTTCCCACTGACCCCACTCATAGACCTTATTATCTGCAAAGTCCTTAAGGTCTCTTTCAAATTTCTTTTTCTTGCGATTCATGATGTCATTTTCTAACATCATGATGTCTTCTTGCATGGACTTCAATGACTCCTCATATTGGGGCAGCGTATTGAATTTCTCCAGCGCTTTTTGTGCTTCTTTCATATCTACTTGAATGTCTTGAAGTTTTTTGTCTTCGTATTTAACTATCAGTTTCATTAAATTTAAAGAGCATATTGAGAGCAATTGATTCCACTCTTCTTGAAATTCATTACAGAAAACCGTAGAAGGCATTTTTTTGATTCTTAGACCTCTAGGTATCATGTCCTTAGATATGTAGTTTTGCAAAGTTGTAAAGTCCCACCAGACCTTCATCTCCTGTACAGTTAATTTTTCCACTCGTGTAAGGTGAGTATTAAAGTCCACATAATCATTAACCATAGTAGATGCTCCTCCAAAAACTAGAGCTGCTTTTTTATTTCTTTCTTCAGATGTCATATTGGACATAAAGATAATGTACTAAATGTAGCAACAACAAAAAAATTAAACGAAAAAAGACTAGGTACCACCACATATCCGCTATAAATGTATAAATAGCATTCTCATGTCTGTTATTGACATGTGACACAAAAAGAGGAGTAGGGAGTCGTTTCCCTATAATGGTTATCTCCCTCTTTCTTTCTTAGAAAAACCATCCATGCACGTTAATATCTTGCAATTTCGTCCTCATTAGTTCCTCCTGGGAAAAAATCTGGTAACATGCTACGAATTCTTTATGTCATCTTCGCAATATTGATGGACCATATTGGCACTTATGTGAGCAACTACGACTCCAAAACGATTTCATAAGATAACAACAAAGGAAATCAACTACGAGTCAAGACATTCACTTTTTATTTTCATGTTGCTTTTCTTGTTAAAATATTTTCTTTTTTGGTATTAGTCACTACTTGTGTTAATAGCTATTTCACGAATGTTATTATCATTTATCCTTTATGCGCCTGCATTAATCATGCCTAAATTTCAGTTTAAGACATACTGGCACGTATGTCGGGCCAAATAGCATCAGCTGTCAAACCTTTAATTGCAAATTAGATGTCTAACACCTGCTTCATTTGCACTACGGTGCAACAGCCGGCCCATAGGTTAAACACACCTATATAATGCAGCTGCACAAAGTGATATACAGCTTTGACAAAGACCCTTGGTGGTCGAAACGCGTCGCTGTTTTACTAGGTGCCACCCTTCCGTTTGTTGTACACTCCTGGAAGACACCGTTTGTGACGATTGATCTCGTTGAAAATAAAGCATTTCACTTTTAAGAAGCCGGACTGCTCTTGCCTTTTCTCCTCTGCATTTCATTTAAAGCCCTGTACAAAGAGAAAAATTTGCCATAGCAGACAATTTCCACAATAACGAGCGATTGTTGGCTGTTGAATATTCCTTTTTTCTGTGGTTTCTGTGAAATATGGGTTGGAGGTCAATATGGGTTGGATATTATATTCCACCGAGACCACAGACTGAAAGCAATATTCCCAGAACTGCCACTGCTCTCCTACAAACAGCCGCCCAACCTAAGGAATATCCTTGTCAGAAGTGTCCTCACATCACCATCAGAGACGGGCACAGTCCCCTGGAACAGTAAGAAATGCAAGACCTGCACCCACATATCACCAACAGATAAAGTCCCCATACCCAACACAAATCAGGGCTATAAGGTCATGGGCTCTTTTTCATGTACATCCTCCAATGTGGTGTACATGATACAATGAACAAGGTGAAATGCAGAGACATACATTGGGGAAACAAAACAAAAACTACAAAGGATGAATCTGCATAGACATACCATAAAAAAATGAGCTGGACATGCCTGTAGGGATACACTTCTCTAGACCTGGACACAGCATGGCAGATCTAAAAGTCCTCATATTGAAAGATCATTTTAATAGTGATAGAGAAAAAAAAATCTGGGTGTGCAAATTTATAAATATGTTTCAATCTCTAAAGCCCCCGTCTCACACAGCGATCTCGCACTAGTTTTGTGACGCAACAACGATCTCCCCAGCGATATCGCTGTGTGTGACATTCAGCGACGATCAGCCCCCCTGCCGGGTATCGCTGATCGTCGCTGAATGTCCTGGACATTTCTTTGATCACTAGTCTCCCGCTGGCCAGCACGCATCGCTGCGTGTGACAGGCGGGAGACCAGCGATCCGCTGGTAACCAAGGTACACAGCGGGTTTCCAGGTGCGGGCTGTGCCTGGAAACCCGCTGTGTACCTTGGATACCAGCGCCCTGCATCAGGGCGCTGGTATCCAACGTACACTGCGGGTAACTAAGCGATGTTTACCCGCAGTGTCGCTGTGCTGATCGCTGCCTGAGCTGACTGTTTGGCAGCTCAGCAGCGATCATGTAGCGACACACCAGCGATCCTGATCGTTGTCGGGATCGCTGGTATATCGCTATGTGAGACCCGGGCTTAACAATAGGACTCAATTTGACACCTGGATTCATGACTCATTACATGGACACAGCTCACACCTCCACAAGAAGGTCTTCAGATATCTAATAGAACACTAGAACCTCATCTCATGTATAACAAAAACCTTTATTAGATTTCCTTGGCCTATCTCTAGCAAGCATCATCTCATGTCCTTGTGCAATTCCTATTTAACCCCTTTACCCCCGAGGGTGGTTTGCACGTTAATGACCCGGCCAATTTTTACAATTCTGACCACTGTCTCTTTATGAGGTTATAACTCTGGAACGCTTCAACGGATGTTCGCGATTCTGAGAGTTTTCTCATGACCTATTTTATTTCACGTTAGTGGTAACATTTCTTCGATATAACTTGAGTTTATTTTTGAAAAAAACGTAAATATGGTGAAAATTTTGAAAATTTTGCAATTTTCAAACTTTGAATTTATATTCCCTTAAAACAGAGAAATGTGTCATACAATATAGTTAATAACTAATATTTCCCACATGTCTACTTTACATCAGCACAATTTTGGTACCAAAATTTTTTTTTTGTTAGGAAGTTATAAGGGTTAAAAGTTGACCAGCGATTTCTAATTTTTGCAACAAAATTTACAAAACCTTTTTTTAGGGACCACCTCACATTTGAAGTCACTTTGAGGGGTCTATATGGCCGAAAATACCAAAAAGTGACACCATTCTTAAAACTGCACCCCTCAAGGTACTCAAAACCACATTCAAGAAGTTTATTAACCCTTCAGGTGCTTCACAGGAGCTGAAGCAACTTGGAAGGAAAAAATGAACATTTAACTTTTTAGTCACAAAAATGATCTTTACAAACTTTTTTTATTTTCACAAGGGTAAAAGGAGAAAATGGACAAATGTTGTGCAATTTTTCCTGAGTACACCGATACCCCATATGTGGGGAAAACCACTGTTTGGGCGCACGGCAGGGTTCGTAATGGAAGGAACACCGTTTCACTTTTTCAAATTAAAATTGTCTGGAATTGAGATTGGATGCCATGTCGTGTTTGGAGAGCCTCTGATGTGCCTTAACAGTGGAAATCCCCCACAAGTGACACCATTTGGAAACTAGACCCCCTAAGGAACTTATCTAGATCTGTTGTGAGCACTTTGAACCCCCAAGTGTTTCACTAAAGTTTATAACACCTGGGTGTGAAAAAAAAAAATTCCACAAAAATGATTTTTTTAGTCCCTAATTTTTGATTTTTCTCAAGGAAATTGGACCCCAAAAGTTGTTGTCCAATTTGTCCTGAGTACGCTGATACCCCATATGTGTGGGGGAACAACTGTTTGGGCGGACGGCAGGGCTTGGAAAGGAAGTAATGACGTTTTGGAATGAAGACGTTGATGGGTATCATGTTCCGTTTGCAGAGCCCCAGATATGCCTAAACAGTGGAAACCCCCCACAAGTGACCCCATTTTGGAAACTAGACCCTCTAAGGAACTTATCTAGATCTGTGGTGAGCACTTTGAACTCCCAGCATATAATCCATATATAATTATACTGTATACAGCCACTCAACTTTGAGAACTCTGTATTGATTCAGACAAACTCTGCACAAGCCAGATCTTCACAACCTTCTTCCCTCGTTTTTTTTTTCCTCCTTGGGAAATACTGCTCAAAAAAGGATAACTCGAGCTTCAGTAAGTGCACACAATTTGGAATACTCCAGTTATTGGTTATATTATTGAGTGGTTCTCATTATTTTAGCACAACCTGAAGCGGTCCACTACCAATTCACTGTCCTATTAAAGGAATAGAAGAATCCAGGATATCTATAAACAGAAAGACAGTGAGGAAACACTTAGCTAACCTAAATGAATTCAAGTCTCCAGGTCCAGATGAATTACACCCCAGGGTACTGAAGGAGATAGCAGAAGAAATTCTTGAACCACTGTCCATAATCTTTGAAAATTCTTGGAGAACAGGAGAAGTCCCAGAAGACTGGAGAAGAGCAAATGTTGTTCCTATCTTCAAAAAGGGGAAGAAGGTGGACCCAGGGAACTACAGGCCGGTGAGTCTGACTTCTATACCAGGAAAGATCTTTGAACAAATTATTAAAGAACATGTATGCAAGTACCTGGATAAGAATGAAGTGATTAAACAGAGTCAGCATGGGTTTGTAACTAATAAGTCATGTCAGACTAACTTAATTTCCTTCTATGACAGAATCACTGACTGGGTGGATCAGGGAAATGCTGTAGATATAGTATATCTTGACTTCAGCAAAGCATTTGACAAAGTATCTCACACAATCCTTATTGAAAAAATGACTAAGTATGAAATGGACAAGGCAACTGTTAGGTGGATTCATAACTGGCTTAGTGATCGGACCCAAAGAGTGGTTGTAAATGGCTGCACATCCAGTTGGAAGAATGTCTCAAGTGGGGTACCACAAGGCTCTGTTTTGGGCCCTGTATTGTTCAACATCTTTATCAATGATTTAGATGAAGGAATTGAGGGTAAACTGATCAAATTTGCTGATGACACAAAGCTAGGAGGGGTAGCTAATACTAGAGAAGAGAGAGAGAGGATTCAAAAAGATATACATAAACTGGAGCAGTGGGCAGCAACTAACAGAATGGATTTTAACAGGGAAAAATGCAAAGTACTACATCTGGGCAATAAAAATGAAAAAAGCATATACAAAATGGGAGGAATAGGGCTAAGTAACAGCACATGTGAAAAAGACTTGGGTATACTAATTGATCACAGACTTAACATGAGTCAACAGTGTGATGCAGCAGCAAAAAAGGCAAATGCAATTCTAGGATGTATCAACAGAAGCATACAGTCTAGATCACGTGAGGTCATTATTGCCCTCTACTCCTCTTTGGTCAGACCTCATCTGGAATACTGTGTCCAGTTTTGGGCACCACATTTTAAAAAAGACATCAACAAACTGGAGCAAGTTCAGAGAAGAGCCACCAGAATGGTGACCGGTCTGCAAACCATGTCCTATGAGGAACGGTTGCAGGATTTGGGAATGTTTAGCTTGCAAAAAAGAAGACTGAGAGGAGACTTAATAGCTGTCTACAAATATCTCAAGGGCTGTCACATTATAGAAGGATCATCTTTATTCTCATTTGCGCAAGGAAAGACTAGAAGCAATGGGATGAAACTGAATGGGAGGAGACACAGATTAATATTAGAAAAAACTTTTTGACAGTTAGGGTGATCAATGAGTGGAACAGGCTGCCACAAGAGGTGGTGAGTTCTCCTTCAATGGAAGTCTTCAAACAGAGGCTGGATAGACATCTGTCTGGGATGATTTAGAGAATCCTGCTTTGAGCAGGGGGTTGGACCAGATGACCCAGGAGGTCCCTTCCAACTCTACCATTCTATGATTCTATGATTCTATGATTCTATGATTCTCCTATCAATTTTCTCTCAATTCCACAGTAAATCCCTCTATTTCATTTATTATTAAAAGGCATTTTTGGGCCATTGTGGTCCACACAGAGGTGTCCATAGATAGCGCGGTGATTATCTTTGTTTTTTTCATTTTTTCATTTAGCAGGTACGCACAGAGCCTGTAATAAAATCACCAGCAGCTCCTAAGTTTACACCCCAAGCTTCTCTCTTTCTCTATCTGTTGTGGTTTTAGCGCCAGTGTTTTTCTTTTATGCCCATTTTGGAAACTAGACCCCTGAAGGAACTTATCTAGATCTGTGGTGAGCACTTTGAACCCCAAAGTGCTTCACACAAGTTTAAAATGCCCGGGCATAAAAATAAAAAATCCTATTTTTTTCCCACAAAAATGATTTTTTTAGTCACCAATTTTTTATTTTCCTTGGGTAACAGGAGAAATTGGACACCAAAAGTTGTTGTCCAATTTGTCTTGAGTACGCTGATACCCCATATGTGGGAGAAAACTACTGTATGAGCACAAGTCGGGGCTCGGAAGGGAAGTAGTGACATTTTGGATTGCAGACTTTTATGGAATGATCTGCGGGCGTCATGTCGCGTTTGGAGAGCCCTGATGTGCCTAAACAGTGGAAATCCCCCACAAGTGACCCCATTTTGGAAAATAGACCCCAAGAAACTTATCTAGACATGTGGTGAGCACTTTGAACCCCCAAGTGCTTCACAGAAGTTTATAACGTGAAGCCGTAAAAATAAAAAATCATTTTTTTTACAAAAATCATATTTTGCCCCCAATTTTTTATTTTCTAAAGGGTAACAGAAGAAATTGGACCCAAAGAGTTATTGTGCAATTTGTCCTGAGTACACTCATACCCCATATGTAGGGGTAAACTACTGTTTGGGTGCATGGCAGAGCTCAGAAGGGAAGGAGCACCGTTTGACTTTTTCAACGTTGAATTGGCTGGAATTGAAATCAGACGTCATGTCACATTTGGCGAGCCCCTGATGTGCCTAAAAATTCTAACTCCAACCCTAACCCCAACATACCCCTAACCCTAGTCCCAACCCTAACCATAACCCTAACCACAAACCTAACCCTAACACACCCCTAACCCTAATCCCAACCCTAACCCTAATTCTAACTTTAGCCCCAACCCTAACCCTAACTTTAGCCCCAACCCTAACCCTAATCCTAATGAGAAAATGGAAATAAATACTTTTTTAAATTTTATTATTTTTCTCTAACTAAGGGGTGATAATGGGTGGTTTTATCTACTATTTTTAGCGGGTTTTTATGTTTGGCAGCTGTCACACGCTAATAGATGCTTTTATTGCACAAAAATAGTTTTTGCATCACCATATTTTGAGAGCTATAATTTTTGCATATTTTGTCATGTGAGGTCTTATTTTTTGCGGGACGAGTTGGCGTTTTCATTGTTACTATTTTTGGGCACGTGACTTTTTTTGATCGCTTTTTATTACGATTTTTGGGAGGTTAGAATGAACAAAAACCAGCAATTCATGAATTTCTTTTGGGGGGGCGTTTATACCGTTCCGCATGTGATAAAATTGACAAAGTAGTTTTATTTTTCGAGTTAGTACGATTACAGCGATACCTCATTTATATTTTTTTTATGTTTTGGTGCTTTTACACAATAAAAACAATTATATATAAAAAATAATTGTTTTTGCATCACTTTATTCTGCGAGCTATAACTTTTTCATTTTTTCGCTAATGATGCTGTATGGCGGCTCGTTTATTGCTGGACAAGATGACGTTTTCAGCTGTACCATGTTTATTATATCCGTCTTTTTGATCACGTGTTATTCCACTTTTTGTTCGGCGGTATGATAAAGCATTGTTTTCTGCTTTGTTTTTTTTTTTTTTTAAGGGGTTCACTAAAGGGGTTAACTAGTGGGACAGTTTTATAGGGCGGGTCATCACGGACGCGGCGATACTAAATATTTGTACTTTTATTGTTTTTTCTTTTTTTAGTTACATAAAGAAATTAATTTATTGGGGAAAATTATTTTTACACATGTTTATTTTATTTTTTTTACATTTCTACACTGTCCCAGGTTGGGACATCACTATATGACATCACTATATAATGTCAGATCGCTGCTCTGACAGTTTGCACTGCACTCTGTCAGACCAGCGATCTGACAGGCAGTGCTGGAGGCTTTCTCAGCAGGCACTGAGGAAGTCGCCTCCCTGCAGGACCCGAAAGGACCCGGCGGCCATCTTGGATCCGGGGTCCTGGAGGCAGGAGGCCCTAGGAACAGCGAGATCACATCGCGCTGTTCAGAGGGTCTCAGGGAAGCACGCAGGGAGCCCCCTCCTGCGCGATGCTTCCCTATACTGCTGGAACACTGCGATCATGTTTGATCGCAGTGTGCCGGGAGCGGTCCGTGAACACTCCTGGCACATAGTGCAGGGTGTCAGCTGTGATAATCAGCTGACACCCGGCCGCAATCGGCCGCACTCCCCCCGGGAGCGCATCCGATTGCATGTGAAGTACTATCCTGTCCATGGTCATACGGGCCCAGGTACCATGGATGGGATAGTACGTCCGATGTCAGAAAGGGGCTAAATGTTGCCATCTTTTCTCAGTAATTCACTTGTAATACAGCCTGATGAATGGGCCTTATGAGCCCTGAAAGCTTGCAAATATAATTTATTCTCTGGATAGCCAATAAAGGTATCACTCCTTGAATACTTTCCTCATTTTTTTGGGACATAAGTATTTTAAAGCAAAATAGGGAAACCTGGTGTCAGCCCCCGCACTTGAGCAACCTCATTTATTGCAGTCACATTATCAAATGTACCTTTTAAGGTAAGATTGTGCATTTGAGCAGTCCCAAAATTCCCCCCAGAAACCACTAACTCTCGGCCTCATTGGTCACCGTCTCATCCTAGTCACCAGCAAAAACACACAGGGGGAATGCTAATGCTACCGGCCCTGCTGTAAACCACTGCAGAAAGAATGAGTTCATCTCTGCGCAGCCTCCCGGGCTGACCGGAGATGAACTGATTAGCGTGGGAAACTTAATTGACTTTTTCCCACGCTAACGAGTTCATTTCAGGTCAGCCAGGGACTCTACGCAGCCTCACTGACTCCCCGGCTGACCTGAGGTGATCTGACAGCATGGGAACTCATTCATTCTGCGGGGGTTTACAGCCGGGCCCTTAGCATCAGCACCAGTCCCGGCTGTAAACCAGTTAACCCCTTGTGATGGATTGCAGCGGGGGACCTGACTGAACGGTGGAGAGGTATGGATATTGTTGCTAATTTATTTTATTTTTATTACAGGAGAACAATGGATTCAGAAGGATTGCCAATACAATAAAAATTGGTCAAAGACTATGTGTCATTATTTAATTAAAGAAATTTTTAATTAATGTGTGTGTGTTTTTTTTTAACCATTTACTACAATAGGATTAATAACTATCTAACTGGCAACTCTCCATTATTAACTTAACCCGGATTAATGTCACCATTCAATAGCAAGGTGACATTAACCCATAATTAACCCATGAGCCACCGCTAAAGGCAATGTGAATAGAGAGGCTAAGCGCCAGAAAAGGTGCATCTAATAATGGATGTGCCTTTTCTGGCGTTGCTGTTAGTAGCCAGGGGGGCTCAAAAACAATGGTCCCTCTCAAGGCTGTTAATATCTGTCCTCACTCACTGGCTTTCCCTGTTTGGCGAAGAAAATACCGTGGGAGCCCACGCAGTTTTTTAACAACAAATTTACTGTTGTGAGCATGTTGGAAATGACTTCTGAGTTGGGGCTCCCTCTGGTGGTCGCTGAGGGTATTGATCCAGTCTTAAATAGTAGAAGTCCATCACCTGCGAGCGATGACTGGCAATAAGGAGAGACTGACTGGGCTGATATAAGTGAGCTGCCTTCCCATGATCCTCGCCAGTGATCAATTGTTGTTTCCTGGTTCATTTGGAAGTCAGCTGGTCTCTTGTCTTCGTCTGCTACTTTCAGATATTTTATGCTTGTTTCTATTGTGTTTGCAATTTCCATTTTTTTGTCTGCACTTTTGTGGGAGGTTTGCCGGGTTCCCCTCCAGGGGCCTGTGCTACTCTCTGTTTTTCAGTAGCCACTGTTTATTTGTTCCATTGCTCTGTCCCTGCTATTTGAGTGGCTGCGGGTTAGCCGCCTGGTTACACCAGAGATCTGATTTAGCAGGTGGCGAGATTGTGTGGTTTCAGCATTTTTTAAATCAGAAGTGTTGGAATTTTCTAGAGTTTTGCTGGGTTGCAGAAAGTATTCTGTCCTGTCCTATCTATGCAGTATTTGGCCCCAGCGGTTGCTCACTCTATTTTCTACCTGTGTTTGTGTTTCTTCTTGTCTAACCGCCATTATATGTTTGGGGGCTACCTATTCCTTTGGGCTTCTACTCAGGGGCAGTTAACTTTCCTGTTTCTATCTTCAGGTGTAGCTAATCTCTTCGGCTGTGCCGAAGCGTCTAGGTCACCGTAGGTATGTCCCATGGCTGCTTCTAGTTGTGCGGTTAGCTTATGGATCTGCAACCCATTAGTTCCCAACCTCTCTGGGTGTCTGGCTGCCTTTGCTGTTTTTTGCTCCTGTCCTCCTCTGCTACCAAATCATAACATTTACACATTAAATTACCACGTACATGTCCGAAATATTGCACACATGTGAGCCGCCCTGGGAATGTTGGGGTACTCGGACAAGAGCCCGTGGATCTCAATGGGGAATATCACGGTGGCCACGGCTGTTGTGAATATGCTGGAGGTGGCTTCTGAGCTGGGGCTCCCTCCGGTGGTTGCTGAGGGTAATGAACTGATTAATGAATGGCCTTCAGCTGGCGCTGAATGGTAGGATATAAGTGGCCTGAGTTCCCAGCAGCCTTGCCGGTTATCAATTGTTCCTACTGGTCTTGCATGAAGCACTGCTAGTTTCCTGCTCTCCTTCAGATAAGTGTTTGCTGTTTTTTTTTCCCTCTGTTTGATTTTCTCTGCTGGTTTGCTGCCTGCAGTGGACTGCAGCCTGTCCCCTTTTGGGGATCTGGCGCTGAAATTGTGCTCCGTTTTTGTCTGCACTATTGCTTTGCTCCTTTGTTAACTTTTTATTTGCTGAATAGCGTTTGTTACACCAGAGATCTGATTTAGGTGGATGAGATCGTGTGATCTCAGGTTTTTTGGCAATCAAACGTGTTGGTATTTTTTAGGGTTTTTGTTGGATTGCAGTCAGAATTCTTTCCTGTACTTTTCTGTCTAGACAGATTGGGCCCCAGCGTTTGCTCATTCTATTTTCTGTCTGTGTCTGTGCTTTCTTCTTGTCTAACTGCCATTACATGTTTGGGGGCTTCCTATTTTCTTTGGGGATCTGCTCCAGGGCAGATAGTTTTCATCTTTCTGCCTTTAGGCGTAGTTATCTCTCAGGCTGTGACGAGGCGTCTAGGATCACCGTAGGAACGCTCCACGGCTACCTCTAGTTGTGTGGTTAGTTCAGGTTACTGCAATCCAATAGGTTCCAGCCTCTCTGGTGTATTACCGCTTTTGCTATTGTTTGCTATTTCGCCTCAGTTACTGAAACATAACACACGGCTCTGTCCGTGGCCCTGGGCGCTCACCTTCAAAAAGGGGAATATTTACAGGGAAGAATGTCAGTAGATCGTGATGCCACCTGTGGTGTCTTGTGAGGATCACCAGCGCTGCAGCAGTCCACTGAGGCCGGTGTTATGGCAGCTAGGGTGGTATCGCCCCCCACAGGTGGAGCAGGCCTTCAGGGCAGCATAAGGTGTAGGGTGTAGTTCTCCAACTGAACGTAATTATGACATGGGTAATCGGGAGTTATTGGCCATGAAGTGGGCTTTTGAAGAGTGGAGACATTGGCTGGAGGGAGCCAAACATCAGGTGGTGGTCCTCACGGACCATAAGAATCAGTTTTTTCTGGAATCAGCCAAGCGACTTAATCCTAGACAGGCCAGGTGGGCCTTGTTTTTCACACGTTTTAATTTTGTGGTTTCCTTTCTTCCTGGCACTAAGAATGTTAAGGCGGATGCTCTCTCGAGGAGTTTCCTTGCGGACTCTCCTGAGTTATCTGATCCTGCTGTTATTTTGAAAGAGGGTGTAGTTCTTTCCGCCAACTCGCCCAATTTGAGACTGGCTCTGGAAGGGTGTCAGGAGGATAAACCCGAGCGCTGCCCTATTGGGAAATTGTTTGTCCCAGACCGGTGGAAAAAGAGTGTGATGTCTGAGATTCATTGTTCCGCGTTGGCTGGTCATCCAGGGATTTTTGGTACCAGAGACTTGGTGAGTCGATCCTTTTGGTGGCCTACTTTGTCTCGTGACGTCAGGGAATTTGTGCAGTCCTGTGGGACTTGCTCTCGTTCCAAGCCTTGCTCTCGCTCTAGTGGTTTGTTAATGCCATTACCTGTGCCCAAGAGGCCATGGACCCATATCTCTATGGATTTTATTTCTGACCTCCCTGTTTCTCAGAGAATGACGTTATTGGGTAATCTGTGATAGGTTTTCCAAGATGATACATCTTGTGCCATTACCTAAGTTACCTTCCTCCTCCGAATTGGTGCCTTTGTTCCTTCAGCACGTGGTTCGGTTACATGGCATTCCGGAGAACATTGTGTCTGACAGAGGAGTCCAGTTTGTTTCCAGATTTTGGAGGAGGTTTTGTTCTAAACTTGGTGTTCAATTATCTTTCTCCTCTGCTTTTCATCCTCAGACCAATGGACAAACTGAGAGAACAAACCAGACCTTGGAGACTTATTTGAGATGTTTTGTGTCTGCTGATCAAGATGACTGGGTCTCTTTTTTGCCTTTGGCTGAGTTTGCTCTTAATAATAGGGCTAGCTCTGCCACCTTGATGTCTCCATTTTTCTGCAATTCTGGGTTTCACCCTCGATTTTCTTTGGGACAGGTGGAGGCTTCTGTCTGTCCGGGGGTTGACTCTGTTGTGGAGCGAATGCAGCAGATTTGGGACCAGGTAGTGGAGAGGTTGTCTCTCTCTCAGGTGAAGGCCCAACGGTTTGCCAACCGGCATAGTACTGATGGTCCTCGGTTTAAAGTGGGGGACTTGGTTTGGTTGTCCTCAAGAAATATCCCTATGAGGGTTGCATCTCCAAAGTTTAAGCCCAGGTTCATTGGACCTTATAAGATCATGGAGAGTCTTAATCCTGTTTCCTTCCGTTTGCTTCTTCCAGGGACATTTAAGATCCATAACATATTCCACAAGTCCTTATTGAAGAGGTTTGTCGAGCCAGTGGTTCCTATGGCTGCGCCTCCTGACCCTGTTTTGGTTTAGGGCAATCTGGAGTATGTGGTTGAGAAAATATTGGATTCTCGTTTTTCTAGACAGAAACTCCAGTATTTGGTTAAGTGGAGAGGTTATGGTCAGGAGGACAATTCTTGGGTGTTTGCTTTGGACATCCATGCTAGGAGACTGATCCGTGCCTATCACCGAGCTCATCCTGATCGGCCTGGTTGCACAAGTGAGGGTTCGGTGACCCCTCCTCAAGGGGGGGTACTGTTATGAATGTGCTAGAGATGGTTTCTGAGCAGAGGCTCCCTCTGGTGGTTACAGACAGTACTGAACCTTTCAGCGAGGAGTGGCAATCTGGAATCACGGACTGGTCTGATATAAGGGAGGTTCCCTCCCATGATGGTTGACGGTGATCAATTGTTCTTGTCTCAATTGTGGATCCTGGTTCATTTGGAAGTTTGCTGGAGTCCTGCCTGCATCTCCTGCTTTCAGATAAGATATTTTTTGCTTTTCTTTTTGTGCTTGCTTTTTGCATTGTTTTCTGCACTTTTGTGGAGGTCAGCCAGGTCCCCTCCTGGGACCTGAGCTCCTCACAGTTTTTCTGCAGCCACTGTTAATTGCTCATTTGCTTTTTCCTGTTTTTTCAGCGGCTGCGGCTTGGTTTTTGTTCACACTGAGATCTGATTTAGTGGGTGGCGAGACCGTGTGATCTTAGTATTTTTGTAATCAGAATTGTTGGATTTTTGTAGGGTTTTCTGGGTTGCAGAATGTAATCTCTCCTGCCCTATCCTATTTAGTCAGCTTGTGGCCCCAGTGTTTGCTCAGTCTATTTTCTGCCTATGTTTGTATTTTCATTTTGTTTAACCGCCATTATATGTTTGGGGGCTTCCTATTTTCTTTGGGGATCTGCTCCGGGGTAGATAGCTTTCATCTTTTTGCCTTTAGGTGTAGTTATCTCTCAGGCTGTGACGAGGCGTCTAGGATCAACGTAGGAACGCTCCACGGCTACCTCTAGTTGTGTCATTAGTTTAGGAATCTGCAACCCATCAGTTACCAACATCTCAGGTGTTCGGCTGCCCTGCTGTTGTCCTGTCCTCCTCAGCTACCGAAACATAACAAATTGTGCTCCGTTTGTGTCTGCACTTTTGCTTTTGCTCTTTCGTTACTTTTTATTTGCTGAATAGCGTTTTGTTACACCAGAGATCTGATTTAGGTGGATGAGATCGTGTGATCTCAGGTTTTTTGGCAATCAGAAGTATTGGTATTTTTGTTAGGGTTTTTGCTGGATTGCAGTCAGAATTCTTTCCTGTACTTTTCTTTCTAGACAGATTGGGCCCCAGCGTTTGCTCATTCTATTTTCTGTCTGTGTCCGTGCTTTCTTTTGTCTAACCGCCATTACATGTTTCGGGGCTTCCTATTTTCTTTGGGGATCTGCTCCGGGGCAGATAGCGTTCATCTTTCTGCCTTTAGGTGTAGTTATCTCTCAGGCTGTGACGAGGCATCTAGGATCACCGTAGGAACTCTCCACGGCTACCTCTAGTTGTGTGGTTAGTTCAGGTTACTGCAATCCAATAGGTTCCAGCCTCTCTGGTGTATTACCGCTTTTGCTATTTTTTGCTATTTCTCCTCAGTTACCGAAACATAACAGTATAACCGGCCAAAAAACTGAAAATTGTATGGTACTCACAGAAGGGGAAAATAGTAATAAGGAAACTCTGTTTGTTGCATTTTTTTTTCTTCCCCTCTTTTCTCTGGGTGCTGAGGAGGAATTTTTTTTTTCTCTCAATGGAGTTTGCACAGTTGTCTGGCCGTGTGGATCAGCTTGCCACTGAGGTTCGGAGTATTGCTACCTATCTTGCTAGGTTGCCGGTTGTGGAACCTAGGATCCCCATGCCAGATTTGTTTTTGGGGGATCGATCTAAATTTCTGAATTTCAAAAATAACTGTAAGTTGTTTTTTGCCTTAAGGTCTAAGTCCTCAGGGAACGCGGCACAGCAGGTTCAAATTGTCATCTCCCTGCTGCGCGGCGACCCTCAGGATTGGGCTTTTTCCCTGACACCTGGGGATCCTGTTTTGAATGATATTGATGTATTTTTTCAGGCTCTGGGGTTATTGTACGATGAACCTAATGTCACTGATCATGCTGAAAAGATCTTGTTGGCATTAAATCAGGGTCTTGAAGACGCTGAGTTGTACTGTCAGAAATTTCGAAAGTGGGCAGTCCTGACCAAATGGAATGATGATGCTTTGGCAGCCCTTTTTCGAAAGGGTCTGTAAGAAAAAGTAAAGGACGTTATGGTGGGATTCCCTGTACCCTCTGGTCTCAATGATTCTATGTCTTTGGCTATTCAAATCGACAGACGTTTGCGTGAGCGCAGAGGTATGCGTGAGATAGTGTTGCCTTGTGAGCCAGCTCCTGAGCCCATGCAGTGTGATGGAGTGACTTCTGGGGCTCAGCGTCATGAGTTTCGTAAGCGCAATGGGTTATGTTTCTACTGTGGTGACGCTTCCCATGCTATTTCTGTCTGCCCTAAGCGGGGAAGACGTTTTGCACGCTCAGTTGTCTTGGGTAGTGTTCAGACTAAATTTCTGTTGACTGTTACCCTGATTTGCTCCCTGTCCACATTTTCTGCTCAGGCTTTTGTTGATTCAGGAGCAGCTATTAACCTGATGGATTTTGACTTTGCCAAACGTTGTGGGTTTCCCATGATACCCCTGCGGAAGTCTATTCCCCTACTGGGCATTGATTCTACCCTTTAGCGGAGAATAAACCCGTTTTCTACTCAGGTGATAATGAGGGTTGAACCAGATCATCAGGAGAGTTGCAAATTTCTGGTGCTGCATAATCTGCATGACATTATTGTACTAGGTTTCCCTTGGTTACAGTCTCATTATCCTGTTTTGGATTGGAAATCTGTGTCTGTGACCAGTTGGGGCTGCCAATGTGTTAATACTGACACTCCTGTTTTTTCTGCCTCTCCCCAGTCTCAGGATGTCCCTGACTTTTTGACTGATTTTTCTGATGTGTTTAGTGAAAGTAAATCTGCATCCTTGCCCCCTCACAGGAGCTATGATTGCGCTATTGAATTAGAGCCTGGTGGTAAATTTCCTAAAGGTCGCCTTTTTAATTTATCTATACCTGAACACGTTGCTATGCGGTCTTATATCAAGGAGTCATTGGAGAAGGGTCATATCAGACCATCCTCTTCACCCTTTGGCGCCATTTTTTTCTTTGTGGCCAAAAAGGATGGTTCATTGAGGCCGTGTATTGATTATCGCCTCCTGAATAAGATTACTATTAACCCCTTCATGACCCAGCCTATTTTGACCTTAAAGACCTTGCCATTTTTTGCAATTCTGACCAGTGTCCCTTTATGAGGTAATAACTCAGGAACGCTTCAACGGATCCTAGCGATTCTGAGATTTTTTTTTCGTGACATATTGGGCTTCATGTTAGTGGTAAATTTAGGTCGATAATTTTTGCGTTTATTTGTGAAAAAAATGGAAATTTTGCGAAAATTTTGAAAATTTTGTAATTTTCAAATTTTTTATTTTTATTCTGTTAAACCAGAGAGTTATGTGGCACAATATAGTTAATAAATAACATTTCCCATATGTCTACTTTACATCAGCACAATTTTGGGAACAATATTTTTTTTGTTAGGAAGTTATAAGGGTTAAAAGTTGACCAGCGATTTCTCATTTTTACAGCAAAATTTACAAAACCATTTTTTTTAGGGTCCACCTCACATTTGAAGTCACTTTGAGGGGTCTATATGGCAGAAAATACCCAAAGTGACACCTTTATAAAAACTGCACCCCTCAAGCTACTCAAAACTACATTCAAGAAGATTATTAACCCTTCAGGTGCTTCACAGGAACTAAAGTATCGTGGAAGGAAAAAATGGACATTTTAATTTTTCGAACAAAAATTTTCTTTTAGCATCAATTTTTTCATTTTTACATGGGTAACAGGATAAAATGGATCCTAAAATTTGTTGGGCAATTTCTCCTGAGTACACAGATACCTCATATGTGGTCATAAACCACTGTATGGGCACACGGCAGGACTCAGAAGGGAAGGAGCGCCATTTGACTTTTTGAATGGAAAATATGCTGGAATATTTAGCGGTTGCCATGTTGCATTTGGAGAGTCCCTGTGTGCCTAAACATTGGGGACTCCCCACAAGTGACCCCATTTTGGAAACTAGACCCCGTAAGGAACTTATCTAGATGCATAGTTATCACTTTGAACCCCCAGGTGCTTCACAAATTGATCTGTAAAAAAAAGTAAGTACTTTTTTTTCACAAAAATTTTCTTTTAGCCTCAGTTTTTTCATTTTCACATGGGCAACAGTATAAATTGGATCCTTAAATTTGTTGGTCAATTTCTCCTGAGTACACAGATACCTCATATGTAGTCATAAACCACTGTTTGGGCGCACGGCAGGGCTCAGAAGGGAAGGAGCGCCATTTGACTTTTTGAATGGAAAATATGCTGGAATATTTAGCGGTTGCCATGTCGCATTTGTAGAGTCCCTGTGTGCCTAAATATTGGAGCTCCCCACAAGTGACCCCATTTTGGAAACTAGACCCCTAAGGAACTTATCTAGATGCATAGTGATCACTTTGAACCCCCAGGTGCTTCACAAATTGATCCGTAAAAAAAAGAAAGTACTTTTTTTTCACAAAAATTTTCTTTAGCCTCAGTTTTTTTCATTTTCACATGGGCAACAGTAAAAATTGGATCTTAAAATTTGTTGGGCAATTTCTCCTGAGTACACAGATACCTCATATGTGGTCATAAACCACTTTTTGGGTGCACGGCAGGGCTCAGAAGGGAAGGAGCGCCATTTGACTTTTTGAATAGAAAATATGTTGGAATATTTAGCGGTTGCCATGTTGCATTTGGAGAGTTCCTGTGTGCCTAAACATTGGAGCTCCCCCACAAGTGACCCCATTTTGGAAACTAGACCCCTAAGGAACTTATCTAGATGCATAGTGAGCACTTTGAACCCCCAGGTGCTTCACAAATTTATCCGTAAAAAAAAGAAAGTACTTTTTTTTCACAAAAATTTTCTTTTAGCCTCAGTTTTTTTCATTTTCACATGGGCAACAGTATAAATTGGATCCTAAAATTTGTTGGACAATTTCTCCTGAGTACACAGATACCTCATATGTGGTCATAAACCACTGTTTGGGCGCACGGCAGGGCTCAGAAGGGAAGGAGCGCCATTTGACTTTTTGAATGGAAAATATGCTGGAATATTTAGCGGTTGCCATGTTGCATTTGGAGAGTCCCTGTGTGCCTAAACATTGGAGCTCCCCCACAAGTGACCCCATTTTGGAAACTAGACCCCCTAAGGATCTTATCTAGATGCATAGTGATCACTTTGAACCCCAGGTGCTTCACAAATTGATCTGTAAAAAAAAGTAAGTACTTTTTTTTCACAAAAATTTTCTTTTAGCCTCAGTTTTTTCATTTTCACATGGGCAACAGTATAAATTGGATCCTAAAATTTGTTGGGCAATTTCTCCTGAGTACACATATACCTCATATGTGGTCATAAACCACTGTTTGGGCGCACGGCAGGGCTCAGAAGGGAAGGAGCGCCATTTGACTTTTTGAATGGAAAATATGCTGGAATATTTAGCGGTTGCCATGTCGCATTTGGAGAGTCCCTGTGTGCCTAAACATTGAAGCTCCCCACAAGTGACCCCATTTTGGAAACTAGACCCCCTAAGGAACTTATCTAGATGCATAGTGAGCACTTTGAACCCCAGGTGCTTCACAAATCGATCCATAAAAAAAAGAAAGTACTTTTTTTTCACAAAAAATTTCTTTAGCCTCAGTTTTTTTCATTTTCACATGGGCAACAGTATAAATTGGATCCTAAAATTTGTTGGGAAATTTCTCCTGAGTACACAGATACCTCATATGTGGTCATAAACCACTGTTTGGGCGCACGGCAGGGCTCAGAAGGGAAGGAGCGCCATTTGACTTTTTGAATAGAAAATATGTTGGAATATTTAGCGGTTGCCATGTCGCATTTGGAGAGTTCCTGTGTGCCTAAACATTGGAGCTCCCCCACAAGTGACCCCATTTTGGAAACTAGACCCCCTAAGGAACTTATCTAGATGCATAGTGAGCACTTTGAACCCCCAGGTGCTTCACAAATTGATCCGTAAAAAAAAAAGTACTTTTTTCACAAAAATTTTCTTTTAGCCTCAGTTTTTTTCATTTTCACATGGGCAACAGTATAAATTGGATCCTAAAATTTGTTGGACAATTTCTCCTGAGTACACAGATACCTCATATGTGGTCATAAACCACTGTTTGGGCGCACGGCAGGGCTCAGAAGGGAAGGAGCGCCATTTGACTTTTTGAATAGAAAATATGCTGGAATATTTAGCGGTTGCCATGTCGCATTTGGAGAGTTCCTGTGTGCCTAAACATTGGAGCTCCCCACAAGTGACCCCATTTTGGAAACTAGACCCCCTAAGAAACTTATGCAGATGCACAGTGAGCACTTTGAACCCCAGGTGCTTCACAGAAGTTTATAACGCAGAGCCGTGAAAATAAAAAATCATTTTTTTTTCTCAAAAAATGATTTTTTAGCCCACTATTTTTTATTTTCACAATGGTTACAGGAGAAATTGGACCTCAAAAGTTGTTGTCCAGTTTGTCCTGAGTACGCTAGTACCCCATATGTGGGGGGGAACCACTGTTTGGGCATACGTCAGGGCTCGGAAGGGATGTAGTGACGCTTTGAAATGCCGACTTGATGGAATGGTCTGCGGGCATCTTGTTACGTTTGCAGAGCCCCTGATGTGCCTAAACAGTAGAAACTCCCTACAAGTGACCCCATTTTGGAAACTAGACCCCGCAAAGAACTTATCTAGATGTGTGGTGAGCACTTTGAACCCCCAAGGGCTACACAGAAGTTTATAACGCCCGGGCATGAAAATAAAAAAATCATATTTTTTCCACAATCAGGATCTTTTAGTCCCCAATTATTTTATTTTCCCAAGGGTAACATGAGAAATTAGACCCAAAAGTTGTTGTCCAATTTGTCCTGAGTATGCTGATATCCAATATGTGGGAGAAAACTACTGTATGGGCACACGTCGGGGCTCGGATGGGAAGTAGTGACGTTTTGAAATGCCCACTTGATGGAATGGTCTTCGGGCGTCATGTTACGTTTGCAGAGTCCCTGATGTGCCTAAACAGTAGAAACTCCCCACAAGTGACCCCATTTTGGAAACTAGATCCCCCAAGGAACTCCTATAGATGTGTGATAAGCACTTTGAATCTCCAAGTCCTTCACAGAAGTTTATAACGCAGAGCCGTGAAAATATAAAATCATTTTTTTCCACAAATTTAACAAATTTAATTTTTTAGTCCCCAATTTTTTTTCCCAATGTTAACAGGAGAAATTAGAACCCCCAAAGTTGTTGTGAAATTTTTCCCGAGTACGCTGATACCCCATATGTGGGGATAAACCACTGTTTGGGCATACGTCAGGGCTTGGAATAAAGGGAGCACTGTTTGACTTTTTGAATGAAAATTTGCAGGAATCAATGGGGCGCCATGTCGCGTATGGAGACCCCCTGATGTGCCTAAATAGTGGAAACCCCTCAATTCTAACTCCAACCCTAACCCAAATTCCAACCCTAACCCTAATTCTAACCTTAACCCTATTGCTAACCCTAACCCTAGTTCTAACCCTAAGGCTGGGTTCATATTGCGTTTTACCAGCCCGTTCAACACGTAGCGTTGACCGGCTGGTAACGGTATAGCATAACGCGATCGCGTTATGCTATACCCGCTAGCGCAGATGAATCAGCAGATGATTCATCTGTGCTAGCGGTGACGGAGCCCAGACGCTGAAGCCCTTGTCCGAGGCTCCGTCACTGAATGACGGCACGACGCGAACGCATGCCGCTTTACGGCATGCGTTGCGATGCGCACACAAATGAGGTGAATGGCAGCGATAACGGACTGCGTTACACCGCGTTATACCGCGGTGATACGCAGTCCATCTAACGGACTGCCATAATGCAATATGAACCCAGAATAACCCTAACCCTGAGGCCCCGTGCACACTTTGCGGATTCACTTGCGGATTTTTCTTAAATCCGCAGGTAAAATGACCTGCGTTTTACCTGCGAATTTAGCACGGATTTGCTGCGGTTTTTCCCTGCGGTTTTACACCTATAATGGAATAGGTGTAAAACTTCTGCGGAATCGGCACAAAGAATTGACATGCTACGGATTTAAAACCGCAGCAAATACGCATGTGCACAGCGGGTTTTTTTAACCATTTATTTGCATTGTACTGTACATGGTTTCTGGATCTGCTGTGGATCTGCAGCGCCAAATCCGCTGCGGATCCCCAGCAAAACCCGCCGCGGATCCCCAGCAAAACCCGCCGCAGATCCCCAGCAAATCCGCCGTGGATCCCCAGCAAAATCCGCCGCGGATCCCCAGCAAAATCCACCGCGGATCAGCAGCAAAATCAGCCGCGGATCAGCAGCAAAATCCGCCGCGGATCAGCAGCAAAATCCGCCGCGGATAAGCAGAAATATCCACCGCGGATCCGCAGCAAAATCAGCTGCGGATCAGCAGCAAAATCCGCTAGGAAAAAAAAAAAAAAATTCTTTATTTTATTATTTGTTCCTACATATGACAGGGGGTTCATTTACTTTTTTTTTATTTTGATCACTGTGACAGTTTATCACAGTGATAAAAATAAATTTTGTCTGACACTGGAGAGGGCGCACTGCGGGACCGGGAGAGGTGAAAGTAGGGGGGGGTCGGAAGGTGAGGGGGGGATCGGTAGGTGGGGGTAGAGGATCTCAGGAGCAGGGGAGCAGATAGTGACGGCGGTGACCGATCACTGCCATCTTTCGGTGGCGGCGGCCGATCACCGCCGTGACTTGGTGTGGGGGGGTCAGATCTTGGTGTCCAGCCATGGCCGATGCTATTGCAGCATCGGCCATGGCTGGATTGTAATATTTCACCAGTTTCATTGGTGAAATATTACAAATCGCTCTGATTGGCTGTTTCACTTTTAACAGCCAATCAGAGCGATCGTGGCCACGTGGGGGTTAAGCCAACCCCCCTGTGGTGATGCACTAAGGGTCCTGTGCCTGCGGGTCGGGTGACCTTTCAGTGACCCCAGTCACCCAACCCGCAGGAACATGATTTATAGCATGACGCCGACATCGGCGTCATGGGTCGGGATGGCACTGGTTTTCATGACGCCGACGTCGGCGTCATGGGTCGGAGAGGGGTTAAATATCAATATCCGTTACCTTTGATTTCTGACCTATTTTCCAGAGTGAAAAGTGCTAGTTGGTTTACCAAGCTTGACCACAGGAGGGCGTATAACCTTATTCGCATTAAGCACGGGGATGAATGGAAGATGGCGTTTAATACCCCAGAGGGGCATTTTGAGTACCTAGTGATGCCTTTTGGGCTTACTAATGCCCCTTCCGTCTTCCAATCCTTCATGAATGATATTTTCAGGGATTTTGTGGATAAATTTCTGATTGTTTATTTGGATGATATTTTGATTTTTTCCAATGACTGGGACTCTCATGTGAAACATGTTCGGACTGTGTTCCAGATTTTGAGAGAGAATGCACTGTATGTGAAGGGATCAAAGTGTCTTTTTGGCGTACAGAAGATCTCATTTCTGGGATTCATTTTGTCTCTGTCTGTTATTGAAATGGACCCGGTCAAGGTTCAGGCCATCTGTGATTGGGTTCAACCTACTTCATTGAAGGCTCTTCAGAGATTTTTGGGTTTTGCCAATTTTTATCGTAAATTTATTGGTAATTTCTCTGGTATTGTTAAACCATTGACTGATTTGACCAAAAAGGGTTCCGATGTGGTGAATTGGCCTCCTGAGGCAGTTTCTGCATTTCAGGAACTTAAGCAGAGATTCATTTCTGCTCCTGTTCTACGGTAGCCTGATGTTTCTCTGCCGTTTCAGGTGGAGGTTGATGCCTCTGAGATTGGGGCAGGTGCCGTTTTGTCCCAAAGGGATCCAGAGACCTCTAAGAGTAACCCTTGTGCCTTTTTCTCTCAAAAATTTTCTCCAACTGAACGTAATTATGACGTGGGTAATTGGGAGTTATTGGCCATGAAGTGGGACTTTGAAGAGTGGAGACATTGGCTGGAAGGAGCCACACATCAGGTGGTGGTCCTCACGGACCATAAGAACCTGGTTTATCTGGAATCAGCCAAGCGACTTAATCCTAGACAGGCCAGGTGGGCCTTGTTTTTCACACGTTTTAATTTTGTGGTTTCTTTTCTTCCTGGCACTAAGAATGTCAAGCCGGATGCCCTCTCAAGGAGTTTCTTTGCAGATTCTCCTGAGTTATCTGATCCTGCTGTTATTTTGAAAGAGGGTGTGGTTCTTTCCGCCATTTCACCCAATTTGAGATTGGCTCTGGAAGGGTGTCAGGAGGATAAACCTGAGCGCTGCCCTGTTGGGAAGTTATTTGTTCCAGACCAGTGGAAAAAGAGTGTGATGTCTGAGATTCATTGTTCCGCGATGGCTTATCATCCCGGGATTTTTGGTACCAGAGACTTGGTGAGTCGATCCTTTTGGTGGCCTACTTTGTCTCGTGACGTCAGGGACTTTGTGCAGTCCTGTGGGACTTGCTCTCGTTCCAAGCCTTGCTCTCGTTCTAGTGGTTTGTTAATGCCATTACCTGTACCCAAGAGGCCATGGACCCATATTTCTATGGATTTTATTTCTGACCTTCCTGTCTCTCAGAGAATGACCGTTATCTGGGTAATCTGTGATAGGTTTTCCAAGATGATACATCTTGTGCCATTACCTAAGTTGCCTTCCTCCTCTTAGTTGGTGCCTTTGTTCTTTCAGCATGTGGTTCGGTTACATGGCATTCCGGAGAACATTGTGTCTGACAGAGGAGTCCAGTTTGTTTCCAGATTTTGGAGGACATTTTGTTCTAAACTTGGTGTTCAGTTGTCTTTCTCCTCTGCATTTCACCCTCAGACCAATGGACAAACCAAGAGAACAAACCAGACCTTGGAGACTTATTTGAGATGTTTTGTGTCTGCTGATCAAGATGACTGGGTCTCTTTTTTGCCTTTGGCTGAGTTTGCTCTTAATAATAGAGCTAGCTCTGCCACCTTGATGTCTCCATTTTTCTGCAATTCTGGGTTTCACCCTCGATTTTCTTCAGGACAGTTGGAGGCTTCTGCCTGTCCGGGGGTTGACTATTGTGCAGCGTATGCAGCAGATTTGGGACCAGGTGGTGGAGAGGTTGTCTCTCTCTCAGGAGAAGGCCCAGCGGTTTGCCAACCGGCATAGGACTGATGGTCCTCGTTTTAAAGTGGGGGACTTGGTTTGGTTGTCCTCAAGGAATATCCCTATGAGGGTTGCATCTCCAAAATTTAAGCCAAGGTTCATTGGACCTTATAAGATCATGGAAATTATTAATCCGGTTTCCTTCTTCCAGGGACATTTAAGATCCATAACGTGTTCCACAAATCCTTATTGAAGAGGTTTGTCGAACCAGTGGTTCCTATGTCTGCACCTCCCGACCCTGTTTTGGTTGAGGGCAATTTGGAGTATGTGGTTGAGAAGATATTGGATTCTCGTTTTGCTAGACGGAAACTCCAGTATTTGGTTAAGTGGAGAGGTTATGGTCAGGAGGACAATTCTTGGGTGTTTGCTTCGGACATTCATGCTGGGAGACTTATCCGTGCCTATCATCGAGCACATCCTGATCGACCTGGTTGCGTAGGTGAGGGTTTGGTGACCCCTCCTCAAGGGGGGGTACTGTTGTGAATATGCTGGAGGCGGCTTCTGAGCTGGGGCTCCCTCCGGTGGTTGCTGAGGGTAATGAACTAATTAATGAATGGCCTTCAGCTGGCGCTGAATGGTAGGATATAAGTGGCCTGAGTTCCCAGCAGCCTTGCCGGCTATCAATTGTTCCTTCTGATCTTGCTTGAAGCACTGCTAGTTTCCTGCTCTCCCTCAGATAAGTGTTTGCTGTTTTTTTCCTCTGTTTGATTTTCTCTGCTGGTTTGCTGCCTGCAGTGGACTGCAGCCTGTCCCCTTTTGGGGTCTGGCGCTGCAATTGTGCTCCGTTTGTGTCTGCTCTTTTGCTTTGCTCTTTTGTTACTTTTTATTTGCTGAATAGCGTTTTGTTACACCAGAGATCTGATTTAGGTGGATGAGATCGTGTGATCTCAGGTTTTTTGGCAATTAGAAGTGTTGGTATTTTTGTTAGGGTTTTTGTTGGATTGCAGTCAGAATTCTTTCCTGTACTTCTCTTTCTAGACAGATTGGGCCCAGCGTTTGCTCATTCTATTTTCTGTCTGTGTTCGTGCTTTCTTCTTGTCTAACCGCCATTACATGTTTGGGGGCTTCCTATTTTCTTTGGGGATCTGCTCCGGGGCAGATAGCTTTCATCTTTCTGCCTTTAGGTGTAGTTATCTCTCAGGCTGTGACAAGGCGTCTAGGATCACTGTAGGAACGCTCCACGGCTACCTCTAGTTGTGTGGTTAATTCAGGTTACTGCAATCCAATAGGTTCCAGCCTCTGGTGTATTACCGCTTTTGCTATTTTTTGCTATTTCGCCTCAGTTACTGAAACATAACACACGGCTCTGTCCGTGGCCCTGGGCGCTCACCTTCAAAAAGGGGAATATTTACAGGGAAGAATGTCAGTAGATCGTGATGCCACCTGTGGTGTCTTGTGAGGATCACCAGCGCTGCAGCAGTCCACTGAGGCCGGTGTTATGGCAGCTAGGGTGGTATCGCCCCCCACAGGTGGAGCAGGCCTTCAGGGCAGCATAAGGTGTAGGGATGCAGGACGGGGGAAGTCTAGCAGGGTAGGAACAAGATAGACACACACACAAGTCACTTTGGTACCTTTACTGGAGATGGTGCAGGTACATCCCGGAACACTGTAGTGTGAAGGGTGCACATCCAGATTCTCCCACTGAGCAGGTATAAGGCCTCCTGTTCCTTGCCTTTCTGTAATGAGTTTCTGGCCTGCCTGTAGCTGGGCCTAACTTAGTCTCTGTCCTGCACCGGCTGACCTTGTGGTAGGACCTTCTCCTGGAGTACACTTTCCCTGCTTATCGTATCTCCGTGTCCCCTGGCCCTGTTACGTATCAGCTCAGTGGTGCTCCAGGGACCTGTAGTCCTCAGAATTCCGGTTGTCTCCTACTGGGTCGTGGAGATCCCTGTAGGCTCGGACCCGGTGTCCGGTATGTACTTGCTGGGGTGAGCTGATAAGGCTCCTCTGCCCCTTTGCTACTCTCCTCTTGCCTTCGGCCTACTCAGGCCCTCAGAAGGTTATATGCACTGGCAGTTGGTGGGCTGCCTCTTCTGCCGCTCTCCAGAGCGTCGGCACGCTCTTAGCTCTCTAGCCTGATCTGCTAGACTCCTCAGCTAGACTGAACAGAACTCCTCTGCAGACTCACTCTGCTCTGCAGACTGACTGAGCTGCACTGAACTGCCCTGCAATTCCCGCCTTCACCCTCCTTTTATATCCCTATCAGGGCTCCCTCTGGTGGACTGAGGACGGGTGAAGGTGTGTGTATGTAGTGAGACCTCTAGTGGATGAATCCTTCATGCACCCTTCTAGGATATGTGGAACCGAGCGCAGCTGGGCTCCACACATACACTCATCTAATTATTAATGAAAACCATATATCAAACTAAATGAAATGAAATGGTTTACTGTATGTATGTGTCATTTCATGTCGGGTTCTGTAATGATTTCACAGAAGCCGGCAATTGAATTAGCGGCTATTATACTATGTAGAAGTGTAGGAACTATAAAAAATATATATATATATGTGTCACAATGACATGTATATATATATTATATATATATATATGTATTCTATGTGTATATATCTATTCTTTCCATTCTTTATTAAATATGTGAGTGTGATTTTACAGTATACCGCACTGAATTGCAGGCTTTTCTAAAGGACACTGGTGCGTATTTCTCGCAAGTCACACATGTGGTCCATGTGTAATCCGTATTTTTCTCGCACCCATAGACTTGCATTGGCGTATTACGCCCGTAATACGCTGACAATCGCAACATGCTGCGATTGTCTTGGCCCGTATAATACGGCCGAGAAAAAAATTGGCTGCTGGGAACTGCCCCATAGATTAACATTGGTTCGAGTGCTATGCGAGTTTTTCTCACATAGCACTTGTCCGTATTCCTCTCTAGTGTGATGCATGCGTTACACACAAACAAATGCATATACAGACGCAGACATACACAGATTATAATGTCCCCAAATACATACAGAAGCACGCACATTCACACGTGCATACACACGCACATACTGTATATACACGCAGATACACACATATGCACACACACAAACACGCATACACACACAGTGTAATGTCCCCACACACACATTCACATGCACGCACATACACACATGCAAGCACGCACATACAAACAAAAGCACATACGCACATTCATGCACACACAGTATAATGAACCCACACACACAAACGTGCATACACACATGCAGATATACACATGTAGATACACACACATGCAAACACGCATGAATACACAATATAATGTTCCCACACGCACATACACATGCACGCACATACACACATGCAACCATGCACATACACACAAACACGCATACACACAGTATAATGTCCCCACATACTCATACACACGCACATGCACGCACATATACACACACGCAATCACGCACATACACACACAAGCACAAAGATACGCACATACACGCACAAGCGCATACACACCCACACGCAGATACGCACATACACATGCAAGCACATACATACACGCACGCACATACACACATGCATACGCATACCCACAGTATAAAATCCCATACACACAAACACACATGCCCATGCATACACACACACAGATACACATGCACTCACAAACACGCATACGCACTCATATAAACACAGTATAATGCACATACACGTACACATGCAAGCACATACACACATGCAAGCACAAACATACAAACACACACACAGTACAATGTCCCCATACACACATGCAGATACACAGATGCACATAAACACGCAAGCATGCACACACATGCATACGCACGAGCATACAGACACATACACACAGTATAATGTCCGCACACACACATACGCACATACACACAAACGTGCATATATGCACGCAGATACACACAAACACGCATACACACAGTATAATGTTCCCACACAAACGTAGATACGCACATACACAAACATGCACATACACACAAACACACGCACGAGCAAACACTCGCAGAAGTGTGCACACACATGCATACACAAACACGCATACACACAAACACACATGTACTCATGCACATACACACATGCACATACACACCCACATACATGCGCATACATACACACATGCACATACACAAATACGCACAAACATACAGACACATACATGCACATACATACACATGTGCATACATACACATGCGGCATACATACAAGCATACATGCACACATGCATACACACGCGGACGCCATCTTTGGACACTCAGGTTAACAAAGATGGTGGCCGCGTGACACATCACACTGCCTCACTGCAATATTACAGGATTACGTCGGAGGGGAACTTGGTGGGAGCTAATAAAGTGGATAACGAGGTGTCTCTGTCTGTTTTTTATGTAATAAAACATTTCTTTGTGTGTGTTTTTTTTCTCCTTTACTGAAAGTATTGCTAATGGCCGACTGTCATACTGACGGCTGACATTAGCAATACGGCTTGATATCAGCTGACATCAACCCTTTATTACCCAGTCTGCCACCGCTACACGGCAGCTGGAAGAGCGGGGTAGCCAGTTTTGGCGTCTCTCATAGAGGCTCCAATTCTGGGGTGGCTGCTGGCTGCAATTTTCAGCGTGGGGGGCCCAGAATGTTTGGGCCTCACCATGCTGAGATTTCCAGCCCCCAGCTGTCTGGGTTACCTTGGCTGGCAGTAGAAAATATGGCGGAGCCCACGCCAATTCTTTTTTATTTATTTAAATAACAAAAAAAAAAGGCTTCCTCGTATTTGTCATTGCCAGTGAAGGTAACACCAGGTAGTGGGGGTTGGCAGCCAGTAGCTGCCTGGTTTACATGTGCTGGCAAGACAAAACAGCAAAGCCTTACACATTTTTTACAAAGAAATTAAATAGATTGCCAGATTGACACTTTATTATTAACCCCCCCCCACAGAAACAGGTTTTTAACTAAAAATACATTTACTTACATACACTGGGAGAGAGCACGGTGGGGAGGGGAGGAGAGACAGCCGCCACCCCAGCACCACAGAGCTACCCCCATCGTGATGTTACTGCCCTCCCGATGCAATAGCATCGGGGCCACATCTAGTTCAGCAATAATGCTCCATAATACAGAGCCGAAGTGACTGTGTGCCGAGGTACAGCCTATGCCATGTGTATAACATTAAAGTCTAATTTATTTTGTATAAATAATGTATATGGACGGCACATAAATAATTAACATATCTCAGCCTGACTAAGGTAATATAAATGCTTATATATTTTTCTATCAGTTTTCCAGAAGATCTGTGATGAAGTTAAGAACAGAACTACCAAGTGTCAGGTAGGACTATTCTGAATCCATCTAGCATTCATCCATTCCTCCACCACATGCAATTAAGGTCTTCCCTGTAGGTGAGCTAGCTTTAGATAGTGGTAATTCTACCTTGATAATTCTCCATGAGTCTTGAAGGGACATTATTTAACACCAGTCATGGTGTGTACAGAAGATCTCTATAGCCTCATGCAAGGTACTAAAACAAGGAATATGTATTGCTCTGTCCAACTGTAATCACTGCTTTTCTACTACAGGTGCTTGATCTTTAAAGTGTAACGTAGATAAAAGAACCCCCCCTAAGAAAGTTCAAGGAACACATGCGGCAAACCCCATCTTTTCACTGAAGTTAATCAAATTAATTTGACATGATCATTTTCACATAAGTCCATGCTTATATCAAGTTATGAGTATTTCTTCAAAAATCCAGGATGCCATATCTTAGAAGACCAAACAAGGCATATTACTGTCCTGAAGCACAGTCACAAAGGAGATCCTGGTAGAAGTGGGGAATAGCAGGAAGGGCCCCACACGTATTGCCTGCATACTTCATTGGTGAAGTGCCCCACGTCTAAAGGAGCTCTCCTTTGTGACCTTGCTTCAGGACAGTAATATGCCTTGTTTAATTTTCTAAGATATGGCATTTTGGACATGAAACACAACTTGACATAAACATGGGCTTATGAAAAAATGATCATGTTAAATTAATGTATCCAGCTTCAATTAAAAAAGGTGGGGTTTGGTGCCTAAGTTGATTGAGCTTTCCAAGGAAGATTTTTTTATGTATATGAGCTTCCCAGAAACAGTAGGCAACTTACATGGAGATCTAAGAAGGCACGGCTGTTTCCCACGGCCCACATAGAATACCTCTCAGTTCACCAATGTTATACTTAGTGAGTTTACTGAATACTTTTTTGGTCACCTTATACATCATCTCCCACAATACCGACTCTTACTTCATTTGCCTGATTAATAACCCAACGTAGGAGATCATTAGGGCTGATGTACATGTGTAACAGTGCACCTACACTCTATTAAGAAGTTGCTTGGCATATGGGTTTTGCCAGGTAGGCTCAAGTGGATGCCATATGTATGGAGAAGGAGGTATTTTCCACTAAAAGACATAGATTTCATACATCTGTCGAAGAATCCTCTTGTAGCTTGGTTAAAAAAAATACAACTATAATACAGCCACGTGATTAATACCTGTAAATCTTTAAGAAGCTAATTAGATACCCCATAAGCTTTGCAGGGATAACATATTTCTTAATAGGAAGATCCAACAACAGTAATACTGAATCCAAAAGCTAAACTAGAAAACACAAAATAAAATCACATGTATTTCACTAGTGTAAGGCTAAGTGCACACGTTCAGGAATATTTGCGTTTTTTTCGCGTTTTTTCCTTGATTTTCCGTGGTAAAAACGCGATAAAAACGCAAGCATTAAGCATCCTATACATGTTAATTGATTCCGCATGTTTTGGCCACATGTTGCGTTTTTTTCCGCGAAAAAAACGCTTCGCGGAAAAAATAGCAACATGTTCATTAATTTTGCGGAATGTAAGCGGTTCATATGCGGTGGTACCCAGGGTCTGGAGGAGAGAAGACTCTCCTCCAGGCCCTGGGTACCATATCCCTGGTAAAACAATAATTAAAATAAAAAATAATGATATTCTCACCTTCCGGCGGCCCCCGCAGCCTTCCCGCGGCCCCCGCAGCCTTCCCGCCTTCAGCGATGCTCCCGGCAACTTCCGGTCCCAAGAGTCCTTTGCGACAATCACCCAGATGGCATAGCGGTCTCGCGTGATGCTACGTCAACGGGGTGATTTGTCGCAATGCATCCTTGGGACCGGGAGTTGCCGGGAGCGTCGCTGAAGGCGGGAAAGCTGCGGGGGACGCCGGAAGGTGAGAATATCATTATTTTTTTTTTTTTTTATTATTTTTACATTAGATCTTTTTACTATTAATGCGGCATAGGCGGCATCAATAGTAAAAAGTTGGTCACACGTGTCAAACACTATGTGTGACTCGTGTGACCAACCTGTCAATCAGTTTTCCAAGCGATGCTACAGATCGCTAGGAAAACGCTAGCATTCTGCAAGCTAATTACGCTTGCAAAACCTATTATTCTGGCGGGAATCAGCATACAAAAAAAGTGCGTATTTCCCGCTGGAGAAGTGCGGGATTGCCGTGGAAATTTCCGCGGCAATTCCGCAACGTGTGAACTTAGCCTAAATGTATTCTAGGGTGAACTGCTATTTGATAAATGTGAATTTTCTGCAATTTTCAGATGGCATGGGAATATATACATTAGCCATACCTCTTGTCTTCAATACTTTGCTTAAAATAGCATTATCATTAAACGGTGGCTTGTTGGATTAAGGCATCTCTAAGATTATAAGAGGGTTAAAAGAAAGCACACTGCATCCCCTCTGTTCACTCACTTTCAGATAGTCAGACTGCCAGCTGGAGATTGCAGACGGTCATGGTATTAATGCTTCATTTTGAATCTACACCAGCTTTGTTGGCTGTGAAGTATTCCTTGGCTGTCTCATGACACACTCTAGAACGATGATTGTCAACTCCTCAACTAGACCATGTACTGAGAATTTAATATTTAATTGACTTTCTTAGCTTTCAATAATAAAACAGTTTATTTATACTGTTTTTTTGCTATTATTTATGTTGCTTTTATAGACACAATATTTTCCACAGCTGTTTTCAGACATGTCAGTGGGGCTCGAAATCCACATAGTTGTTTTATTACAATATTAGAACAGTCTTAGAATAATATAGTTCTGCCCATCTAAATCTATCCTGTGATGTAGTCAGTAACAGGAAGAAGTCATGACATTCAAGTGGTTGCTGATTGTCTGCTCAATGATCACTTCTAGTGATGAGCGAGTATACTTGTTGCTCGGGTTTTCACGAGCAGGCTCGGGTGTTCTCTGAGTATTTGGAAGCGCTCGGAGATTTAGTTTCTGTTGCCGCAGCTGCATGATTTATGGCTGCTGGACACCTTGAATACATGTGAAGAATGCCTGCTTGTTAAGGAATCCCCACATGTATTTAGCCTGTCAAATAGCCGCAAATCATGCAGCTACGTCAACAGAAACTAAATCTCCAAGCACTTCCAAATACTCGGAGATCACCCGAGCAATGAGTATGCTCGCTCAGCACTAATCACTTCCTATTAGTAAAGTAGAAAGCAGTTCAGGAGTATGGAGGAGACGAGTTATACTATAGGGGTATTTTGTCATCCAGTCTGGGAAGACACTGTTTAACCATTTAATGCCCCATGATGAATATATACGTCATAGAGTGGGTCTGGGTATGTCAAGCAGGTTCAGGTGTTGAGCTCCTTCCATACGTGACAGATGCCTGCCAAATTAAATAACAGTCATTTGTGCCAAATAGTCACAGCTGAATCTGAGCTACACTCACTGCTGTTAACCATTTAGATGCTGCTGTCAATCACTGATCGCTATAGCTGAGCCTTATAGGAGACCATGATTTACACTGCATACTGCAGTATTATACAAACTAAACACCAAAAACTATCGTTTTCTCTGTACATTGTAGGGTAAAATGAATGAGGCCATTGAAGACTACAGCCCGTCTTGTCAAAAAAACCTAATATTGCTATGTTATAAAAAAAAGTTACGCCTCTTGGAAGAAGGTTAGAAAAAAATAAAAGCTCAAAAGTGAAAATTCTGTGTTACTTGAACTAGAATGGCATATCCTTTTGTTAGGCTACTTTGGACAAAGTTACGTTGGGCATACCACCATGTTCCTATGTTAAGTCATGTAATATTAAGTTTATTTTTGCTGCAAACTACAGTGGGGAAAGTAAGTATTTGATATACTGCCAATTTTGCAATTTTTCCAACCTACAAAAAATAGAGAGGTCTGTAATTTTTAGGTACACTTTAACTGTGAGACACAGAATCTTAAAAAAAAATCAGAAAATCACATTGTATGTTTTTTACATAATTATTTTGCATTTTAATGCATCAAATAAGTATTTGAAACAATATAAAAGCAGAACTTTGCTTGCAATTACAAAAGTCAGACATTTCCTGCAGTCCTTGACCACATTTGCACACACTGCATCAGGGAACTTGTTCCACTCCTCCACACAGATCTTCTCCAGATCTCTCAGGTTTTTGGGATGTTGCTGGGCAACATTGAGCTTCAGCTCTCTCCAAAGATTTTCTATTGGATTCAGGTCTGGAGACTGGGTAGGCCAGTCCAGGATTTTGAAATGCTTCTTACGGAGCCATTCCTTAGTTGCCCTGGCTGTGTGTTTTAGGTCATTGTAATGCTGGAAGACTCAGTCATGACCCATCTTCAATGCTCTTACTGAGTGCTGGCCAAATCTTGTGATACATGACCCCATCCATCTTCCCTTCAAGTCGTCCTGTCCCCTTTGCAGAAAAGGAACCCCAAAGTATGATGTTTCCCCTACCATGCTTCCTGGTTGGGACAATGTTCTTGGGTTTGCACTTATCCTTCTTCCTTCAAACACAGCGAGTGGAGTTGATACCAAAAAGTTCAATTTTGGTCTCATCTGACCACATGACCTTCTCTCGTGCCTCATCTGGATCATCCAGATGGGCCAGGAAATATGCTGGCGTGATCAAGGGGACCTTGCATGTCCTGTAGGATTTTAAATCATGAGAGCGTAGTTACTAACGATGTTACTAACAGTAATGTTTGAGACTGTGGTCCCAGCTCTCTTCAGGTCATTGACCAGGTCATCCCATGTAGTTCTTGGCTGATTCCTGACCTCTCTCAGAATCATCCATACCCCACGAGGCAAAATCTTGCATGAAGACCCAGACAAAGGAAGATTGACAGTCATCTTGTGTTTCTTCCATTTTCTAATAATTGTGTCAACAGTTGTTGCCATCTCACCAATCAGATTGCCTATTGTCCTGTAGCCCATCCCAGCCTTGTGCAGGTCTACAATTTTGTCCCTGGTTTCCATAGACAGCTCTTTGGTCTTGGCCATGGTGGAGAGGGTGGAGTGTGATTGATTGAGTGTGTGGACAGGTGTCTTTTATACAGGTAACAAGTTCAAACAGGTGCAATTAATACAGGTAATGAGTGCAGAGTAGGAGGGCTTCTTAAAGAAAAACTAACAGGTCTGTGAAAGCTAGAATTCTTCCTGGTTGGTAGGTGATCAAACGCCTATTTCATGCAGGAAAATGCAATTTATATATTTAAAAATCATACAATATGATTTTCTGTTTTTTATTTTGAGATTCTGTCTCAAAATAATATATACCAGGCTAGAGGGGACCATATATACCAGGCTGGAGGGAGCCATAGATACCAGCTGGAGGGAGACATACACAACAGGCTGGAGGGGCCTTATATACTAGGTTGGAGGGAGCCTCATATACCAGGCTGAAGGGGGCCTTATATACCATGCTGAAAGGAGCCTCATATACCAGGCTGGAGGGGGCCTTATATAATAGGCTAGAGGGGACCATATATACTAGGCTGGAGGGGGCCATAAACACCAGGCTGGAAGGGGCCATATATAGCAGGCTGGAGGGGGCCATATACACCAGGCTGGAGGGGGCCTTATACCAGGCTGGAGAGGGCCATATATACCAGGCTGGAAGTGGCCTTATATACCAGGTTGGAAGGGGCATCACATACCAGGCAGGAGGGGGCCTTAAATACCAGCTAGGAGGGGACCTTAAATATCATGCTAGAATAGGCCATATATACAAGGCTGGAGGGGGGATTATATACAAGGCTGGAGGGGACCTTATATACAGGGCCGGCTCCAGGTTTTTATGGGCCCTGGGCGAAAGAGTCTCAGTGGGCCCCTTTAACACAGACCACGATTCATGATGCACAGATACTGCAGAGAAATATAGGTATAGTACAATGCCAAATACTTCTCTTCTTCCATTACATGAGTGATATGTATTGTAAATTCTACAATAGCTCAGAAACCACCAAATCCTCACAGCGCACAGTACAGACCGGACAGTACAGTCCTCCATACAATATTATGAGCACCACATAGTCCTCCATAGGCCAAATATAATGCTCCATAAAGAATATTGGACCCCAAATAATGCTCCATACAGGATACGGGTCCCCATATAATGCTCCATACAAAATATGGAGCTCTCCTCTGCACTGTTACGGCTCAGGAAAGGGCACTGTGGAAAGACTCCCCATTATCATCATCACCTCCCATCGTCATCATCATTGTCTCCCCATCATCATTATCATTGCCTCCCCATCATCATCATTGCCGCCCCATCATCATCGCCTCCCCATCATCATCATCGCCTCCCCATCATCATCATTGCCTCCTCACCACCATCACTACCTCCCCCCACCACCATCACACAGACTCCCCATTATCATCATCACCTCCCATCGTCATCATCATTGTCTCCCCATCATCATTATCATTGCCTCCCCATTATCATCATTGTCTCCCCATCATCATCATTGCCTCCCCATCATCATCATCATTGCCTCCCCATCATCATCGCCTCCCCATCATCATCATCGCCTCCCCATCATCATCATTGCCTCCTCACCACCATCACTACCTCCCCCACCACCATCACACATTCAGCACCACACACACAGACAGCACCGCAGCACTCTCTCACATACACACACAAAGCACCGCACTACATACACACATGCAGGCAGACACAGACACACACACACACTGATACACACACATCACATCTTACCTGTCCGGCACCCGCGCTTACTCTCTGCCACAGCCGGCCGCTGAATGATGATGTCATCCAGCGGCGCTGCTGTGAGAGGAAGCGCGGGCCCTGCAGGCGCCCCCTGGAGCCAGGAGCTGCGGAGGCATGGGGAGAGGTAAGTATTGTGCCAGCTGCTGCCGGGGCCCTGAGAAAGCGGGGGGGCCCAGTGGCGGTGCTGGCACCGCTCTCATCCGCTAACGGGCGCCACGGTGCCCGACAGCGAGTGGGCCCCCCTGCCTGCTCAGGGCCCGGCACTTGCCCGGGTACGCCAGGTGCTGACGCCGGCCCTGCTTATATACCAGGCTGGAAGGGACCTTATATACCAGACTAGAGGGGACCATATATACCAGGCTGGAGGGAGCCATATATACCAGGCTGGAGGGAGCCATATATACCAGGCTGGAGGTAGCCATATATACCAGGCTGGAGGGGGCCTTATATACCAGGCTAGAGGAGACCAGATACACCAGGCTGGTGGCGGCCCTATGTACCAGGCTAGAGAGGGGGCCATATGTACCAGGCTAGAGAGGGGGCCATATACACTAGGCTGGAGGGGGCCTTATATACCAGGCTAGAGGAGGCCATATACACTAGGCTGGAGGGAGCCATATATACCAGGATGGAGGGGGCCTTATACACCAAGCCGGAGGGGACCTTATATGCCATACTAGAGGGGGCCTTATATACCAGGTTGGAGGGGCAGGCCATATATGCCAGGCTGGATGGGACTTACGGTATATACCAGGCTGGAGGGGGCCTCATATACCAGGCTGGAGGGAGCCTTAAATACCAGGCTGGAGGGGGCCATATATACCAGGCTGGAGGGGGCCATATATACCAGGCTGGAGGGGGCCATATATACCAGGTTGGAGGGGGTTATATATACCAGACTAGAGGGGGCCAAATATACCAGGCTGGAGGGGGCCTTATATACCACACTGGAGGGAGCCATATATATCAGGCTGGAGGTGGCCTTATATATCAAACTGGAGGGGGGGGGCCATATATACCAGGCTGGATTGGACAATATATACCAGGCTGGAAGGGGCCTTATATAACCATATATACCAGGCTGGAGGGGGCCATATATACCAGGCTGGACAGAGTCATATACGGTATATAACGCTGGAAGGGGCCATATATACCAAGCTGGAGGGGGCCATATAAACCAGGGTGGAGGGCACCATATATATGAGGTTGAAGGGAGCCATATTCGGTATACCAGGCTGGAAGGGGCCATATATACCAGGTTGGAAGGAGCCATATATACCAGGCTGGAGGGGGCCCTATACAGTGGGGGAAAAAAGTGTTTAGTCAGCCACCAATTGTGCAAATTCTCCCACTTAAAAAGATGAGAGAGGCCTGTAATTGACATCATAGGTAGACCACAACTATGAGAGTCAAAAAGAGAAAACAAATCCAGAAAATCACTTTGTCTGATTTGGCAAGATTTATTTTGCCAATTATGGTGGAAAATAAGCATTTTGTCACCTAAAAACATGCAAGATTTCTAGCTCTCACAGACCTGTAACTTCTTCTTTAAGATGCTCCTCTGTCCTCCACTCATTACCTGTAGTAATGGCACCTGTTTGTACTTGTTATCAGTATAAAAGACACCTGTCCACAACCTCAAACAGTCACACGCCAAACTCCACTATGGTGAAGACCAAAGAGCTGTCGAAGGACCCCAGAATCAAAAGTATAGCCCTGAACCAGGCTGGGAAGACTGAATTTGCAATAGGCAAGCAGCTTGGTGTGATGAAATCAACTGTGGGAGCAATAATAAGAAAATGGAAGACATATAAGACCACTGATAATATTCCTCGATGTGGGGCTCCATGAAGATCACACCCCATGGGGTCAAAATGATCACAAGAACGGTGAGCAAAAATCCTGGAACCACACGGGGGGACCTAGTGAATGACCTGCATAGAGCTGGGACCATCCTAACAAAGGCTACCATCAGTAACACACTATGCAACAAAGGGACTCAGATCCTGCAGTGCCAGACGAGTCCCCCTTCTTAAGCCAGCATATGTCCGGGCCCATCTGAAGTTTGCTAGAGAGCATTTGGATTATCCAGAAGAGTATTGGGAGCATGTCATATGGTCTGATGAAAGCAAAGTAGAACTATTTGGTAGAAACAAAACTCGTCGTGTTTGTAGGAGACAGAATGCTGAGTTGCATCCAAAGAACACCATACCTACTGTGAAGCATGGGGGTGGCAACATCATGCTTTGGGGCTGTTTCTCTGCAAAGAGACCAGGATGACTGATCAGTGTACATGAAAGAATGAATGGGGACATGAATCGTGAGATTTTGAGTGCAAACCTCCTTCCATCAGCAAGGGTATTGAAGATGAAACATGGATGGGTCTTTCAGCATGATAATGATTCCAAGCACACTGCCAGGGCAACAAAGGAGTGGCTTCGTAAGAAGCATATGAAGGTCCTAGAAAAGACGTGCTGCATGTAAGTCTCTGCGGGTGATCCGCAGACGTCTGTAGACGCATAATGGGCATTGGATTTCTTGAAATCCCATCCACTATCTTGTAATATCTCGCCACTGCGGGTTGGACGCTGCAAAAGTACGCAGTGTCCAACCCACAGTGATTACTGATCGTGTGCACATATGCTTACACTCCACACATCTAACCCCAGTTTATGATACAGCAAGCAGCATCAACTAACAGAATCTGTGCTGACGTCCATCCTCAGTGACACTGTCTACTTGTCGGTAGCACTGGCAGTCACCAACAAAATGGCTCCACACTGTGAACCTAAACTTCAGCCTTCTTTATCCTGTTACAAACACCCCAAAGAAGAGGAGAGCGGTGATGTCACACACATGTGAGCAGACCCCGCCCACATTTACTGCAGTCGTAATGTGAACTAGTTGTACACTAGGTTTTCATGGGAAATTTCAGCAGCTGCACCCCCTAGTGTTTAAAAGTGGAAATACCAAACCTTTTTAAATTATTTTTCACCTTTTACTGAATTAAAAACAAATGATCATAGTTTTTAACAAAATTAAAACATTAATACTTTATATTTTTTCAATTGCTGAAAACATTTTTTTGGGGATGGCACTATGTAGCAGGATCAGACAGGAATTCCTGGTAATGACTCGGACAGGGCTTAGTTTGCAGCTAGAGCAGACGCTTGGTCTGAGTGCTTAGCAAGGCCACATGCAGTAGATGTTTTTTGGCAAGAGAAAGGAGATCGGGACAGAAAGAGGGCGAGCCTGAGGAATAGACTGAGACAGAGAGAGACTTAAAAAGACTGTGACGTAGCGATCACCAAGCTGGTTGGGGTACACTCACTTGGCGGCGATATTAAAACATCAACAGTTTCTTCATTCACATAAGTCCATTTCTGGTTTATTATACCACCATAAACCACGGTAGGCCATGTATACATCACATACCCGACATTCAGTCCATTCTATTTACGTTTATGTCCGCACAGTTCAATAACTGACACCCGTCAGTTCACAATTCCCGAGGCTCTGGGTTACCTGCTTAACAGATTCTCAGGTTTTTCCAGATGGTCTTAATAATGGTCCTTTCACAATCCGAACCCTCAGTAGTTTCCTGGACTTTCAGGAGCTCCAGCCAGCTCCAGTCTCACACATGGCCATCTCAACCATGTGGTGCAACCAGGAAGCATATAGGACCTGTCTGACATCACAGGAATACACCCCCTAGGAGGTATATGGTTAACCAGACCCACCCATCACTTTCTGATTAACCCTTAAATCCAGCCTAATCAAAATATACAGTTTGTGGAACAAGACCCAGCAAACTGTCCTGGATTAGATCGCAGCAGAACTCTGTCTGTGCGATACATACCTGTCTCTCCTCAAACAACTAGTTGGTACATCACAAGGCTCAGAGAAAAGAACAGTGCCAGCTAAGAGGACTGACCAGAGAGCAGAGAGACGAAGTGTGACGGGTCCGGAGAAGGTACGCCTAGAAGCAAGGCCCCAAGTAGCTTGCAGCTTTTAATGGTAACGGTCCAGGACAGAATAGAACATGAGACAAAGTGAGTGCCCAGGGTGGAAGTTCCCTAAGTGTCACCGAGCTTGAAGCGGAGTCCAGCCACAATGGCAAACCCTCTCCTCTATGAGGAGAATCAGATAGGAACCGTGGGAAGAAGAAATGATTTTCACGGACTATACTTTGGTGCTAAACTGGGCGGTAGTGAAGGAAATGAGACAAGTGGAGGCAGGAATATGTGAGGCAGAGGAAGTATCGAGACTGTGTATTGAGATGCTCTGTTTTACTGAAGAAACTTGCGAGAAGTTGTGTACCCACTATCCTGTGTACATAGTTGCCTCTCAATGGTTGCTTAATAAACGTTTGTTTGTTAAGAACTGGTGGTCTCCTTTCATGAACTGATTAACATCTGGCCCTGGCAAACCAGCATCATCGGCTACATGTGGCCTGCACGGGCGTAGCGCCCTTTTGCTGCATGGATGGAGGTTGTTGGTTGGTGGTTGTTCTTTGAGAAGGTGTCTGGAGGATTTATCTGTGGCTGTTGCTAGGTTTTGGGTGTGTGCTGATTCCCTTTTTTTTCCTACTTTGGATTTACCCCATCCTCCACTAACCAGTGTATACCTCTGTTGTTTGTGTGAGTATATTTGTATGATTGATATTTTACTTTATCCATTTTCATATTACTTTGTTAGTCTGGTTGGAGTATTACATTACACTACTACTCCCCTCTCCCTAGGTGGAGGAGGGGTACAGACTGAGGGCGGATTCAGGAGCTAAGGCAAGGTACTTGGCCCCGACATCTTCACCATCAGAAGTAATCCAGGGAACAGGGCGAGCTAGGGCTCCCCTAATGTTAGGGACAGGAAAGGAGCCTCTGGTCCCGGGACACCCGACAACAGAGTCCTGACAGATCTTCTTTATATTGTATATTTGGAGCGAGCTGATTTGTCTGAATGGTAGGACCAACAATGCACCCTCTGGGTGACTGACAAGGTGGTTCAAAAGAGTGTGAAAATCTTAGACCTAAGTTTGCTGCGTTGTTGAGTATCTGCTGTATTCAAATCATAAGGGTATGTTTCCACGTTAAGGAAACCTGGCGTTTTGGACGGAGTGGAAAGTCTGCTCCGCCCAAAGCCCCGCCCCCTTCTGAACGCGTGGTGAATCCGGATGTGTTTGAGTCGCACAACACCAGGGATATGGGGTACTCGGCACCGAGCCCGTTGAAGTCTATGGGGAATGTCACAGGTAGCACAGCTCGGTCCGTTGCCCTGGGCGCTCATACAAAGGGGGATATTTACAGGGGATTGTAGTAATAGTTGTTGTAGTAGTTCGTGACGCCACCTGTGGTTTCTGATCGCATTGACCAGCGCTGCAAATGGATCTTCTGAGGGGATGTTACAGGGCAGCAAGATGTTCGTCTCCCACAGCTGAGACGGTTCCCTCAAAGTCTGTGGTGATGCAGGGTGCAGGTAATAAGTCAGTCACACACATGCCAGTCTCTTTCCATACCTTTACTGATGAAGGTTACAGGTATGTCCCGGGAAGCTGCTCAGGGTGGAGTATGTACATCCAGGTAATCGCCAAGTAGGTTTAGGGCCTCCTTTCCCTTTAAAGTGTATGAGTCCTAACCTGCGTGAAGTCAGGTTTAACTCTAAGCAAGACAGCTTCGCCCGGCCAACATTGTGGTGGAAGTCTTCTTCTGGAAAGAACTAAGTCTATCTGGCTGCGCACGCCCGACTCCTGTTCTCCCTGACTCCAGTTACGTATCGGCACTTAGGGCTACCTTCTGTGACTTGAAGTCCAGCAAGGATTCCGGTGTTTCTCTCACTAGCCGTAAAGGTTCTAGCAATACTTCGGACCCGGTGTCCGGTTAAGTCGAGTGAAGGTGCTCTGTCACCGAAGTCACTCCTTCCTTGGGTCACCACTTGCCCATCGCCCTACCTTCACCCTTAACATAAGCACGGGTAGCAGTAGGTGTAGTCACCAGCTTCTTCCTTCCAAAGCTCACTGACTGATTCTCAGTTAGCTCAATGTTCTGATGGCTGTAGTCCCCTTCCTTCAATTCCTTCAAAGACTCTGTCCAGAGCAGCTCTCAGGACCTTTCGTCAGACTGAATACACGCTTGCTCCGAGAGTCACTTTCCACATTCCTTAGGGAACTAACAGTCTAGATGATCTGAGATATCAGCTTGCAATCTTTCCTCCTCTGTCTCGTCTGACAGGAAATCTCTCTCTCCGTCTGGCTAGTATGACTCACTAGCACACACTGGCTGAATCTGAATCTAATCTGTTTGACCACTGCTACGTCTCTCACACCCCCTTAAGTACTCTAAAGGGGCTCCCTCTGGTGGAAATCTAGGGAAGTATGAGATGTGAATGAATATCAGGTTTTGCAATTACCTTTCAGTACATACTCCTGGAACATGTGTACCAAGCGCAGCTGGGCCACACATGTTCATTGAACACATCCGGAATCACCGCAGCGCTACATAGGACTCTGCTATTTACCTTGCGGCGATGGAGCGTCGCAGCAAGGTAAAAGGACATGCTGCGATCTGAAAAGATGCGCCGCATGTCCGTTTACGCAGGTCTGCCACCTGCATCTTTTAACGCATAGTGGAGACGGGATTTCATGAAATCCCCTCCACTATGCTGTAACATCTGGACGCTGCGTGTTTGACGCTGCGGCTGTACACAGCGTCAAACACGTGTTTACTGACCGTGGAAACAACCTAAAACATCTTGCCTGTATATTCAGGAAGGGAGCTTCTAAACTTACTGCTATAAAACTATCAGTGAAACATACAACAGAGTGGTTATACAAATAAGTATGTAGGAGGGTGAAGCTGGGGAACAAAATCTTTTGTGCTCAGACAGCAAGGAGATTTATTTCTTCTCATATCAGCCCTGGTCAGTAACTTACTGAGATATGTGTGTTTACAAAACTTCTCTTTTGTCAATTGAGACATGTCTATAGTAGTGTTTATTCAGACTGCAACATGTCCTGATATGTCACTAGGATGGGTTGCAGTTTGAAGCATGTACAGTGCCTTGCGAAAGTATTCGGCCCCCTGGAACTTTTCAACCTTTTCCCACATATCATGCTGCAAACATAAAGATACCAAATATAAATTTTTGGTGAAGAATCAACAACAAGTGGGACACAATTGTGAAGTTGAATGAAATTTATTGGTTATTCTAAATTTCGTGGAAATACAAAAACTAAAAAGTGGGGCGTGCAATATTATTCGGCCCCTTTAACTTAATCCTTTTTTTGCTGCGATTGCAGCTACAAGTCGCTCGGGGTATGTCTCGTTCAGTTTTGTACATCGAGAGACTGAAATTCTTGCCCTTTCTTCCTTGGCAAACAGCTCGAGCTCAGTGAGGTTGGATGGAGATCAATTGTGAACAGCAGTTTTCAGCTCTTTCCACAGATTCTCGATTGGATTCAGGTCTGGACTTTGACTTGGCCATTCTAACACCTGGATACTTTTATTTGTGAACCATTCCATTGTAGATTTTGCTTTATGTTTTGGATCATAGTCTTGTTGGAAGACAAATCTCCGTCCCAGTCTCAGGTCTTTTGCAGACTCCAACAGATTTTATTCAAGAATCTTCAAGAATGGGCCTGTATTTAGCTCCATCCATCTTTCCATCAATTTTAACCATCTTCCCTGTCCCTGCTGAAGAAAAGCAGGCCCAAACCATGATGCTGCCACCACCATGTTTGACAGTGGGGATGGTGTGTTCAGGGTGATGAGCTGTGTTGTCTTTACGCCAAACATATTGTTTGGCATTGTTGCCAAAAAGTTAGATTTTGGTTTCATCTGACCAGAGCACCTTCTTCTACATGTTTGGTGTGTCTCCCAGGTGGCTTGTTGCAAACTTTAAACTACACTTTTTATGGATCTCTTTGAGAAATGGCGTTCTTTTTGCCACTCTTCCATAAAAGCCAGATATGTGCAGTGTACGAATGATTGTTGTCCTATGGACAGACTGTTCCACCTCAGCTGTAGATCTCTGCAGTTCATCCAGAGTGATCATGGGCCTCTTGACTGCATCTCTGATCAGTCTTCTCCTTGTTTGAGATGAAAGTTTAGAGGGACGGCCGGGTCTTCGTAGATTTACAGTGGTATGATACTCCTTCCATTTCAATATGATCGCTTGCACAGTGCTCCTTGGAATGTTTAAAGTTTTGGAAATCATTTTGTATCCAAATGCGGCTTTAAACTTCTCCACAACAGTATCACGGACCTGCCTGTTGTGTTCCTTGATCTTCATGATGCTCTCTGTGCTTCAAACAGAACCCTGAGACTATCATAGAGCAGGTGCATTTATACGGAGACTTGATTACACACAGGTGGATTATATTTATCATCATTAGTCATTTAGGACAACATTGGATCATTCAGAGATCCACAATGAACTTCTGGAGTGAGTTTGCTGCACTGAAAGTAAAGGAGCCGAATAATATTGCACGCCCCACTTTTCAGTTTTTGTATTTCCACAAAAATTTAAAATAACCAATAAATTTCGTTCAACTTCACAATTGTGTCCAACTTGTTGTAAATAAAACATCGGAGCATAGACTATTGTCAGTGATATAGTGCCACCTATGGCAGTAGCTAACAAAGTCCTCTTAGTGTGCCCTAAGCATTTCCTTTGAAAAAATTAAGTGTTCAAAGTACAGGTGGTGTAGTTGCTTAACAGCTGGGTTAATCCGCTGACTAGCAGACACTGCTACTAGGCCCAAAATTATTGTCGATTTTTCGGAAAAACCGAACTCTTCAAAATCTAGTTGCCCCCAGCAACACAACTCTCAAGTCCTTATCTTCATCTGCAACCCGGATAAATTCTAATCCAGGTTGTTTTGCATGTAGGACCTCTAAGAGTTTATGTTGCGTCTCTATTATGAATGGGGTGCAAGAATTTCAATCTCGTACCACAGGCACCATTTTTAAAATCAACTGTCATGTCAATTGCCAATCGTGCTACATTATTTAATTGAGTAGGGTTGTGGGTTGCATTACATCGGTCGGACGATACAGACGATGCATGCAAGGCTCAACAAGCACCGTCAAAATATCCAAAATGGGTTCATGCTACACAGTCTCTCAAAACATTTCTCCCTAGTGCACCAAAAGAATTTGAATTAATTAAAACTCACTGTTATTGACCAGATACCACATGATATGCCTGATCGGTATAATAATCTAATAAGAAGGGAGAGTTTCTGGATTTTTAAACTTGGTACACTGGCCCCTGAGGGGTTAAACCTGACTATTGAAAAAGTCACGTAATATATGCATTTTGAGATTTATTTATTTATTTTTCCTTGTGTACATTGTTTTTATGTCGTTTTTAGGTTGGTTTTATTCAATTTATCTGTTTTTTGTTTTTTTTTCTTTTTTGCAGTCATATCTGCATTTTTAATCATGTGGGTGTTCTGATTAATTGCCTTTTAATTTTCATTTGCTGCTCCACCTTTATATAGCTTTCCTACTCCATTCTATGTATAACTGCCACCTGAGGAAGACGGAGCTATTCCGTTGAAACGCGTTGTGGATATCAATAAATGAACACTTTTTAATATCAGCTGAATTGCGTCCCTCGAGCTCCTTATGACCGGATTGCTTTATCATCACTTATGTCTGATCCTCTCTTGAGGTACCCGGCCGGAGCTGCAGCGGACAACCTTAATCTCATCTGCCTCTATCGCCAGCCTGGCGCTTCTTTGAAACAGTCTATCTGAATTTGGTTGCAAAATTATTGTCTGGGTTAGATGCAGTTAAAAATTTGTAATTATATCTACAGCCGGTGGCTACTCCGCTGACTAGCAGACACTGCTACTAGGCCCAAAATTATTGTCTGGGTTAGATGCAGTTAAAAATTTGTAATTAGATCTACAGCTGGTGGCTACTCCGCTGACTAGCAGACACTCAAGATTTGTAGCAGACCTCTGATTCCCAGGCTATAGTATGAGTAAACAGCTCTAGTCTTCACACTCAACCATCTGTGTTACCCCAAGCCATAGTGTATGTAGTTTCTTACGGTTAAAAGACCCAACCCACCTGTAATTGACGATGCCAACGTCACGTAAAACACAGCAAGGGGAGTCCAAAAAGAGTCTCCATTTTTTACAAAAATTTGGGGCACAGACACCACTTAAGTAGCATCAATTGCCCCAGAGTTGCTTAAAACGGTTGGTGAGGTGATTTGAACAAATCCTCAAGCTTTTACTCTCCCCAGGATGACACAGGGGTAGAAAAGTCCTTTCGGATCCATGATTTGTTCATCTTTATGAACGTGAGTCTGTCTACACTCTCAGTGGACAGCCGCGTGCGCTTATCTGTCAGACTCAGCACACCACCAGCAGCGCTGAACACACGTTCAGAGAGAACAAAAATTATTACTAATTTGAAAGCTGGTGAAGCTTAGCATAGATGGCCTAATACAATGAGTACCACACACTGCTACAGGCCCAAAATTATTCTACAGGCAAGATACAGCTAAAAATTATTATTAATTTGAAAGCTGGTGGAGCTTAGTATAGATGGCCTATTAGAATGAGTAACACACACTGCTACAGGCCCAAAATTATTTTCCGTCCTAGATGCAGCTACAAATTATTAGCAATTTTAAAGCTTAAAACGTTTGGTGAGGTGATTTTACCAAATCCTCAAGCTTTTACTCTCCCCAGGGTGACACAGGGGTAGAAAAGTCCTTGCGGATCCATGATTTGTTCATCTTTATGAACGTGAGTCTGTCTACATTCTCAGTGGACAGCCGAGTGCGCTTATCTGTCAGACTCAGCACACCACCAGCCGCGCTGAACACACGTTCAGAGAGAACAAAAATTATTATTAATTTGAAAGCTGGTGGAGCTTAGTATAGATGGCCTAATACAATGAGTGCCACACACTGCTACAGGCCCAAAATTATTCTACAGGCAAGATGCAGCTAAAAATTATTATTAATTTGAAAGCTGGTGGAGCTTAGTATAGATGGCCTATTAGAATGAGTAACACACACTGCTACAGGCCCAAAATTATTTTCTGGCCTAGATGCAGCTACAAATTATTAGCAATTTTAAAGCTTAAAACGTTTGGTGAGGTGATTTTACCAAATCCTCAAGCTTTTACTCTCCCAGGATAACACAGGGGTAGTAAAGTCTTTGCGGATCCATGATTTGTTCATCTTTATGAATGTGAGTCTGTCTACATTCTCAGTGGACAGCCGCGTACGCTTATCTGTCAGCACAGCACCAGCAGCGCTGAACACACGTTCAGAGAGAACGCTGGCTGCGGGGCATGACAAGATCTCCAAGGCGTGAGTGGCGAGCTCCGGCCATTTATCCAGATTGGAAGCCCAAAAAGAGCAAGGGTCCAGTGACACAGTCATGGCTTCGATGTTCAGTTGGAGATACTCCTGTACCATCGTCTCTAGGCATTGACTATGTGTCTGACTTCTTGTCTCCTGTGGCATTGCAAAGGATGGGCTAAAAAACTGGTGAAAGGATTCCGCAAAATTGTTGTGAACACCAGCAGATACTGTGTTTCTGTTACGGTTTGAGTGCTGAAGACTCGACAGTCCCACGGTTGGCAAGTTAGAACTGTGAGATTCACTATGTGCACCACTGGTATTTTGTGGAAAAGCACATGTAAGATTCTGCAACAGTCTCTGCTGATACTCCTGCATGCGTGAATCCCTTTCTATGGCTGGAATTATTTCGGCAAATTTACTTTTGTACCGGGGATCTAACAGTGTGGCTACTCATGTGTCTTGCGCATCCAGGAGCACCAAGTCCCTGTTGTGTTGGTGGCGAGGTACGAATCATGCTTCCTTCCTCTGCCCTCTCCCCCAACCTCGCACAACAGAAATGTGATCAAGGTCTCCCTCATCTGATGAGTCTTCCATGCCCATCGCCAGTTCGTCCTCTACTTCTTCCTGGGCTCCTGCACCTTCCTCACTAGTGGAGCTTAGTATAGATGGCCTAATAGAATGAGTACCACACACTGCTACTATGCCCACAATTATTCTACAGGCAAGATGTAGCCCAAAATTATGAGTATTTAAACGCTGTTGGAGCTTTGTATAGATGGCCTAATACAATGAGTACCACACACTGCTACTATGACCACAATTATTCTACAGGCAAGATACAGCAAAAAATTATGAGTATTTCAACGCTGGTGGAACTTTGTATAGATGGCCTAATATAATGAGTATCACAGACTGCTACTCTGCCCACAATTATTCTACAGGCAAGATGCAGATAGAAATTCTTTTTTTTTAAACTCTGGTGGAGCTTTGTATAGATGGCCTAATAGAATGAGTACCACAGACTGCTACTATGCCCACAATTATATTAAAGGCAAGATGCAGCAAAAAATTATGAGTATTTCAACGCTGGTGGAGCTTTGTATAGATGGCCTAATACAATGAGTACCACAGACTGCTACTATGCCCACAATTATTCTACAGGCAAGATGCAGCAAAAAATTATGAGTATTTCAATGCTGCTGGACCTTTGTATAGATGGCCTAATAGAATGAGTACCACAGACTGCTACTATGCCCAAAATTATTGTCCAGCAAGATGCAGATAGAATTTTTTTGTTTTTAAGGCTGGTGGAGCTTTGTACAGATGGCCTAATAGAATGAGTACCACAGACTGCTACTATGCCCAAAATTATTGTCCAGCAAGATGCAGATAGAATTTTTTTGTTTTTAAGGCTGGTGGAGCTTTGTATAGATGGACTAATAGAATGAGTACCACACAATGCTATTATGCCTAAAATTATTGTCCAGGCAAGATGCAGATAAAAATTCTTTTTTTTTTAAACTCTGGTGGAGCTTTGTATAGATGGCCTAATAGAATGAGTAGCACACACTGCTACTATGCACACAATTATTGAACAGGAAAGATGCAGCGAATAATTAGGAGTGATTTGAACGCTGGTGTAGCTGACAAAAAGTGATAGCAACTGCTGTAACCTAGCCCTGAAAAGGGCCGCAATTACAAACAGTCACTGTCCCAGGTTGACCTATCTGTCTATTTAAGACTGAGCACAGACCTGCCTGCTAAAACTGCTAGGAACTGATGTAATGTAGCCCTCAAAAGGGCTGCAATTACGAACTAGTCCCTACTCCCTAAACCTTCCTCTCTATTTCTCAGCTATAACGCTTGCAAGTCGCAGTTGCACAATGCACACACAATATAGCGCTAACAGCAGCAGTGCTGTCTAACACTGAGCTGCAGCAGTGAGAAAATGGTGGCGAGGGGGGAAATGTCTGGGTCTCATAGGGCAAGGACATGTGACATACACAGCCAATGACACATGCCCTTGCTTGTGTGAAAAAAAAGCACCTCGCTCCGTGTGTGCGCTGCTGATAGGCTGACAGACTGCACCGCCCACTGGAAATGCGGGAAAGAGAAAAAAATGGAGATCTTCATTATCTCTGCAGAGATCCATGCCATGCCCCTCCCCCGCCACGCTGGACACTCAAAATGTGTATTAACAGTGATTCTCAGCATAATTGTGAAAAAATCCAGTGACGATTTAGGTGCACGAACAGTTATCGAACAATAACCTCGAACAGCCAAATTTTTTCCAAATCGTTCGGGTTCGTCGAACGACTCGAACACCGCCCAAAACAGCTCGAATTTGAGATTGGCGAACAGTTCGCTTCGAACACCGCTCATCTCTACTAATAAGTGGTTGGGCTACCCTCAGCAGCAACAACTTCAATCAAGGGTTTGCGATAACTGGCAATGAGTCTTTTACGATGCTTTGGAGGAATATTGGCCTAATCTTTGCAGAATTGTTGTAATTCAGCCACATTGGAGGGTTTCCAAACAATAACCGCCTTTTTAAGGTCATGCCACAGCATCTCAATCGGATTAAGGTCAGGACTTTGACTAGGCCACTCCAAAATCTTAATTTTGTTTTTCTTAAGCCATTTAGAGGTGAACTTTTTGGATATTTGTCCTATTGCGTAACCTAAGTGAGCTTCAGCTTTAGGTCACAAACAGATGGCTGGACATTCCCTTTCAGGATTTTTTGGAAGACAGCAAAATTCATGGTGCCATTTACCACAGCAAGTCTTCCAGGTCCTGAAGCAGCAAAACAGCCTCAAACCATCACACTACCACCACCATATTTCACTGTTGGTATGATGTTTGATATTCATTTTCTGAAATGCTGTGTTACTTCTACGCCAGATGTAATGGAACATACACCTTCAAAAGTCTTAGGATCATCAAGATGTTTTCTGGCAAAACTGAGATGAGCCTTTTTGTTCTTATTGCTCAGCAGTGGTTTTTGTCTTGGTACTCTGACATGTAGGCTATTTTTGCCCAGTCTCTTTCCTATAGTGGAGTCATGAACACTGACTTTAACTGAGGCAAGTGAGCCCTGCAGTTCTTTGAATGTTATGGGTTTTTTGTGACCTCTTGGATGAGTCGTCGCTGCACTCTTGGGGTACTTTTGGTTGGATAATGGCTCTCACTGTTGTTTTTCCAGACTGATAGCTCTCAATTACTTTGTCTCTCATTTGTTCCAGAATTTATTTGAATTGCGGCATGATGTCTAGCTTTTGAGGATCTTTTGGACTACTTCATTTTGTCAGACAGGTCCTATTTAAGTGATTTCTTGATTGAAAATAGATGTGGCTTTAATCAGGCCTGGGTGTGGCTAGGAAATTTGAACACAGCTTCCCAAAGATGTGATAAATCCAAGTTATTTTATGTTTTAAAGGGTGTGAGGGGGGGCTATGACTTTTTAACACAGGGCCCTGTAGGTTTGGATTCCCTTAATAATAAAGACCTTCATTTAAAAACTGCATTTTGTGTTTACTTATGTTATCTTTGTCTAACATTTAAATCTGTTTGGTAATCTGAAACGTTTAAGTGTGACAAATATGCAAAAAAATAGGAAATCAGAAAGGGGAAAATCACTTTTTCACACCACTGTACAGTCATGGCCAAAAGTTTTGAGAATGACACAAATATTAATTTTTACAAAGTCTACGGCTTCACTTTTTCTAATGGCAATTTGCATATACTCCAGAATGTTATAAAGAGTGATCAGCTTAACAGCAATTACTTGCAAAGTCAATATTTGGCTAGAAAATGAACTTTATCCCCCAAAACACATTTCAACATCATTGCAGCCCTGCCTTAAAAGGACCAGCTAACCTCTTTTCAGTGATTGCTCCATTAACACAGGTGTGGGTGTTGATGAGGACATGGCTGGAGATCAATCTGTCATGATTAAGTAAGAATGACACCACTGGACACTTTAAATGGAGGCTGGTGCTTGGCATCATTGTTTCTCTTCTGTTAACCATGGTTATCTCTAAAGAAACACGTGCAGTCATCATTGCAATGCACAAAAATGGCCTAACAGGGAAGAGTATCGCAGCTAGAAAGATTGCACCTCAGTCAACAATCTATCGCATCATCAAGAACTTCAAGGAGAAAGGTTCCATTGTTGCCAAAAAGGCTTCAGGGCGCCCAAGAAAGACCAGCAAGCGCCAGGACTGTCTCTTAAAAGTGTTTCAGCTGCGGGATCGGGCTACCAGCAGTGCAGAGCTTGCTCAGGAATGGCAGCAGGCAGGTGTGAGTGCATCTACATGCACTGTGAGGCGGAGACTCTTCAAGCAAGGCCTGGTCTCAAGGAGGGCAGCAAAGAAGCCACTTCTCTCCAGAAAAAACATCATGGACAGACTGATATTCTGCAAAAGGTACAGGCAGTGGACTGCTGAGGACTGGGGTAAAGTTATTTTCTCTGATGAATCCCCTTTTCGATTGTTTGGGACATCAGGAAAACGCCTCATTCGGAGAAGACAAGGTGAGCGCTACCACCAGTCTTGTCTCATGCCAACTGTTAAGCATCCTGAAACCATTCATGTGTGGGGTTGCTTCTCAGCCAAGGGAATCGGCTCTCTCACAGTCTTGCCTAAAAACACAGCCATGAATAAAGAATGGTACCAGAATGTCCTCCAAGAGCAACTTCTCCCAACCCTCCAAGAGCAGTTTGGCGATCAACAATGCCTTTTCCAGCATGATGGAGCACCTTGCCATAAAGCAAAGGTGATAACTAAATGGCTCAGGGAACAAAACATAGAGATTTTGGGTCCATGGTCTGGAAACTCCCCAGATCTTAATCCCATTGAGAACTTGTGGTCAATCATCAAGATACGGGTGGACAAACAAAAACCTAAAAATTCTGACAAAATGAAAGCATTGATTGTGCAAGAATGGACTGCTATCAGTCAGGATTTGGTCCAGAAGTTGATTGAGAGCATGCCAGGGAGAATTGCAGAGGTCCTGAAGAAGAATGGTCAACACTGCAAATATTGACTTGCTGCATTAACTCATTCTAACTGTCAATATAAGCTTTTGTTACTCATATGTTTGCAATTATTATAGTTCTGTCTGTGATAAAAACATCTGTCAAACACACATAAAAACCAGAGGGCAGCAGATCATGTGAAAATATAATATTTGTGTCATTCTCAAAACATTTGGCCATGACTGTACAAAGGAGTAAAAATTGAGGCAGAACTCAAGGAATCCACATGAAAAAAAATGTGGAGCATTTAGATTGATGAGTACAACTTCTCATGGAGTGCTGTCTCCATTATTGCTTATTTAAAGATTAAAATTATTTTATTTTGTAGCATTATAGTCAGGTTTCTGACTACCAAATCATAATTTTCATATGCAGCTTCAAACACAGTCTCTAACTGAAACAAAAACAGTTTAACCCCTTACTGCCATCGGACGTACTATCCCGTCCATGGTACCTGGGCCCGTATGACCGGGGACGGGATAGTACGTCTCGTGCGATCGGACGCGCTCCCGGGGGGAGCGCAGCCGATCGCGGCCGGGTGTCAGCTGATTATCACAGCTGACACCCATGACTGTGTGTCAGGAGCGGTCACGGACCGCTCCCGGAACATTAACCCCTTGCACACCGCGATCAAACATGATCGCGGTGTACTGGGGGCACAGGGGAGGATCGCGCAGGGTGGGGGCTCCCTGCGCGCCCCCCTGAGACCCTCAGAGCAGCGCGATGTGATCGCGCTGTTCTGAGGGCTTCCTCCCTCTCAGGACCCGGATCCAAGATGGCGCCGGGGTCCTGGAGGGAGGCGGCTACCTCAGTGCCTGCTGAGAGCAGGCACTGAGAAGCCTGCTGCACTGCCTGAGCGATCGCTGGTGTCACAGAGTGCTGTGCACACTGTCACACCAGCGATCTGATAAAATACAGTGATGTCCCACCCTGGGACAAAGTAAAAAAGTTAAAAAAATAAAAATAAACATGTTCTAAAAAAAATCCAAAATAAATAAAAAATATATATATATATTCCCCAATAAATTCATTCTTCCTGTAAATAAAAAAAACAAAGCAATAAAAGTACACATATTTGGTATCGCCGTGTCCGTAACGACCCCCCCTATAAAATTGTCCCACTAGTTAACCCCTTTAGTGAACCCCTTAAAAAAAAAAAAAAAAAAACGAAGCAAAAAATCAATGCTTTATCATCATACCGCCGAACAAAAAGTGGAATAACACGCGATCAAAAAGACCGATATAAAAAAACATGGTACTGCTGAAAACGTCATCTTGTCTCGCAAAAAACGAGCCATCATACAGCATCATCAGCGAAAAAATAAAAAAGTTATAGCTCGCAGAATAAAGCGATGCAAAAATAATTATTTTTTATATAAAATTGTTTTTATTCTATAAAAGCGCCAAAACATGAAAAAATGATATAAATGAGGTATCGCCATAATCGTACTGACCCAAAGAATAAAACTGCTTTATCAATTTTACCACACGCGGAACGGTAATAAACGCCTCCCCCAAAAGAAATTCATGAATTGCTGATTTTTGTTCATTCTAACCTCCCAAAAATCGAAATAAAAAGCGATCAAAAAACGTCACGTGCTCAAAAATGGTACCAATAAAAACGTCAACTCGTCCCGCAAAAAATAAGACCTCACATGACTCTGTGGGCCAAAATATGCAAAAATTATAGCTCTCAAAATGTGATGATGCAAAAACTATTTTTGCAATAAAAAGCGTCTTTTAGCGTGACAGCTGCCAATCATAAAAACCCGCTATAAATAGTAAATCAAACCCCCCTTTATCACCCCCTTAGTAAGGGAAAAATAATAAAATTAAAAAAAAGTATTTATTTCCATTTTCCCATTAGGGTTAGAGTTAGGGTTGCGGCTAAAGTTAGGGTTAGGGTTCGCGCTAAAGTTAGGATTAGGGTTAGGGTTGGGATTAGGGGTGTGTTAGGGTTAGGTTTGTGGTTAGGGTTGGGACTAGGGTTAGGGTGTGTTGGGTTAGGGTTGGAGTTAGAATTGGGGGGTTTCCGCTGTTTAGGCATGTGACATGGCGTCTGATCTCAATTCCAGCCAATTCTGCGTTGAAAAAGTCAAACGGTGCTCCTTCACTTCTCAGCTCTGCCATGCGTCCAAACAGTAGTTTATCCCCACAATGGGGTATCAGCGTACTCTGGACCCCAAGAGTTATTGTGCAATTTGTCCTATTTCTTCTGTTACCCTTGGGAAAATAAAAAACTGGGGGCGAAAATATCATTTTTGTACAAAAAAAATAATTTTTTTTGTTTTTACGGCTGTACATTATAAACTTCTGTGAAGCACTTGGGGTTTCATAGCGCTCACCACACATACGTACTTTTTTTTACAGATCAATTTGTGAAGCACCTGGGGTTCAAAGTGATCACTATGCATCTAGATAAGTTCCTTGTGGGGTCTATTTTCCAAAATGTGGTCACTTGTTGGGGATTTCCACTGTTTAGGCGCATCAGGGGCTCTCCAAATGCGACATGACGCCCCCAGACCATTCCATCAAAGTCTGCAATCCAAAACGTCACTACTTCCCTTCCGAGCCCCAACGTGTACCCATACAGTAGTTTTCTCCCACATATTGGATATCAGCGTACTCAGGACAAATTGGACAACAACTTTTGGGGTCCAATTTCTCCTGTGACCCTTGTAAAAATAAAATATTGGGGCAAAAAAATCATTTTTGCAAAAAAAAAAAGGATTTTTTATTTTTACGGCTGTGCGTTATAAACTTCTGTGAAGCACTTCGGGTTCAAAGTGCTCACCACACATCTAGACAAGTTCCTTGTGGGGTCTATTTTCCAAAATGGGGTCACTTGTGGGGGGTTTCCACTGTTTAGGCGCATCAGGGGCTCTCCAAATGCGACATGACGCCCCCAGACCATTCCATCAAAGTCTGCAATCCAAAACGTCACTACTTCCCTTCCGAGCCCTGACGTGCGCCCATACAGTAGTTTTCTCCCACATATTGGGTATCAGCGTACTCAGGACAAATTGGACAACAACTTTTGGGGTCCAATTTCTCCTGTTACCCTTGTGAAAATAAAATATTGGGGGCGAAAAAATCATTTTTGTAAAAAAAAAAGGATTTTTTATTTTTACGGCTGTACGTTATAAACTTCTGTGAAGCACTTCGGGGTTCAAAGTGCTCACCACACATCTAGATAAGTTCCTTGTGGGGTCTATTTGCCAAAATGGGGTCAATTGTGGGGGTTTCCACTGTATAGGTGCATCAGGGGCTCTCCAAATGTGACATGACGCCCCCAGACCATTCCATCAAAGTCTGCAATCCAAAACGTCACTACTTCCCTTCCGAGCCCTGACGTGCGCCCATACAGTAGTTTTCTCCCACATATTGGGTATCAGCGTACTCAGGACAAATTGGACAACAACTTTTGGGTTCCAATTTCTTCTGTTACCCTTGTGAAAATAAAATATTGGGGGCGAAAAAATCATTTTTGTAAAAAAAAAAAAGATTTTTTATTTTATGGCTGTACGTTATAAACTTTAGTGAAACACCTGGGGGTTAAAAGTTCTCACCACACATCTAGATAAGTTCCTTGAGGGGTCTAGTTTCCAAAATGGTGTCATTTATGGGGGTTTCCACTGTTTAGGCAGATCAGGAGCTCTCCAAACACGACATGGCGTCCAGCCCATTCTGCGTTGAAAAAGTCAGACGGCGCTCCTTCCCTTCCAAAGTCTGCCATGCACCCAAACAGTGGTTTACCCCCACATATGGGGTATCAGCGCACTCAGGACAAATTGCACAATAACTTTTGGAGTCTTGTTACCCTTGGAAAAATAAAAATTGGGGTGAAAAGATCATTTTTGTGGAAAAAATATGATTTTTAAATTTTACGGCTCTACGTTATAAACTTGTGTGAAGCACTTGGGGTTCAAATTGCTCACCAAAGATCTAGAAAAGTTCCTTAGGGGGTCTAGTTTCCCAAATGGGGTCATTTGTGGGGGTTTCCACTGTTTAGGCACATCAGGGGCTCTCCAAATGCAACATGGCATCCAATCTCAATTCCAGCCAATTTTGGTTGGAAAAAGTCAAATGGTGCTCCTTCGATTCCGAGCTCTGCCGTACGCCCAAACAGTGGTTCCCCCCCACATATGGGGTATCAGCGTACTCAGGACAAATTGGACAACAACTTATGTGGTCCAATTTCTCCTGTTACCCTTGGGAAAATAAAAAATTAGTGACTAAAAGATAATTTTTGTGGGAAAAAAATAGGATTTTTTATTTTCATGCCCGGGCATTATAAACTTGTGTGAAGCACTTGGGGGTTCAAAGTGCTCACCAAAGATCTAGATAAGTTCCTTAGGGGGTCTAGTTTCCAAAATGGGGTCACTTGTGGGGGTTTCCACTGTTTAGGCTCATCTGGGGCACTGCAAACGGAACATGACCCCCATCAACGTCTGCATTCCAAAACGTTACTACTTCCTTTCCAAGCCCTGTCGTGCACCCAAACAGTTCCCCCCCCACATATGGGGTATCAGCGTACTCAGGACAAATTGGACAACAACTTTTGGGGTCCAATTTCCTTGGGAAAATTCAAAAATTTGGGACTAAAAAATCATTTTTGTGGAAAATTGTTTTTTTTTTTTTCACACCCAGGCATTATAAGCTTTTGTGAAACACTTGGGGGTTCAAAGTGCTCACAACAGATCTAGATAAGTACCTTAGGGGGTCTAGTTTCCAAAATGGTGTCACTTGTGGGGGTTTCCACTGTTTAGGCGCATCAGGGGCTCTCCAAACACGACATGGCGTCCAATCTCAATTCCCGCCAATTTTAGTTTGAAAAAGTCAAACGGCGCTCCTTCCCTTACGAGCTCTGCCGTGTGCCCAAACAGTGGTTTTCCCCCACATATTGGGTATTGGCGTACTCAGGAGAAATTGCATAACAACCTTATCTGTCCATTTTCTCCTTTTACCCTTGTGAAAATAAAAAAAAAGTTTGTAAAAGATCATTTTTGTGGCTAAAAAGTTAAATATTCATTTTTTCCTTCCACGTTGCTTTAGTTCCTGTGAAGCACCTGAAGGGTTAATAATCTTCTTGAATGTGGTTTTGAGTACCTTGAGGGGTGCAGTTTTTAGAATGGTGTCACTTTTGGGTATTTTCTGCTATATAGACCCCTCAAAGTGACTTCAAATGTGAGGTGGTCCCTAAAAAAAATGGCTTTGTAAATTTTGTTGTAAAAATGAGAAATCGCTGGTCAAATTTAACCCTTATAACTTCCTAACAAAAAAAAATTTTGGTTCAAAAATTGTGCTGATGTAAAGTAGACATGTGGGAAATGTTATTTCTTAACTATTTTGTGTGATATATTTCTCTGTTTTAAGGGAATAAAAATTCAAAGTTTGAAAATTGCAAAATTTTAAAAATTTTCGCCATATTTGCGTTTTTTTCAAAAATAAACGCAAGTTATATCAAAGAAATTTTACTTCTAACGTGAAGTACAATATGTCACGAGAAAACAATCTCAGAATCGCGAAGATCCGTTGAAGCGTTCCAGAGTTATAACCTCATAAAGAGACAGTGGTCAGAATTGTAAAAATTGGCCCGGTCATTAACGTGCAAACCACCCTTGGGGGTGAAGGGGTTAAACCCGAGTTAGGAAAAAACAAACTACTACAAAGGTGAGATTATGGAAGACCGCTTCATGTCATCTCATGTCACAGGTCATAATAATATGACAAGACAAAAATCAACAATGTCAATAAACAGTATAGTTATACTGTAGCAGAAAGGTCTCTGTCAGGCAAAGATTTCAAAGAAGACTAAATTTTCAAGGTGTTATGCGCAAACACCAAGAAATTACAACATTTAGGACTGTTGCTGCTATGGTTGGCCAAGGAAACTTAGATTAAATACACATCATGCTTACTTCCCTTCAAAATTAAAAGATGTCTAGCAGTACCGTCAGTTCAGAACTGGCCTCAACCAGTGGTATTCAGCTTCAACCATCTACTGCTCTAAGAATTCTTAGACATGCCATCAAATATAAGTACAGACATCAATAAGTGGCTTAAATTTGGGGCAACAGTGATATTACCTAGAGCTTCATAAAAAGGAGCTGCATGAATTTTTGGCAAGTACTGGTTGTGTACTGCATGTGACAACAATCTCCTGTATTTATCAATTTTTGAACTCTGGGGTAGGATGGCAAGACAGCCTTTTTTTTACAAAGCAAAACATCCAACCCCTGCTATGTTTTGCTAAAACTTACATGAAGTCTGCCAAAATCAAGTGAGAAAACGTATTACTGTCTGATGAGACCAAAGTTGAACTTTGTGGCCTTATTTCCAAAAGTTATGCTTTGCGCAAAACCAACATTTTGCATCACCAAAACAACAGCATACCCACAGTGACTTATGTTGGAGGCAGAATTGAGATTTGGGGCTGTTTTTCAGCAGCTAGAACTGGCGATTTATTCAGGGTAGAGGGAATTATAAACAGTTCAACATATCAATCAATTTTGCATCAAAACCTTCCAGTCTTTGCTAACAAGCTGAGAATGAAGAGGAATCTCACCTTTCAGCACAATTATGACCGTATGTATACCTTCAAATCAACAAAAGGACTTAAATCCAATTGATTGGCCTGAAGAGGATGCTGTACATAGGAGATGCCTTCGCAAATTGACTGATTTGGAGAAGTACTGCAAGGAAGTGTGTTCAAAGAATGGCAATTATATATGTGTAATCCTGCTATCATACTACCCCAAAAGACTGATTGCAAACCAAAGTATTAGTTTAAGGGTTGTGCATAATTTTGAAAACACAATAATTTATTTTTTATTTTTCCACTAGAAAAGATTTGAGCTTATTTTTCAATTTAATTGAACTGATTAAGTTATATTAACCCCTTTAACACATTAGACATACAGTTATGTCTAAGGTGGGCTCCCCCTGTTTACTGTGGGTTCCAACAATGAGCCAGCAACTTTTCTGGCACATGTCAACTGATTTGAACAGCTGACATGTGCCCTTAACAGTCGCCGGTGGAATCGCAATCCTCCCAAGGCTGTTAACATGCTAAATACTTCTGTCAATCTCTAACAGTGGCATTTAACATGCTCTCGCCGAGAGCAGGTCACTAATCCTGCGCATAGGCGCCAGTGTCACATTACCGCGGGTCACCAATGGGTTGGCATGACAGCCCCCCAGGGTCTGCAGCAGACCCCTGTGGTTGTAATTGCCAGATAGCTATGAGCGCCGCCCAGTTGTTGGCGCTCATAACAAGTGATCATTTCAGCTACAAAGAGCAGGGCTACAGCCCTGCTCGGTGCAGCACAAGCGATTAGATGATCGCAGCTTCTAGTCTCCCATGGACACTATTTTAGCAAGTGAAAAGTAAAAAAAAAGTTTTAAAAAATATAAAAAAAATACAAGTTCAAATCACTCCTATTTGCCGCATTCAAAATTAAACAATAAAGGAACAAAAGTACACATATTTGGTATCGCTGCATACAGAATTGTCCTATCTATCAATGCATAAAAAGAATTAATGTGATCTGTCAGCTCGGTGTGCAAATAAAAGCCCTCACGCAGCCACAAATCGCAAAAAATAGAGATGCTACGGTTCTCGTAAAATGGTGACTTTTTTTTTTAAGAAACTTTGGATTTTTTTCCACCACTTAAATAAAAAAAAGAACCTATACATGTTTGGTGTCTACGAACTTGTATTGACCTGGAGAATCATAATGGCAGGTCAGTTTTAGCATTTCGTGAACATGGTAAAATAGCAAAACAAAAAAAATTTCGGAATTGCACTTTTTTGCAATTTCACTGCACTTAGAATTTTTTCCCATTTTCCAGTACACTATATGGCAAAATTAATGGTGTCGTTCAAAAGTACAATTCAACCCACAAAAAACAACCCCTCACATGGCCATATTGACAGAAAAATAAAAAAGTTATGACTCTGGGAAAAAGGGAGCATAAAACGGAAATTCAAAAACGGAAAGACCCAAGGTTGTGAAGGGTTTAAAGGTGGCAAGAGTTCTGAAACGATTCTTCTTGGTATGATTTTTTTTTCATGAAAAAATACGGCATTTTAACAATGGGGTGTAGATATACAGCGGATGAAATAAGTATTGAACACGTCATAAATTTTCTAAGTAAATAAAGGTGCTATTGACATGAAATTCTCACCAGATGCCGGTAACAGTCCATCCAATCCACACAGGCAGGAAAATCAAACCATAGATGTCCATCAATTAACTAATGTGTAATAATGAGAAATGACTCAGGGAAAAAGTATTGAACACGTGAAGAAATAGAGGTGCTAAAAAGACATCAGCTGAAATCTATCAGTAATTAGAAAGCAATCTTGCCACTTAGTAAAACATATTATCAGCTGGTTCAAGTGATGGCCTATAAAAAGGTGTCGCATTACCACGATACCACATGAGAAACATCTCATGATGGGTAAAACCAGTGAGCTGTCTTAAGACCTTTGCAACCTAATTGTTGCAAATCATACTGATGGCATTGGTTACAGAAGAATTTCTAAACTACTAAAGGTTCCAGTGAGCACTGTGGGGGCCAAAATCCAGAAGTGGAAAGAACATCATTTCTCCATGGACTGGCCACGACAAGATGCTCCCCATAATTCTTTTCACTCATCTGTCTGAAATCTTATCAGAATTATTGTCCAAGAGCCAAGGACCACCTATGGAGAGCTACGGAAAGTACTGGAATCAATAGGTAAAATTGTTTGAAAAAAAGTAATGCACTCAACTTCCATGGCCTGTATGCACGCTTACCATGCAAGACTCCCTTGCTGAACAAAAAGCATGTCCGAGTGTTTAACTTGTATCACTTGATGTATATATTGTAGGAAAACCAGGTAGGCTAGGGTTAAATTCAAGCACTTTAAGTCCTGATTAGGTTCACCTGGATAGCTATGACTAGAACCAGCCATGTGTTCACTGTTGTCAGTCATGCTGAGGAAGCTAAATCTAGAAGGGAGAAACAGAGAGCACAATAGTGTGATACCCAATGTAGGGAGAGTAGGTAAGTGCTAGTTACACTCACCTGATGGAGTTTTGACAGGCACAACTCCTATGTACAGTACAGACCAAAAGTTTGGACACACCTTCTCATTCAAAGATTTTTCTTTATTTTCATGGCTATGAAAATTGTAGAATCACACTGAAGGCATCAAAACTATGAATTAACACATGTGGAATTATACATTACACTTTACAAAAAAGTGTGAAACAACTGAAAATATGTCTTATATTCTAGGTTCTTCAAAGTAGCCACCTTTTGCTTTGATTACTGCTTTGCACGCAGAAAAGGTGAACGGATGGATTCTACATGCCTGGGTCCCACCGTGAAGCATGGAGGAGGTGGTGTGATGGTGTGGGGGTGCTTTGCTGGTCACACTGTTGGGGATTTATTCAAAATTGAAGGCAAAGTGAACCAGAATGGCTACTACAGCATCTTGCAGCAGCATGCTATTCCATCCGGTTTGCGTTTAGTTGGACCATGATTTATTTTTCAACAGGACAATGACCCCAAACACACCTCCAGACTGTGTAAGGGCTATTTGACCAAGAAGGAGAGTGTTGGGGTGCTACGCTAGATGACCTGGCCTCCACAGTCACCAGACCTGAACCCAATCGAGATGGTTTGGGGTGAGCTGAACCGCTCACCGCTTCAATTTTGAATAAATCCTCAACACTTCTGATTGCCAAAAAACCTGAGATCACACGATCTCATCCACCTAAATCAGATCTCTGGTGTAACAAAACGCTATTCAGCAAATAAAAAGTAACAAGGAGCAAAGCAAAAGTGTAGACACAAACGGAGCACAATTGCAGCGCCAGACTCCCAAATGGGGACAGGCTGCAGTCCACTGCAAGCAGCAAACCATCAGAGAAAATCAAACAGAGGAAAAAAAAACAGCAAACACTTATCTGAAGGAGAGCAGAAAACTAGCAGTGCTTCAAGCAAGACCAGCAGGAACAACTGATAACCGGCAAGGCTGCTGGGAACTGAGGCCACTTATATCCTACCATTCAGCGCCAGCTGAAGGCCATTCGGTAATCAGTTCACTACCCTCAGCAACCACCGGAGGGAGTCCCAGCTCAGAAGCCGCCTCCAGCATATTCACAACACTATAACTCTGGAACGCTTCAACGGATCTTCGCAACGGATCTTCGCAATTCTGAGAATGTTTTCTCGTGACATATTGTACTTCATGGTAATGGTAAAATTTCTTCGATATAACTTGCGATTATTTTTTTTAAAAAAATGCAAATATGGCGAAAATTTTGAAAATTTTGCAATTTTCAAACTTTGAATTTTTATTCCCTTAAAACACAGAAATATGTCCTGCAAAATAGTTAAGAAATAACATTTCCCACATGTCTACTTTACATCAGCACAATTTTGGAACCCAAATTTTTTTTTGATAGGAAATTATAAAGGTTAAAAGTTGACCAGCGATTTTCATTTTTACAACAAAATTTACAAAGCCATTTTTTTTAGGGACCACCTCACATTTGAAGTCACTTTGAGGGGTCTATATGGCAGAAAATACCCAAAAGTGCACACCATTCTAAAAACTGCTCCCCTCAAGGTACTCAAAACCACATTCAAGAAGTTTATTAACCCTTCAGGTGCTTCACAGGAGCTGAAGCAACGTGGAAGGAAAAAATGAATATTTAACTTTTTGGTCACAAAAATGATCTTTTACAAACTTTTTTTTTTTTTCACAAGGGTAAAAGGAGAAAATGGACAGATAAAGTTGTTGTGCAATTTCTCCTGAGTACGCCGATACCCACATGTGGGGAAAACCACTGTTTGGGCACACGGCAGAGCTCATAAGGGAAGGAGCGCCGTTTGACTTTTTCAAACCAAAATTGGCTGGAATTGAGACTGGACGCCATGTCGCGTTTGGAGAGCCTCTGATGTGCCTAAACAGTGGAAACCCCCCAAAAGTGACACCATTTTGGAAACTAGACCCCTATGGAACTTAGTTAGATCTGTTGTGAGCACTTTGAACCCCCAAATGTTTCACAAAAGTTTATAATGCCTGGGTGTGAAAAAAAAAAAACAATTTTCCACAAAAATGATTTTTTAGTCTCAAATTTTTGATTTTTCCCAAGAAAATTGGACCCCAAAAGATGTTGTCCAATTTGTTTTTCTTTTATACCCATTTTGGAAACTAGACCCCCGAAGGAACTTATCTAGATCTGTGGTGAGCACTTTGAACCCCCAAGTGCTTCACACAAGTTTATAATGCCCAGGCATGAAAAAAAAAATCCTATTTTTTTCACACAAAAATGATTTTTTAGTCATCAATTTTTTATTTTCCCAAGGGTAACAGGTGAAATTTGACACCAAAAGTTGTTGTCCAATTTGTCCTGAGTACGCTGATACCCCATATGTGGGGAGGGGAAACTGTTTGGGTTCATGGCAGGGCTTGGAAAGGAAGTAATAACGTTTTGGAATGCAGACATTGATGGGGTCATGTTCCGTTTGCAGTGCCCCAGATGAGCCTAAACAGTGGAAACCACCCACAAGTGACCCCATTTTGGAAACCAGAACCCCTAAGGAACTTATCTAGATCTGTGGTGAGCACTTTGAACCCCCAAGTGCTTCACACAAGTTTATAATGCCCGGGCATGAAAATAAAAAATCCTATTTTTTTCCCACAAAAATTATCTATTAGTCACCAATTTTTTATTTTCCCAAGGGTAACAGGAGAAATTGGACCACAAAAGTTGTTGTCCAATTTGTCCTTTGTACGCTGATACCCCATATGTGGGGCGGAACCACTGTTTGGGCGCACGGCAGAGCTCGGAGTGGAAGGAGCACCATTTGACTTTTTCCAACCAAAATTGGCTGGAATTGAGATTGGACGCCATGTTTCATTTGGAGAGCCCCTGATGTGCCTAAACAGTGAAAACCCCCCACAAGTGAGCCGATTTTGGAAACTAGACCCCCTAAGGAACTTATCTAGATCTGTGGTGAGCAATTTGAACCCACAAGTGCTTCACACAAGTTTATAACGTAGAGCCGTAAAATTAAAAAATCATATTTTTTCCACAAAAATGATCTTTTCTCCCCAATTTTTATTTTGCCAAGGGTAACAAGACCCCAAAAGTTATTGTGCAATTTTTCCTGAGTACGCTGATACCCCATATGTGGGGATAAACCACCGTTTGGGTGCATGGCAGAGCTTGGAAGGAAAGGAGCGCCGTTTGACTTGGTTGGTTGGACGCCATGTCGTGTTTGGAGAGCTCCTGATCTGCCTAAACAGTGGAAACCCCCGACAAATGACACAATTTTGGAAACTAGACCCCTCAAGGAACTTATCTAGATGTGTGGTGAGAACTTTGAACCCCAAAGTGCTTCACTAAAGTTTATAACACCCGAGCATGAAAATAAAAAAAACATATTTTTTCCACAAACATGATCTTTTAGTCCCCAACATTTTATTTTCCCAAGGGTAACAGGAGAAACTGGACCCCAAAAGTTGTTGTCCAATTTGTCCTGAGTACGCTGATACCCAATATGTGGGAGAAAACTACTGTATGGGCACACGTCGGGTTCGGAAGGGAAGTAGTGACGTTTTGGATTGCAGACTTTGATGGAATGGTCTGTGGGCGTCATGTCGCATTTGGAGAGCCCCTGATGTGCCTAAACAGTGGAAACCCCCCACAAGTGACCCCATTCTGGAAAATAGACCCCACAAGGAACTTATCTAGATGTGTGGTGAGCGGTATGAAGCCCCAAGTGCTTCACAGAAGTTTATAACGTACAGGCGTAAAAACAAAAAATCATTTTTTTTTTTACAAAAATGATATTTTCGCCCCCAATTTTTTATAATCCCAAGGGTAACCGAAAAATTGGACCCCATATGTGGGGGTAAATTACTGTTTGGGCGCATAGCAGAGCTCAGAAGTGAAGGAGCACCGTTTGACTTTTTCAACGCAGAATTGGCTGGAATTGAGATCAGACGCCATGTCACATTTGGAGAGCCCCTGATGTGCCTGAACAGCGGAAACCCCCCAATTCTAACTCCAACCCTAACCCTAACACACCCCTAACCCTAGTCCCAACCCTAGCCATAGCCTTAACCACAAACCTAACCCTAACACACCCCTAACCCTAATCCCAACCCTAATCCTAACTCTAGGCGCAACCCTAACCCTAACTTTAGGTGCAACCCTAACCCTAATGGGAAAATGGAAATAAATACAATTTTTTAATTTTATTATTTTTCCCTAACTAAGGGGGTGATAAAGGGGGTTTGATTTACTATTTATAGCGGGTTTTTGTGATTGGCAGCTGTCACGCTAAAAGATGCTTTTTATTGCAAAAAATAGTTTTTGCATCACCACATTTTGAGAGCTATAATTTTTGCATATTTTGGCCCACAGAGTCATGTGAGGACTTATTTTTTGCGGTACGAGTTGACGTTTTTATTGGTACCATTTTTGAGCACGTGACATTTTTTGATCGTTTTTTATTTCGATTTTTAGGAGGTTAGAATGAACAAAAATCAGCAATTCATGAATTTCTTTTGGGGGAGGCGTTTATATCGTTCCGCATGTGGTAAAATTGATAAAGCAGTTTTATTCTTCGTGTCAGTACGGTTATGGCGATGCCTCATTTATATAATTTTTTTAGGTTTTGGCGCTTTTATTCAATAAAAACAATTTTATATAAAAAATAATTATTTTTGCATCGCTTTATTCTGCGAGCTATAACTTTTTAATTTTTTCGCTGATGATGCTGCATGGTGGCTCGTTTTTTTGCGGGACAAGATGATGTTTACAGCAGTACCATGTTTATTTATGTCGATCTTTTTGATCACGTGTTATTCTACTTTGTTCGGCGGTATGATGATAAAGCATTGATTTTTTGCTTTGTTTTTTATTTTTTAAGGGTTCACTAAAGGGGTTAGTAATACGGACGCAGCAATACCAAATATGTGTACTTTTATTGTTGTGGTTTTTTTATTTACAGGAAGAAATGAATTTATTGGGGAATATTTTTTTTTTCCTTTAATTTGAAATTTTTTTTTTACACTTGTGATTTTTATTTTTTTAACTTTTTTACTTTGTCTCAGGGTGGGACATCACTGTATTTTATCAGATCACTGGTGTGACAGTGTGCACAGCACTCTGTCACACCAGCGATCGCTCTGTCAGTGCTGCATGCTTCTCAGTGCCTGCTTTAGCAGGCACTGAGGAACCCGCCTCCCTGCAGGACCCGGCGGCCATCTTGGATCCGGTGTCCTGCAGGGAAGAGGCCTTCAAAACAGCGCGGTCACATCGCGCTGTTCTGAGGGCCTCAGGGGGGCACGCAGGGAGCCCCCTCCTTGCGCGATGCTCCCCTGTGCCCCCGGTACACCGCAATCATGTTTGATCGCGGTGTGCCAGTGGTTAATGTGCTGGGAGCGGTCTGTGACCGCTCCTGACACACAGTCCCGGGTGTCAGCTGTGATAATCAGCTGACACCCGGTGGCGAATAGCTGCTCTCCCCCCGGGAGCGCAGCTGATCGCTTGGACGTACTATCCCGTCCATGGTCAGATTGTCACGGGTTTTATGGACGGGATAGTACGTCCAATGGCAGAGAGGGGTTAAATGCCCTTGTGGTCTGGTTTATATAGGTGAAACAACACAGCGTATCAAAGATAGAGTGTCAAAACACAAGTCCACAATTAGATGCCGAAATTCCCTTCTCCCTATCCGACAACATTTTATCAACTCAGGACATAATGTGAGTCAGCTGAGATACCAAGTTATCGAACAAATCCCCTTACCACGACGTGGCGGTGACAGAGTGACAATGCTCAAGAAAAGGGAAGCGTACTGGATTCACACACTCCAGAAGCTTACGCCTAAGGACTAAATAGGGACTATGATTTGTAGTCTTTTTTGTGATGCGTTTTCTGTTGTCATCTTCTATCATCTTATGCATACGTCATTTCATATTAATGTATTTCTGAGACCCTAATATATATTGTGTTTTGGGTAATCTATTTATATATTCAGATGTTAGTTCATTTTACTGCATTATTTTAACCAATATACCATCTGCTTGGTTCCTAACATATCTTTCCTCTATTACAGAGCCTACTCTATTGATAAGTCCTTTCTACATTCAACCCTACGTTGTCACCATTTATTCTCCTCTCCCCTTATGTTACCACTGCTGCCATCACTATTCTTCAGCAATGAAGCATATCGCTCCATCCACCCACCGCTTCATTTTCACCCATCACCTCTGGAACTCAGACTCTGTACACCTCCCACTTGTGAATCACAAGCGTCACCGCTCGGCTCCGGCCACCCTCCCTTTGCTCCCATTCTCTGCCCTCTGGAACGCAAGTGACACCCATTTCCTGCCTGTGGAACGCAAATGCCACTTCCGGCTTCCGCCCACGCCGGCCCACAGGCAAACACTACTCAGGCACAACATGAGCGCTCTCTGCTCCAGCCTCGACTTGCGGTGGATTCCGCGTCCTGGCCAGTCTGCCTGTCTCACCACTGGGTAAGCGCTGCCTGCACCATCTATTCACAGGTTTACATGAAGCACCACTGCGTTTCACTATGCTTTAGTATGCTTATACCGCCATATCTGATACCTTTTTACCTCCACAGCCTCCTACTGTTGGGATTAATCCCATTCATAGCACATCCAGCATATGGGTATGTGACTATACATCTGTGTACACATCGTCTGTATATATGTCCTCAAGTCCATATGAGCACCATCACTTCTCACTATGCTCTTGTGTCCTCATGTCTGCATACCTGATACCTGTGCTTTATTACCCCCGCAGTCTCTCAACTTACCTTGTGATTAATCTCAATCACTGCACTTCTTACATATGGGTATGTTATTATATAGCCTATTGCAGCCTATGATGTTTTACATTTTAACCTGCCTCCTACAACATTTATTTTCTGTACTACAGTCTGTATACTGTGTGGATTCACACTGTCGCTCCAGCATCTCTATTACTACTTTAGGTATGGCTATCTAAATACTACTTTTCATATTTATTGACTAACGGCAACTCTAGTGCTCTTTCTTCTGGTCCCTTGACTTATTTTACTTTTATGTTATCATAGCCCCATATGCTTTGTGCAACTAATAAGTACCTAATTTGTGCAGTCAACCCATTTTTGTATATACTTTCTTTACGCACCACTTATTATTTTGTATATATTTCTTTATAGCACACTGATGAAGGTCTTGTATAGACCGAAACGTTTGTGGCTATTGTATGTATTGCACAAATAAATACATTTTGTTTTGCACTTTGGAGTGTGCCCGGTCTTCTCACAGAAGCCCAGGTGTCCTCGACCATGACTACGGTCCTGGCCGACCCTTACATAGGCATAAAGAAAAATAGCTGCTGCTGCCCTGTGGCTGGTGGATGCATCCTCCAGGAGATTTTGGATCCAGTTGGATGAAAATGTAGGGGGGCTACACTGCTGGAGTAAATAAAATCTTCAGAAATAATGAAGAAAAGGTTTGAAAAAGATGCTGGTATGGCGTTGAATCGCGTTGTAAATTAAAAGCCTTTTCCTCATAATTTCTGAAGAATTTATTCACTCCATATTCATCCAGCTGGATTCAGCTGGGGAAGCAACATTCACCATCCATCCTGACGGAACTGGAGAGGATCTGCAAGGAAGAATGGCAGAGGATCCCCAAATCCAGGTGTGAAAAACTTGTTGCATCATTCCCAAGAAGACTCATGACTGTACTAGCTCAAAAGGGTGCTTCTACTCAATACTGAGCAGAAGGTCTGAATAGTTATGACCATGTGATATTTCAGTTTTTCTTTTTTAATAAATTTGCAAAAATTTCTACTTTTCTGGTTTTTCAGTCAAGATGGGGTGCAGAGTGTACATTAATGAGAAAAAAATGAGCTTTTTTGAATTTACCAAATGGCTGCAAAGAAACAAAGAGTGAAAAATTTAAAGGGGTCTGAATACTTTCTGTACCCTTTGTTGAGTTAGGAAAAAAAATACTGTTTACAATATGTATATATTTTACTAATAAATAAAACTATATCATGAACAGAGATCACACAGAAGCTGTCAGCACCCACCCATGTAGCTTTATATAGCTATGTAGTGCTCTTATACACAGCGTATGTTTGCAGTAGACAATCTTGAATTAGTTATTTTAATCCCAATGTAATACTAAAAGATGAAAGCTCTACAAATAAAATGTGTAAAACAAAGGTTCCCAAGCTTTGTGACACATCAGCTGATTTCATATGATTTGTTGCATGACACTAATGATAAAACAAACATAAAACAACATGTCACCTTAAACACATGAATATCTGGAGACCTGAAAAGCAAACAGATTCAGAATTAATTTCCATCATTTACACAAACTGCTGTGTCTCATCTATCATGCCATCCCAGTAAATCTCATGACTCTTTTACCATGAGTATGTTTAATTGTTATGAATTACTTGGCTGTATTTAGACCATACAGTACTCGTGCATAAGATAGCCAGGATCAACGGACACAAAGACAATGTATCACAATTTTTACAAATTAATAATTATATAAAAATTGAACTACGAATGCAAGGCTACAGATCTGTTTTCACCACTGGAAGAGGTTACCTCTGCAGCCCTATTCTGAGCGGTGAGAGCAGGACTCTGGTGGTGACTTCTAACAGTGGGAAGAACAGGTCGGTAGCCTGAAATTACTAGTACAATACCAGGCTATCTGTGTGTTCTCACCAGCTAAGAAGTGAAATCATCACGCATCTGTACTCTGAACATTGGCTGCTCTGCTCAGTCCATGTAAAGCCTGAGGCCAGGGTCAGACATGCGAGAAACTCGCACGAGTCTCGCATGTCAATACCCGGCACTGAAGCCGGCACTAGGGACCGGAGTGTGCAGCTGCATAGAAATACATGCAGCCGCACGCTCCTTTCCAAGTGCCGGTGGCAGTGCAGTGTATTGACATGCGAGACTCGTGCGAGTTTCTCACATGTCTGACCCCTGCCTTATTCAGACACCCGTGATATATGGACATCTGAATGAGGCTTTATGCTTGCATCTGCAAAGGGCATAAGAAGAGATGACTTTATCATTGACTATACTGTAGCTGTGTGCATATTCAACTTTAATGTACAGAACACAGTATTCAGTGGCAAAGTCACTTCTTCTGATACCCTTTACAGATGCAGCAGTAAAGCCTTAGGGCCACAGCGATCCCACCAATGATCCGACGTGGATGGGATCGCTGGGACATCGTTAGCTGATCGCTGGTGAGCTGTCACATAGGCAGACTCACCAGCGATCAGGACCAGCGAGCACGCTGGTATCCAGGGTAAACATCGGGTAACTAAGCGCTGTGCGGCGCTTAGTTACCCCATGTGTACCCTGGATACCAGCTGTACGCGCTGGGAGCTCGCTGATCATTGGTCTGCCGCTGTTACACGCAGCGATGCGCCCTGGCCAGCGGGAGACCAACGATGAAAAAATGGTCCCGGCCATTCAACGACGATCAGCGACATCCAGCATGGGGGCCGGTCGTCGCTGCGTGTCACATGTAGCGAGATCGCTGGCTAGGTCGCTGTTGCGTCACAAAATCAGTGACGTTTCAGCGATCTCACTATGTGAGACAGGGGCTTTATTCAGAAGTCCATGTATCTTGGACATCTGATTGAGGCTTTACATTGGCATAGCAGACCTTAGTCAGTGTGCAGAGATTGCAGTGGAAAAAGAAAGTAAAAAAAATGTAAAAATGAAATTTGAATCACCCTTTTCTCATACATTAAAAATAAAGAAATTGAAATTTAAAAATAAACATTCAGTATTGCCACATTAGTAGAAGCCCTGCATATCAAAATATTTGTCATTAAGGCCTCTTTCACATTTCCGGCGGGCGCCTGGCGGCGCCCCCGGCATTTTGCCACAGCGCCGCATGTGAAAACCTTTCACACTTCCGGCGGCCAAAATGCGTTTTTTTGCCTGATGGTTTCTGATGCTTGGAGAGATAAGAAACCATCCGGCAAAAACAAAAAACGTTACATGCAGCGTTTTTTCCGGACGCCGCAATGTACATTTGCGCCGCATCCGGACAAAACCGCATGCAACACATTGACATGCGGCGCCATCCGGCGCTAATGCATGTCAATGCGAAAAAAGCCGCATGCGGCGCATCAGATTTTCAGATGCGGCGCTGCGGCAAAATGCCGGGGACGCCGCCAGGCGCCCGCCGGAAATGTGAAAGAGGCCTAACCTTTACAGTAAATGCCATAAATAGCAAAATAATCAAAATTCCCATTTTTTTGTCATCCACTAAAAAATTTAATAAAAGGCAATCAAAATATTATATGTGCCCTAAAATGAATGAAAAATCAATACATTAGCTCACCACACAAAAGACAAGCCTTAACATATCTCCAATGATAGGAGTAAAAACATGATGGGGCTCTTAGTGGTGCCACAAACCATATTATTTAAACTTCTGATTGTTTTTCTCAATAAATAAAAAAAATCAACACAAATTTGGTATCACCGTAATCTTACTGAACCGGTGAATCATGAGGAAAGGTCAATTTTATTATACAATGAACGTTAAAACCCAACAAAAAATTGTGTTTATTTACTGCATGTTTATATTGCAGTGGAGAGAGGGAAGCCACTTCAATTTTTGCGTCATTTAGCAAGAACGCTCAAATTGGCCCAGCCAGTGTTGTTTGGTGACATCGTCCACATGTTAGTGTCACATTGCTGTCACCAACAAACTCGCGTTGCACTGTGAGCCTTAACTTTATTCTCCCCCTTTCTTTGGCAAACGCCCAGAAGGGGAGGAATGACGAACACAAGCGAGTAGATCTCGCCCACATTTACTGCAGTTGTAATATAAGCTATCAGTACACTAGGTTTTCATGACAAATGTAAACAATTTTTCATATTTTATACCATAAAAAAAATCTTAAAAACAAATTGAAACCTTAATAAGTTATACTTTTTCACTTGTTGAAGGACATGTTTTCATGACACACTCCCTTAAAAGTGTTTTCCTACTAAAAATACTAGGATATTAGTTTAAGGAAGAGAAAACTGATGAACACAGCCTTATGCTGCATATGGTTTCATTGTAGCATGGACCAATAATAAGTCAACTAACTTTGATACCGGTATAGATCTACTGCCCTCAGAATCTAAATCCCACTTGGAAACTAAAGGTTATTATTTTCAGTGTCACTTTGATAAATATTACACTCAACTAATCAGTCCTCAACACGTCAAGAACGTTTTTGATGCTGATGTTTCTATTGAGTCAGCCTGGCTTTGTTATTCCATTATAAAGCCGGGTTTTATTATTATACACTGCTTTTATAAGTTAGCACAGATGTCAGGAAATACATTACGATTACAGCTATACCATCGTGTCCATCCCTCAAGCCCTCAGAATAAAACCTGAAGACCAGTACAAGGAAATTACTCATGTGACAAAGCACAGAGCTTGTCTGGCATTTTATGTGATTGCTCAAGACGAAAGATATGGGATGTATAAACTAATTCACAAAGAAGCAAATGACAGCCTAATCCAACGAAAAGAGGATTTAAGTATTGTAAGTGCAATCCATCTCTCCAGACATGGCAAAAACCACAAAACTGACATTTGCAAATGAACTCTGTGCTTCAAGATTTTCCAATTGTTAAATATAAAATACTTTTACTGTATTTTTTAACACTTCACTTTGCTATGCTTCATTTTTAAGGTCTCATTCAAGCGACTGCATTTGAAATGATTTATTACCTTACATCTAGAACTGCTTTACACCTACTGCAAATTCACAACTCATCCAAATGGCATTATTTTCTGATATATTGTGGAAAAATGAGCAGAACTGTCGAATAGTGGTGTCAGATAATCCAGAAAAAAGTCCTTATATCCAAATATATGCATAATCGATGTGGAAGAGACTAGAGATGAGCAAATATTTCATTGTTCGGTTCGAATTACGTTCGCCGAATTTGCAATATTCGTCAATTAATTTGTCGAATATTCGCTGAACCTAACCAATGCCGTTCACGCCAAAGGAAGGCAAAAATAAACGCATACACAGCACCTTATAACGGTCCCAAATGCTGCCAAAACACATCAAATTAGGGGCAGACACCAGGAAAGTGGCCTCAATTCACCCACAGTACAAATTGCAGCATGGAACTGCAGCCATAAGCCAGGCATGAGGTATCGGAGTCTGGGACAGCATTTATAGCTTTCAATTGAACTTCAAGATGAGGTTGGTGAGGGATCGGTGTAGACCCCCTTTGCTGGAAGCCCTGATACCATATGCAATACCTCTACCTGCTTTCATGCTGAGCCACACTCAGGTAGAACAAATAGCAGTTTTCTAGACCAACATTGTCAGAAAAATTTAAGGATAGCAAAACGGATAGATGAGTCCAAGGAAGTGGAGGCCTGACGGTCTCGGAGGCCTACTGTTACAGGCAACACGCATGAAGGAGACCCAACCAGGAGTCTACACATTTACAAAAATTATAGCAGACACCACAGAAGTGGCATCAATTTCACCACAGTAGAAACAGTATAATTGGGACCGACAGTTCTTCCACTACACCCAATCCAGCAGAAGAACACCCAACCATGAGTGTTCACGTTTCCAAAAATTATTGGCAGACACCACCAAAGTGGCATCAATTTCACCACAGTAGAAATAGTATAATAGGGACTGGTAGGTCTTCCACTACACCCAATACAGCACATGGACACCCAACAAGGAGTGTTCACGTTTCCAAACAATATTGGCAGACACCACCAAAGTGACATCAATTTCACCACAGTAGAAATAGTATAATAGGGACTGGTAGGTCTTCCACTACACCAGTACAGCACATGGACACCCAACAAGGAGTCTTCACGTTTCCAAACAATATTGGCAGACACCACCAAAGTGGCATCAATTTCACCACAATAGAAATAGTATAATAGGGACCGACAGGTCTTTCACTACACCCAATACAGCACATGGACACCCAACAAGGAGTGTTCACATTTCCAAAAATTATTGGCAGACACCACCAAAGAGGCAACAATTTCACCACAGTAGAAATAATATAATAGGGACCAACAGTTCTTCCACTACACCCAATGCAGCAGATGGACACCCAACAAGGAGCGTTCACATTTAAATAAATGAGGGCCTTATACCACAGAAGTGACATCAATTTCACCACAGTAGAAATATTATATTAGGGGCCGACAGTTCGTCTACTACACCCAATGCAGCAGATGGACACCCAACAAGCAGTGTTCACATTTAATGAAATGATGAAATGAGTGCCTTACAGGACAGAAGTGGCATAAAGTTCACCACAGTAGAAATAGTATAAAAGGGACCGACAGTTCTTCCACTATACCCAATCCAGCAGATGAACATCCAGCCAGGAGTGTTCACATTTCCAAAAAATATTGGCAGACACCACCATAGTGTCATCATTTTCACCACAATAGAAATAGTATAATAGGGACCAACAGTCTTCCACTACACATTACAGCAGATGAACACCCAACCAGGAGTGTTCACATTTCCAAAAATTATTGGTAGACATCACCAAAGTGGTATCAATTTCACCACAGTAGAAATAGTATAATAGGGACCGACAGGTCTCTCACTACACACAATGCAGCAGTTGGACACCCAACAAGGAGTGTTCACATTTAATGAAATGAGCGCCTTACACCACAGAAGTGGCATACATTTCACCACAGTAGAAATAGTATAATAGGGGCCGACAGTTCTGCCACTACACCTAATACATGAGATGAACACCGAACCAGGAGTGCTCACATTTCCAAAAAAATATTGGCAGACACCACCAAAGTGGCATCAATTTCACCACAGTAGAAATAGTATAATAGGTGCCGACAGATCTTCCACTACAGTCAATGCACCAGATGGACACCCAACAAGAAGTGTTCACATTTAAAGAAATGAGGATTTTACACCGTAGAAGTGGCATCAATTTCACAACAGTAGAAATATTATAATAGGGACCGACAGTTCTTCCACTACACCCAACCAGGAGTGTTCACATTTTAAAAACTGAGTGCCTGACATCAACGAAGTGGAATAACTATCAAAGAATAGAAATAGTATAATTGGGACCGAGACGTCTTCCAGTACAGCTAACCCAGCAGATGTAGACCAAATGTGACTGTTCACATTTCCACATATTTGTGTTAACAGCAGCAGCAGTCACAGAAACCACAATAAAGATATCACAGAGTGCAGTTACGTGACATTAATACATCACACTAAAAAGTGCAATATCACCTAGTATGTACAGTCTGCGATTGGGGTGCAAAAGTCCTTGGAGATCCATGACTTTTTCATATTAATGAAAGTTAGGCAGTCTACACTTTCAGGGCACAGCTGGCTGCACTTATCTGTCAGGACACCACCAGCAATGCTGAAGACATGTTCTAAGAGAACACTGGCTGCCAGACACGATAAAATCTCCAAGGCGTGTGAGGCGAGCTCAGGCCACTCATCAATTTTGGAAGATCAAAATGTGAAATGGTTCAAGCCCTCCCTGATGGTATTGATATTTAGTTCTAGATACTCCTGTACGATCCTCTCCATTCGTTCACCATGTGTAAGACTTGGCTCTGTTGTGCTGGTGCACGAGTTGATCTAAAAAAGTGTCAAAGAAATTGCTTCTTCCACTTCCACCACTGCTGCTGCGGCTAATGTTTTGGTGTTGACAAATTGACGTGCTTGAGGTTGGAAGTCTACAGCTGCGATGCAAACTTTGTGCTTCACTGCAGTCTTGGAGAAAAGCTCTCTTAAGGTTGAATAAAAGCGTGTTTCGATAATCCAGTATTCGCGGGTTGGGTCCCTTTCTAGAACGGGAATCATCTGGCAAAATTTGGTTTTATGACGTGGATCTAACAGAGTCGCAACCCAGTGGTCAGCATTATTCGCAATCATAACTATACTGGGATTATGTTGCAGATAGTGCAGCAAGAAGGCACTCATATGTCGGGCTCTACAATGAGGTCCAAGCCCATGCTGCGTTGGTGGCTGGGTAATAAGGAGGCTCGTTTCCTCCGTCCCCTCTCTCCAACCACAAACAACAGAGAGGGAGGATTATCCTATTCATCTGACAGTTGCTCGCCCATCACCTCTTCCTCCTCCATTTGATCTTTCATCTTCGATATCAGTTTGTCTGTTATTACCAGCCCCCCTCATGTAGTAATTCACTCTCCCTTGGCACACGCCTGTGTGACAACAGGCTTGAACTTAGAGACAATGTTATCCCTTCCAAATACTCCTTTGCTTCCTCCTCTTCTTCTGGGACCACCATCTCGTCCCGCAGGCTATTCAAAGTCTGCTCCAGCATACAGATGACCGGAATAGTAATTCTTGTGACAGAATTGTCAGTGCTAACCATCTTAGTAGCCATTTAGAAACTGTGCAGAAGGGTGCAGAGGTCCTTAATCTGTTCCCACTCTGTAAACGTGATATGCGCCACGCCCGTACTGCGTTGGCCCAGGCTATATGACATGGCATACAGTGTCAGGGCTCGTTGCTGCTGCCACAGTCACTGCAAAATGTGCAGAGTGGAATTCCACCATGTCAGCACATCGCATATCAACCTGTTAACTGGCATGGACAAAGACCTCTGTATGATGACCAGAGGGGTGCGAACGGGGGAAATGAGCACACAGCTTATGTGCTTTCTGGAACAGCTCACCCAGGCCAGGATAGTGGCTGAGAAAATGCTGTACCACCAGGTTGAGGGCGTGAGCCATGCAAGGCACGTGTGTGAGCTTGCCTCCCGTAGTGCCGCCACCAGGCTCACACCATTATCGGACACAGCCTTCCCTGGATGCAGGTTCAGTGGAGACAACCATTGATCAAACTCAACCTGGAGAGCTGTCCACAACACTTCAGCTGTATGACTGCGATTTCCAAGGCATGGCAATTTTAAGACTGCCTAATTGTGTTGAGCCCTGGCTGCGCAGTATGGAGGTGGTGGGGGTTCACTCTGCACTATTGGAACGCGTGTATCGTTAAGGCAGAGGTTATGGGCACAGGTGGAGGTCTTAGAAGAGATAGAGGAGGCAGAAGCAGTGTAGGAAGTATTACATGTAGAGTTTTGTCCTGCAAGCCTTGGGGATTCAAAGACTTGTGGAGCAGTGCCTGTCCCCACTGCCACCAGAGTCACCCAGTGCACAGTCAGAGAGACGTAACGCTCTTGGTCATGCTTAATTGTCCAAGTGTCTGTGGTGAAATGCACCCTGGCAGACAGATTTTGTCAAGGAATAGGTGGTATTGTCTGTGACATGCTGGTGTAACACAGGCGCTTCTTTCCTAGAAAAGTAATGGCGACTGGATAATTGAGACTGGGGTACTGCGACGGCCATCAGCTTTCAGAAACCATCTGTATCTACCAGGCGGAAAGGCAGCATTTCCGTGGCCAACAAATTGGAGATGGTGTGTGATGATATTGCAAGCTTCATGTCTTGTGCTGTTGCTAGAGCTACCACCCCCACTGTTTGCAAGCACAGGGCAAAGTGCCCCTCCCTCCTTCTCTCTGCAGCGCACTCGATCTCTCATCCCTCCCACCTCAGGAATTTTCCTTTGTCTTAGCAAACCCTGCAAAAGTCCTATAGCAGCCATTTTGGAGAATTCATTCTTTTTTGGAATAACACGGTGGAGCATTCGCTAGAAACACGAAAGTTACTGTGTTGAACCATGCGCCGACGGGCATCGTTCCCGTGGTACTGGTAAACCCGTAACTCCAACAGAACCCGAGAAATGGAATTCTCGGGTGTCCCATGAACTAGCCCACCCAAGTGTGGGCTCATTGGAACCGTCATTCTAGAGTGAGATCATTGATAGGTCTGCCGTTATTCTGATAGGTTCACAGGACGAGTTATGAACCTTATGATATCGCAGAGCTCAAACCATAGCTTGCAGCCAGGGGAGGTGGCCAGAGGACCAGCCCTTTTTGTGAGGTCAGAAGCTGACATGCATAAGTCTTACAGTGAAGTTCCTTAGTGTCTTTCTGCTGGGATGTCCTGAGTAAGAGATCTCCCAATGAACTATGACGTGTGGCTCCTTCCCCCAGCCTGGCTTGCCTGTATATGATCTAACAACCATGTGAGTGATTTTCATTCTTAATCCTATTTTATTTTATAACTGCATCTGTACATAACTATATTGTCTCAGTTTGTTACATCTTTTGTTATATTATATAAGCACTGCCTGGTTTTTAAGGAATAAACCTATAAATTTATTAGTTTGTTTCTCCTGCTCTATAAACGAATTTGCACGTGCCTGAAGCACTACGCTACTGTTTTGGGGTTGCTACGGACCCTCTTGATAAATTGTTCATCAAAAGCCGTAGCTGGTGGCAGCTAAAAAAAAGGGTGTAAAGTGTTAATCTATTGGGTGACGCTGGCAGTGACGCAGCGGGGTTTATAAGGGTACTGCCTGGCTGCAGGAGTAATTATAATTCCCTCACTGCAGCGTGCCCAATAGCCAGCACACATCCAAGTGACCCGTCTGGCGACTAATTATCCTAGGTGCAGTTCCCTGACTGACCTGAGGTAAGGGGGGCGCCAGAGAGCTGCAAGTTCCTAAGTGGAAGTGGGATAGTTATAAATCCCTGCAGTTTATTGGGTCGACGGCAGCAGCCGTCGTGTGTGTGCACGTTCCATCACAAGCCGTGACCCCCGGGCTACCGTGTGGCGGACCTTGTGCCCGTTCATCACATATTGGTGGCAGAGCGGTGGGATTATAGAGCATTAGTGATCTGGTTTGAGCAATCATTCCATTCACTAAAAAACTTGCACGGTTCTTCAGCGACCCTGCAACTAAAGTTTTGGAGAACAGACTCAGTGTTTATTAGTCCTGAGACAATTGTGTGTACTTGCGGTTACCCCTCCCTTCTCTTTGTTTTTCTATCCTATCTTTTATTTGGCAAACATGGCTACAATAGGAGCAAGTTGGTACAAACTGCAGAAAAGGGACACTCTTGCTGGAATATGCATTTCCCGAGGCCTTGACCCCAGGGGCCAAACCAAAGCTCAACTGATCAAGGTCCTGATGCCACAGGACCACGCTGAGAGCGAGGAGGGCACAGAAGCCGGCCCAAGCCAAGGTGGGGCGGCAGCAGAGGCCCAAACCCTGCAGGCTTACAACCAGGGCGGGATGGACCCTTACCTGCAGGCGGCCCTGGAGGAACTCCCCACCGACGACCGGGGGGAGCGCCTGAAGCTGATTCAGCAATACCAGCAGGAGGCCCGAGCCGAGCGCCAAGCCCAGCGAGAGGCTGAGAGAGCCGAGCGCCAAGCCCAGCGAGAGGCTGAGAGAGCCGAGCGGGAGGCTGAGAGAGCCCGAGCCGAGGGGCAGCCCAAGCGCAGAGAGCCCATGAGCTGGAGATGGTCCAGCGAGGGGCAATGCCCTCCACAGCTCAGAGCAGTGTGCCCAGCAGCACTCAGAGTCCCAAGCCCCGGCCGGAGCACTTTCCCGTGCTGGAAAGGGACGGAGACTTGGACACTTTTCTGCGGGCCTTTGAGAAAGTCTGCAGACAGTACCGGCTGCCTGCCGACCAATGGGCCAGGTACTTGACCCCCGGGCTAAAGGGCAAAGCTTTGGAGGCGTTTGCTTCCCTCGCGCCAGATCAAGACAGTGACTATGAGGCCATCAAGCAGGCCCTGATTGCCAAGTACCAGCTAACCCCTGAGGTATACCGAAAGAAGTTCCGGAACCTCCAACGTGGCCCACATGACAGCTATAGTGATGTGGTGCAAGGACTCAGGACCCACTTTGACCAGTGGATCCAGGGACTGTCAGTTGACACCTATGAGGAGCTGAAAGACCTGATGATCAAAGACCAGTTCCTGCATCTGTGCCCAGCTGAGGTCCGACAGTTCATCCTGGACCGAGAACCAGAGGACGCGGTCACAACAGCCCGGATCGCCGACAGCTATGAGGCCAACCGGAAACCCGAGGTGCGGAAGCCCGTCGCCACCCGCTGGGGAGGGGGTAAGCCTGCAACAAACCCCAGTGCCCCTGCCAGTCGTCCCTCTGGAGGCACTATCCCCTTTGCCAGCACCAGGCCTACATCAGACCCCCGCCAGTGTTTCTCCTGTAAAAGGACTGGTCACATCAGCGCCACCTGTCCGGAGAGGCAGAAGAACCCCCCAGCCAAGGCCTCCGGGCCCAACGCCTCTGTTCTTTTGGTGGGTGGTGTGGTGGGGAGGGTTGATGACAATGTGCAGCCCGTCCGCGTGGGGGCCCGTCTTGCTACAGGCCTCAAGGACACCGGGGCTGAACGAACCCTCATCCGACCCGAACTGGCGGCCCCTGAAGAGTTGACTCCGGGGAAAACCTTAACTGTCACAGGGATTGGGGCGTCCACTACCCCTTGCCGATAGCCCGAGTTTTCATTGACTGGGGTGCCGGGAGCGGGGTGAAGGAAGTGGGGGTGTCCGAAAACCTGCCCACTGATGTTTTATTGGGGACTGATCTGGGGAGGATGGTGGCGTACTATGTCCCTGACACCCCTTCCCAATCTGATAATAAGGTTAACGTTAACCATGATGTTGATGTTGATGATGATGGGAAACTGATTGTGTTACCTGCTAATGCTTTGCGAAGTGATGATGCAACTGATAACCTTTCTTTCCCTAGGACTGATGTTGATAGTGATGTATCTGTGCCATCTGAATCTGTTAACCCTTTCTCTGAAGTGGTAGATGTGTCCACAGGTACAGGAGCGTTCAGTCCCGTCGCTCTGCGGAGTGAGACGGCTGAGGAACCCCTAGCAGGAGCAAGCGACAGTGCTCAAGGAAATGGGGAGGTGCATGGGAACCGGGAGGAAGGTGACGCCATGACACTGACCAGTGCCACCGAGGAAGGTAACTGGCCCATAAGTAGCACTGCTCCTGAAGTGTTGGGGGTGGATGGGGAGGTAGAGCCCATAGCAGCGCAGGCTGATGGGTCTATAGAAATCCCCGGGGAGACTGCATATGTAGCTGCTGTCACCCGCAGTCAGAGTGCCCGGATCGCAGGTAGCGCCCTGCCATCTGGACCCTCCTCCGCTACAGGAGAGACTGAACCAGAGGTGGACCCAGAGCCGGTCCCAGAGGGTCCCAGTGAGGGAGGAACCCTGACGTCACTTCTGGCTGCCTCCAGCCAGGAGTTCCAGGCCGCTCTGCACTCAGATGCGAGCCTGGAGAACTTGAGGCACCTCCCGAGACGCCCACCTCCGTGACTGATAAGGAGAGGGTGTTCTGGGAACGAGGAAGGTTGTACCGGGAGACAGTACCCGGAGATTCCCAAAAGGAGTGTTGAGGGGAAACAGCTGGTCGTCCCGCACCAGTTCCGAGGTGAGTTGTTGAGGATTGCCCATGAGATTCCACTCGCTGGACACTTGGGGATCAGCAAAACTAAGGCACGGCTGTCTCAACACTTCTATTGGCCCAAGATGGGGACAGATGTGACTAACTACTGCCGCTCCTGTATCACCTGTCAAAGAGTGGGGAAGGCGGGGCCTGCTCTTAAGGCTCCCCTGATCCCGTTGCCAGTGATAGAGGAGCCTTTTCAGAGGATCGCGGTGGACATTGTGGGCCCGCTGGCCGTCCCCAGCAGCTCTGGAAAGCAATACATCCTTACTGTGGTAGACTACGCTACCCGGTACCCGGAGGCAGTAGCTCTGTCCTCAACTAGGGCAGATAAGGTGGCGGATGCACTGGTGACCATCTTTTCACGGGTAGGATTTCCCAGGGAGATGCTTACCGATCAAGGGACTCAATTTATGTCTCGCCTAATGAAGGCTCTCTGCAGCAAAATGCAGGTGACGCGTATGGTATCGAGTGCGTATCACCCACAGACCAATGGTTTGTGTGAGCGCTTTAACGGTACCCTCAAACAGATGCTCCGCATGCTGGTTGAGACCCAGGGACGCGATTGGGAGCGGTACCTCCCACACCTGCTATTTGCCTACAGAGAAGTCCCGCAGGCCTCGACGGGGTTCTCCCCCTTCGAGCTCCTGTATGGTAGGCGAGTCCGGGGACCCCTTGGGTTGATAAGAGAATCCTGGGAAGATAGCCAAACCCCACGGAAGTGTCCATCGTGGATTATGTCATGCGCTTCCGCGACAAGATGCAGACCTTGACGCAGTTGGTGCATGACAACATGACGCAGGCTCAGGCTGACCAGAAGCACTGGTACGACCAGAAAGCCCGGGAGCGGACCTACCAGGTGGGTCAAAAGGTGTGGGTGCTGGTCCCCGTACCAAAGGATAAGCTTCAGGCAGCCTGGAAGGCCCGTACGTCGTGCACCAACAGCTCAACCCAGCCACCTACGTGGTCACGCTTGACCACACTCGGGGTAGGCGCAAGGCCTTTCACGTCAACATGATGAAGGCCCATCACGAACGTGAAGCCTGCGTCCTACCGGTCTGCAATCTGCCCGAGGTCGGGGAAGAGGATCCCCTCCTAGACATGCTGGCCCAAGCTAATGCCAATGGGTCCATTGAGGACATGGAGGTAAATGCCTCGCTAACCGTCTCCCAGCGGTTGCAGTTGCTGACCACTCTGGAACCCTTCCGGGCCGAGTTCACGAACCGACCCTAAGGACCGAGTTGGCAGTCCACGAGGTGGACACCGGGAATCACGCCCCGTTACGGCGGACACCTTATCGGATCTCTGAGGAAGTGCAGCAGATTATGCGCCAGGAGATCCATGAGATGTTGCAGCTGGGGGTGATCCGGCCGTCCAAAAGCGCGTGGGCCTCACCTGTAGTTCTCGTGCCAAAAAAGGATCGGACCACCCGGTTCTGCGTGGACTACAGGGGGCTCAACGCCATCACTACCTCTGATGTGCACCCAATGCCACGCATCGAGGATCTGCTGGAGCGGTTGGCGAATGCCAAGTACATATCCATCATGGATCTGAGCCGGGGATACTGGCAGATTCCCCTGAGCCCTGCGGCGCAGGAGAAATCTGCCTTTATCACCCCTTTTGGACTGTACGAGTCCACGGTCATGCCTTTCGGCATGAAGAATGCCCCTGCCACTTTCCAGCGGATGGTCAACCACCTGCTTCAGGGACTGGAGGAGTACGCTGTGGCGTACCTGGACGACATTGCCGTCTTCAGTTCCACCTGGGAGGAACACCTTCAGCATCTCCAGGAGGTGCTCAAGCGTATTCACCAGGCAGGTCTGACCATCAAGCCGGGAAAATGCCAGATGGGCATGAGGGAGGTCCACTACCTGGGGCACCGGGTAGGCGGGGGTTCCATGAGTCCAGAGCCCGAGAAAGTGGACGCGATCGTGTCCTGGCCCACCCCCAGGACCAAAAAGCAGGTGAAGTCCTTCCTGGGCACTGCAGGGTACTATAAGCTTTCGTACCGAACTATAGCGCCATTGCAAAACCCTTGACGGACCTCACCAAGGGCGGTCTACCCCAAACAGTCAACTGGACAGATGGCTGTGAGGCGGCATTCCGAGCTTGAAAACAGCCCTGTGCAGCTCTCCAGTGTTGAAAGCCGTCGACAGCAGTCGGCCATTCCTGGTACAGACTGACGCCAGCGAATTTGGCCTCGGTGCTGTACTCAGCCAGGTTGATTCGGGGAACCAGGAGCACCCCGTGTTGTACCTGAGCCGGAAACTTCTGCCAAGGGAAGTGGCATACTCCACCATCGAGAAGGAGTGCCTGGCCATGGTCTGGGCACTGCCACGTTTGCAGCCCTACCTGTACGGGCGCACCTTCAAGGTGGTCACCGACCACAACCCTCTGAGCTGGCTGCACACAGTGTCCGGAACCAATGGTAGGTTGCTACGCTGGAGCCTTGCCCTGCAGCAGTATGATTTTGCCGTACAACACAAGAAAGGCAGTGATCATGGGAATGCTGATGGGTTATCACGACGTGGCGAACCCGCTGAGGTGCGCATGTCGGATTACCGACAGGTCATGCCTCCATAGCGCCCTCTAAAGGGGGGAGGTGTGATGATATTGCAAGCTTCATGTCTTGTGCTGTTGCTAGAGCTACCACCCCCACTGTTTGCAAGCACAGGGCAAAGTGCCCCTCCCTCCTTATCTCTGCAGCGCACTCGATCTCTCATCCCTCCCACCTCAGGAATTTTCCTTTGTCTTAGCAAACCCTGCAAAAGTCCTATAGCAGCCATTTTGGAGAATTCATTCTTTTTTGGAATAACACTGGTGGAGCATTCGCTAGAAACACGAAAGTTACTGTGTTGAACCATGCGCCGACGGGCATCGTTCCGTGGTACTGGTAAACCCGTAACTCCAACAGAACCCGAGAAATGGAATTCTCGGGTGCCCCATGAACTAGCCCACCCAAGTGTGGGCTCATTGGAACCGTCATTCTAGAGTGAGATCATTGATAGGTCTGCCGTTATTCTGATAGGTTCACAGGACGAGTTATGAACCTTATGATATCGCAGAGCTCAAACCATAGCTTGCAGCCAGGGAGGTGGCCAGAGGACCCGCCCTTTTTGTGAGGTCAGAAGCTGACATGCATAAGTCTTACAGTGAAGTTCCTTAGTGTC
>JARQOD010000001.1:578659290-578680595 GCA_033576555.1 Oophaga sylvatica | reverse complement strand
CATTAAAGACAGCTGATTTACTTAGTCACCTTTATAAAAGACTCCGGTCCACAGACTCAATTAATCAGTCAGACTCTAACCGCTACAACATGGGCAAGACCAAAGGGCTTTATAAGGATATCAGGAACAAGATCATAGACCTGCACAAACCTGGAATGGCTACAAAGCCATAAGTAAGACGCTGGGTGAGAAAGAGACAACTGTGTAATAGTAAGAAAATGGAAGAAATATAAAATGCCTGTCAATCAACATCGATGTGGGGCACAAGGCAAAATCGCACCTTGTGGGGTATCCTTGATCATGCGGAAGGTGAGAGATCAGCCTAAAACTACACGGGGGGAATTTGTTAATGATTTCAAGGCAGCTGGGACCACAGTCGCCAACAAAACCATTAGTAACACATTATGCAGTAAAGGTTTAAAATCCTGCAATAATTGGCAGAAGGTGCTGAGGTCAGATGATACAAAAATTGAGCTCTATGGCATTAACTCAACTTCCCGTGTTTGGAGGAAGAGAAATGCTGCCTATGACCCAAAAAACAGTGTCCCCACTGTCAAGCTTGGAGGTGGAAACATTATGCTTTGGGGGTGTTCCTCTGCTAAGTGCACATGACTACTTCACAACATCAATGGGAGAATGGATGAAGCCATGTACCGTAAAATCCTGAGTGACAACCTCCTTCCCAATGCCAGGACATTAAAAATGGATTGTGGCTGGGTCTTCCAGCAAGAAAATGACCCAAAACATACAGCCAAGGCAACAAAGGAGTGGCTCAAAAAAAAAGCACATTGAGGTCATGGAGTCTCCAGACCTTAATCTCATAGAAAACTTATAGAGGGAGTTGAAGCTCCGAGTTGCCATGCGACAGCCTCAAAATCTTAATGATTTAGAGATGATCTTCAAAGAAGAGTGGACCAAAATTCCTCCTGACATGTGTACAAACCTCATCAATTACAAAACTGCTGTACTTGCCAACAAGGGTTTTACCACCAAGTATTAAGTCTTGTTTGCCAGAGGGATAAAATACTTATTTCTCACTGCAAAATGCAAATAACTTTATATAATTTATACAATGTAATTTTCTGATTTTATTTTTGATATTCTATCTCTCAATGTAAAATTAACCTACCCTTAAAATTATAGACCGTTCATGTCTTTGTCAGTGGGCAAACTTGCAAAATCAGCAAGTGATCAAATACTTATTTCCCCCACTGTAAGTACATCTGTACTAGTTTGTCTATCTTTAATGCCCACTGACTGGTGCACAGGTTAGTGTTGGCAATTTGTGCTTACACCACTCTGCCAATTTCAGGCCTGGTAATGGCTTTTTCTTATTAGGTTGGATCCTATAGGTGAACTTAAGCGGGATTTTTACCACTGTTGTTATCATACATGCTCCTGTATTTCACATGTGTAACCCTATTAGAGATGGTTTTGTTATTTGCACATTTGGTCTCATATTTTGCTTATTCATGTATTAGTGGAGCTCCACATATTAGTTGTCCCATATGGATATTTTTCAGGGATGTCTTATGATCACCATGTTGTATACATGTTTTTAGATGTTTTTAACATTCCATTTCTGTATGTCCGAGGTTCCTAATAAAGTTTTATGTGGATTTATAATTATATTTCATCAGGTGTACACACCACTTTTTGTTTGGTCTTTTTCTTCTTAAGTGCACACTCGTTTTCCATGCAAGGTGTAGCACCGTTATTGATGTACAGTATTATTTATTCTCTTATTGATGGAAGTGCACCCTATCTACCTTCATATTGTAATGGGGGCCAGGGCAGTAGTTGTGGCTCTCAATGGGCACTTTGTCGTACCCTGGCCTCCCACCACATAAATACATTGTCTCTGTTGTAGTGTACCTTCTAGTCCACTTTCCTGTCTGTCAGGGTCCTCTCTTATCTTCCCCTTCATCTGCACACAATGACAGGCAGAGTCCGGATCCATTTTTAAACAAACTCAGTTCCTTACACAGCTCGTCCAGTACTGTCACAGGTACAGCACAAGTTCCTTCACAAAGCATAGCATTTCCTTTCCCTGTGCTGTCCCTCACTTCTTCAGGAATATCGCAGGGTCGTACTGTTGCCTTCGGTACCTCAGCGCTCTGTCTGGCCAGCCTAACTCGCTCGCTTCAGGAGTCTCCAGTCCGTATCGCCCCGGACATCTGGAGTCGATCCCATGTAATTAGCTGTCACCATATTGATGCCACCCTGTAATCCTCCACCTCCCAGGTGACTGTTAGCTCCTAGGCCTGGACGAGCTGTGGTTTTCAGCTTTAAAGATGTGGGGCACAACTGCCCTGTCCGTGCTCCCAGGCCCTACTGAATAACAATTAATCCAAGAAATGTCCACATGGTTAAATAACTGGCACTTCAAAAATCAGATAATCGCCATATTCGAATTTACATACTGATTGCCGAAGGAAGAGATCCAGAAAGTCAATAAAATTCAATAACTTTATTAAACAGAATAAATTAAAAAAGGAAATACAATAAAACAATACAATCAAATAATGTACCAGAGCTCCCTAACCAGGGGGGACACTGCGCTATAATCTATGACATGTATAATTGCATGCTCATGTATGAGACAGGCATATATTACATCTGGTACTGTGACCACAGAAGCAATAAATAGGCAAATAACATATCCTTATTCCCAAATTAATAAACCACTGACCAAACATTAGTCAAATAAAAGGTAGTAAATACATATTACCAGAAGGAATATATAGTAGAAAAGGATTGCCACATAGAGATTACAGCGTCCCTCCTCACCCCAACGCACGTTTCGCATCCAGATTCTTCAGGGGCCGTATCGGAGTTGGGCAGGTGGAGGTTTATATAGTGAGTTGGCATCAATACGAAGACAATATAGGGACATGTGATCGTGAGTACAGCTAACAATAATGTCGGAAGTTACCGACGCATGAGAACTCCTCCCCACTCCCCTAGAATAGCGTCACTTCCGGATATTCGCTCACCGTAACGCATGTGGAACGGAAGCGATCCGATATACTAGTGCATCCGGAAGTGAGGGGCAGGGGGAGAGCGCATGCGCACTATCCAGACATAAAACAGCCGCAAGAAGAACGATGTGCAAAATAAAGGAGAATACACAGCCATGAGGGGTGCACTTTTTAGAATGGTGTCACTTTTGGGTATTTTCTGCCATATAGACCCCTCAAAGTGACTTCAAATGTGAGGTGGTCCCTAAAAAAAATGGTTTTGTACAATTTGTTGTAAAAATGAGAAATCGCTGGTCAACTTTTAACTCTTATAACTTCGTAACAGAAAAAAAAATTTGGTTCCAAAATTGAGCTGATGTAAAGTAGACATGTGGGAAATATAATTTAGTAACTATTTTGTGTGACATATTTCTCTGTTTTAAGTGAATAAAAATTAAAAGTTTGAAAATTGCTAAATTTTCTAAATTTTCGCCATATTTCCATTTTTTCATAAATAAACGCAAGTTATATCGAAGACATTTTACCACTGTCATGAAGTACAATATGTCACGAGAAAACAATCAGTGGTCAGAGTTGTAAAAATTGGCCCGGTCATTAACGTGCAAACCACCCTTTATTTATAAACCTTGTTTCTATCGTTGTGATTTGATCTGAAGAGGAATAAGTCTTTGTTATAAAGACCGCTTGGACAATTTCTGGAGGATATTTATTGTGGCTTCTATTTATATTTGTTGGAACTTATAATGCTTATGAATAGAGATGAGCGACTTTGCCTCCGGGATGGTCGAGTCGGGTTTCGGACCACCCGACTTTCCCAAATGTCGAGTCGAACGAAATCGGCCGACTATCGGAAAAAGTCGAAGGTCCAACTGAAACGCGAACCGACCCCAATGCAAGTCAATGGGGAAGAAAAGTCGGCAGGGAGTGGAGGACAGTAAACACACCTACAGTGCCCATTTCAATGCTAACGACATCAATTCTTATTACTTAAGCTTGTCAACCGTAATTTACTTTATAATAATAGTTACGCATTGAAAACTGGGAATTATTTGGCTAAAGTTGTGGGGGGGAGCAGGGCCGGCTCCAGGTTTTCGTGGGCCCCGGGCGAAAGAGTCTCAGTGGGCCCCTTTAACACATACCACAATTCATGAAGCTCTGATACGGCAGATGTGTGGCCCAGCTGCGCTTGGTGCACATGTTCCCAGGAGAATGCACAGAAAGGTAATTACAAAGCACCTGATATTCATTCACATCTCACACTTCCCAGGAGCCACCAGAGGGAGCCCTTTAGATTCAGGTATATAGGGGTGTGGAGAGACGCAGCAGTAGGCATTCTAGCCAGAAAGTCATGCTATTTGTTGGTTGTACCTCAGACAGATGAGATCTCCTCAGGACACCAGAGTGAGAGGATTCCTGTCAGAGCTCAGACATTTCAGACGGTCTTTCTAGTCAGAGCTTTGTCTGAGCCAGAGCGTGTTCAGACGTGTGGTGATTCCTGTCAGATGAGACAGAGGAAAGATTGCAAGCTGTTACCTCAGAACAGGCTGACTGTTAGTTCCCTATGAACGTGGAAAGCGACTCTCGGAGCGAGCGTGAGTTCAGTCTGACAGAAGGTCCTGAGAGCTGCTCTGGACAGAGTCTATGAAGGAACAGAAGGAAGGGGACTACAGTTATTGTGACAACGAGTCGACTGAGAAACGGTCAGTGAGCTGTGGAAGGAAGCTGACGACTACACCTACTGTTGCCTGTGCTTATGTTAAGGGTGTGAGTAGGGCGACAGGTGAGTGGTAAAGAAGACGAAAGAGTGACTGAGGTGATATAGCAACGATAGCTGACCTCCACTCTGCCCAACCGGACGCCGGGTCCGAAGCTTGTTAGTTCCTTCACGGCTAGTAAGAGAAAACCGGTGACCCTGCTGGACTTCAGGTCGCAGAGGGTGGCCCAATTGTGCTGATACGTAACCGGGGTCAGGAAGAACAAGAGTCTAGCAGGGCCCTGCATATAAAGACTAGTTCTTGCCAAAAGAAGGCTCCACCACAATGTCGGCCGGGCGTAGCTGTTCTACACGGAGTTAAACTTCGCTTCATGCAAGTTAGGACTCACACACATTAAGAAGTAAGGAGGCCTTAAACCTATTCGGTGATTACCTGGATGTGCATCCTCCACCCTGAGCAGCTTCCCGGGACATACCTGCAAATACCACCAGTAAAGGTATGGAAAGAGACTGACTTGTGTGTGTCTGACTTATTGCCTGCACCCTGCACCGCCATATACTTTGAGGGATCCAGTCTTACCTGTGGAAGACTTAACATCTTGCTGCCCAGTAACAACCCCTCTGAGGATTAACCCTGCAGCGCTGGTCACCTTGATCAGAAACCACAGGTGGCGTCACGAACAATTCCTAAAATCCCCTGTAAATATCCCCCTTTGTATGAGTGCCCAGGGCAACGGATCGAGCTGTGCTACTTGTGACATTCCCCATAGACTTCAACGGGCTCGGTGCCGAGTACCCCATAACCCTGGTGTTGTGCGACTCACAGGCATAGTACAATGCCAAATACTTCACTTCTTACATTACATGAGTGATATCTATTGTTTATTCTATTTGTAAATTCACCACATAGTGCACCATACACAATGAGCTCCATACAGAATAGGCCCCATATGTGCTCCATATGATGCTCCATATATAATGGGCTCCATGTGATGCCCCATAAATAATGAACCCCATATGATGCTCTGGTATATGATGGGCCTCATATGATGCTCCAGAATATGATGGGCCCCATTTATAATGCTCCAGTGTATGATGAGCCCCATATAATGCTCCAAATATAATGGTCCCCATATATAATGCTCCATATAATGGGCTCCATGTGATGCCCCATAAATAATGAACCCCATATGATGCTCTAGTATATGATGGGCCCCATATGATGCTCCAGTATATGATGGGCCCCATGGATAATGCTCCAGTGTATGATGGGCCTATATAATGCTCCATATATTATGGGCCCTATATGATGCTCCAGTGTATAATGGGCCCTGTATATGATGCTCCAGTGTATGATGGGCCCCATTTATAATGCTCCAGTGTATAATTGGCCCTATCTATGATGCTCAAGTGTATGATGGGCCCCATATATAATTCTCCAGTGTATAATGCTCCCCATATATTGCTCCAAACATTAAAAAATGAAATACCTCTCCTCGATGGGCACTGCTCTACTCTGGACTCCTCAGCGTCGCCACCTTCCAGCTCTCTGCACTGTGACTGTTTAGGCAGAGGGCGCACAGACGTGACGTCAAGGCACTCTCTGACCTGAATGTCACTGTCAGGAAACGCGGAAGACGTCACAGCGGTGGAGCAGGGAGAGGTAAGTATTGCAAGTGCTGGGGCTCTGAGCAAGCAGGGGGGGCCCCGGCACTTGCCCGGGTGCGCCAGGTGCTGACGCCGGCACTAGGGGGGGTACAGTCCAGTTAGGGAGGTGGAAAAACTGGCATATGTTGAGGTGTAGGCTGGACGTTCAGCAGCTGCAAATGGAGGAATTGGAGAAGTCGGAGGAAGAGGAGGACAAAGCGAGCCATTTTGCTGGCAACCTATGTGTCATCAGGGAAGGTGGTACAAAATCCTTTGAAACCCAGGCATGGTTCATTTTAATGAAGGTGAGATCACCTACATTTTTGGTCGACAGCCGGGTCCTTCTTTCTGTCAGATTGATCCAGCAGCACTGAAGACTCTTTCTGATAGCACACTACCAGCAGGGCAAGCAAGCTCCTGTAAGGCATATTGTGCCAATTCAGGCCAGGTGTCCAGTTTACAGGCCAGTAGTCAAAGGTGAATGAACTGTGAGGGAGAACATCGATAGGGGAGGAGAGGTAATTTTGAACCATAGTTGACAACTGCTGTCTCCTGTCTGTTGCAATCGATTCAGTATTAACAGTCGTGTGAGCGGTACTCGAGAAATCAGTCCACAACATGGTCATGAAACCTCTGTCTCCAACGCCACTTCGGCTGTGTGCACACGAACACCTCTTCCATTTGGCCCCGTACGGCTAGTGGTAGAACCTGCACCGCTGATGTGTGCCTCTAACAAACGATTTAACAGAGTTGCTTGTTTGTTCACCAATATTAGCTCTAGGTTCTCCTGTGGCATGATGTTCCATAATTTACCTTTACAGCGTAGATCGAGGATGATGGCCAACCAGTAGTCGATGTCATCCTTCATAATTTTGGCAATGCGGGGGTCCCTTTTTAGGATCCGCAAGACATAATCACACATGTGGGCCAATGTTCCAGGTGTCAATGATGCACTGCCAGTGACTAAGGACCCTGTGTGGTCTGAAAAGGCGTAAGCAAGATGTTTTTATGGAACTACAATAAAGGATAAAGGTTTTTTTAATATCATAGCCTAAATTTCCTCTATCAAAATATGCCATTTTGCTGATGGCTAGATTTCCTCCGTTTTTTTGTATGAGATTTTGCATGGTGCCCCTCATCAATGTCAATTGACAGTCATTTTGTATTTCTTCCATTTTTTTTTACTATTGCACAGTTGTCCCCTTCTCACTCAGTGTCTTACTTATGATTTTGCAGCCCATTCCAGCTTTGTGCAGGTCTATGATCTTGTCCCTGACATCCTTATAAAGCTCTTTGGTTTTGCGCATGTTGTAGAGGTTAGAGTCTGACTGATTAACTGATTCTGTGGGCAGGAGTCTTTTATAAAGGTGACTATGTAAGACAGCTGTCTTTATTGCAGGTAACGAGTTGATTAGAAGCCTCTAACTGGTATGTAGGAGCCAGAACTCTTAATGGTTGGTAAGGGATTAAATACTTATTTCTCACTGCAAAATGCAAATAAATTTATATAATTCATACAATGTGATTTTCTGGAATTATTTTTGATATTCTATCTTTCAATGTTAAAGTTAACCTACCCTTAACCCCAAGGTTGTTTGCACTTTAATGACCGGGCCAATTTTTACAATTCTGACCACTGTCTTTTTATGAGGCTATAACTCTGGAACACTTCAACGGATCTTAGCGATTCTGAGAATATTTTCTCGTGATATATTGTACTTGATGATAGTGGTAAAATTTCTTCGATATAACTTGCGTTTATTTATGAAAAAAAGGAAATATGGTGAAAATTTTGAAAATTTAGCAATTTTCAAACTTTGAATTTTTATTAACTTAAAATAGAGAAATATGTCACACAAAATAGTTACTAAATACATTTACACACTCAGCACAATTTTGGAACCAAATTTTTTTTGTTACGAAGTTATAAGGGTTAAAATTTGACCAGCGATTTCTCATTTTTACAACAAATTGTACAAAACCATTTTTTTAGGGACCACCTCACATTTGAAGTCACTTTGAGGGGTCTATATGGCAGAAAATACCCAAAAGTGACACCATTCTAAAAACTGCACCCCTCAAGGTACTCAAAACCACATTCAAGAAGTTTATTAACCCTTAGGTGTTTCACAAGTACTAAAGCAACTGTGGAAGGAAAAAATGAACATTTAACTTTTTAGTCACAAAAATGATATTTTAAAAACAATTTTTTTATTTTAACAAGGGTAAAAGGAGAAAATGGACAAAAAAAGTTGTTGTGCAATTTCTCCTGAGTATGCCGATACCCTATATGTGGGGGAAAACCACAGTATCGGCGCACGGCACGGCTCGGAAGGGAGGGAGCGCCGTTTGACTTTCTCCAACCAAAATTGGCTGGAATTGAGATTGGATGCCATGTCGCGTTTGGAGAGCCCCTGATGTGACTAAACAGTGGAAACCCCCCACAAGTGGCACCATTTTGGAAACTAGACCCTCTAAGGAACTTATCTAGATCTGTTGTGAGCACTTTGAACCCCCAAGTGTTTCACTAAAGTTTATAATGCCTGGGTGTGAAAAAAAATTTTTTCCACAAAAATGATTTTTAGTCCACAATTTTTGATTTTTCCCAAGGAAATTGGACCCCACAAGTTGTTGTCCAATTTTTTCCTGAGTACGCTTATACCCCATATGTGGGGGGGGAATACTGTTTGGGAGCACGGCAGGGCTCGGAAAGGAAGTAAATGACATTTTGGAATGCAGACTTTGATGGGTGTCATGTTCAGTTTGCAGAGCCCCTGATGTGCCTAAGCAGTGTAAACCCAACACAAGTGACCACATTTTGGAAACTAGATCCCCTAAGGAACTTATCTAGATCTGTGGTGAGCACTTTGAACCCCCAAGTGCTTCACAAAAGTTTATAATGCCCAGGCATGAAAATAAAAAATCCTATTTTTTTCACACAAAAATGATCATTTAGTCACCATTTTTATTTTATCAAGGGTAACAGGACAAATTGGACAACAACTTTTGGGGTCCAATTTCTCCTGAGTACGCTGATACCCTATATGTGGGAGAAAACTACTGTGTGAGCTCACGTCAGGGCTCGGAATAGAAGTAGTGACGTTTAGTAATGCAGACTTTGATGGAATGGTTTACGGGTGTCATGTCACGTTTGGAGAGTCCCTGATGTGCCTAAACAGTGGAAACCCCCCACAAGTGACCTCATTTTGGAAACTAGACCCCTAAAGGAACTTATCTACATGTGTGGTGAGAACTTTGAACCCCCCAAGGTTATAACGTAGAGCCATAAAAATAAAAAATCATATTTTTTTCCCCAAAAATGATATTTTCGCCCCCAATTTTTTATTTCCAAGGGTAACTAAAGAAATTCGACCCCAAGAGTTATTGTTCAATTTGTCCTGAGTACGCTGATACCATATGTGGGGGTAAACTACTGTTTGAGCGCATGGCAGAGCTCAGAAGGGAAGGAGCACCATTTGACTTTTTCAACGCCGAATTGGCTTTAATAGAGATCAGACTCCATGTCACGTTTGGAGAGCCCCTAATGTGCCTAAACAGTGGAAACCCCCAATTCTAACTCCAACCCTACACCAACAACCCTGAACCCTAACCCAACCCTAACCATAACCCTAACCACAACCTAACCCAACACACCCTAACCCTATCCACTAACCCTTCCTAACTTTAGCCCCAACTCTAACCCTAACTTTAGCCCCAACCCTAACCCTAAAGGGAAAATGGAAATAAATACATTTTTTTTATTTTATTATTTTTCCCTTAGTAAGGGGTGATAATAGGTGGTTTTATTTACTATTTATAGCAGGTTTTTATGTTTGGCAGCTGTCACATGCTAAAAGACACTTTTTATTGCACAAAATAGGTTTTTCATCACCACATTTTGAGAGCTATAATTTTTCCTTATTTTGACACACAGAGTCATGTGAGGTCTTATTTTTTGCGGGACGAGATGACGTTTTTATTGGTACCATTTTTGGGCACATTACATTTTTTATTTGCTTTTTCTAACGATTTTTGGGAGGCAGAATGAACAAAAACCAGCAATTCATGAATTTCTTTTTGGGGGGGGCGTTTATACCCTTACCATTTGTGGTAAAATTGATAAACCTGTTTTATTCTTTGGGTTAGTACGATTACAGCAATACCCCATTTATATTTTTTTTATGTTTTGGCACTTTTATACAATAAAAACAATTATATCTAAAAAATAATTATTTTTGCATCGCTTTATTCTGCAAGCTATAACTTCTTTATTTTTTCGCTGATGATGCTGTATAGCAGCTCGTTTTTTGCGGGAGCAGATGACGTTTCCAGCAGTACCATGTTTATTTTTATCCGTCTTTTTGATTGCGTGTTATTCCACTTTTTGTTTGGGGGTATGATGATAAATCATTGTATGTTTGCCTTGTTTCTTTTAAGGTCATAAGGGTAGGTGGAAATTTTATAGGGTGGGTCATTATGGACGCGGCAATACTAAATATGTGTACTTTTATTGTTTTGTTTTTTTTATTTACATGAAGAAATTAATTTATTGGGGAAATTTTTTTTTTCTTTATTTTGGATTTTTTTTTACGCGTTATTTTTATTTTTTTTACTTTTCTACTTTGTCGCAGAATGGGACATCACTGTATAGTGTCTGATCGCCGATCTGACACTGTGATTGGCGATCAGACAGGCAGTGCAGCAGGCTTTCTCAGCGCCTGCTCTCAGCAGGCACTGAAGAAGCAGCCCCCCTGCAGGACGTGGAAGGATCCCGCGGCCATCTTGGATCCAGGCTCCTGCAGGGAGGAGGCCCTCGGAACAGCGCGATCACATCGCGCTGTTCTAAGGGTCTCAGGGAAGCACACAGGGAGCCACTTCCCTGCGCGATGCTTCCCTATACCACCGAACACTGCGATCATCTTTGATCGCAGTGTGCCGGGGGTTAATGTGCCGGGAGCGGTCCGTGACCGCTACTGGCACATACAGTCATGGCCAAAAGTTTTGAGAATGAACAAATATTAATTTTTACAAAGTCTACTGCTTCACTTTTTCTAATGGCAATTTGCATATACTCCAGAATGTTATAAAGAGTGATCACCTTAACAGCAATTACTTGCAAAGTCAATATTTGGCTAGAAAATGAACTTTATCCCCCAAAACACATTTCAACATCATTGCAGCCCTGCCTTAAAAGGACCAGCTAACCTCTTTTCAGTGATTGCTCCATTAACACAGGTGTGGGTGTTGATGAGGACATGGCTGGAGATCAATCTGTCATGATTAAGTAAGAATGACACCACTGGACACTTTAAAAGGAGGCTGGTGCTTGGCATCATTGTTTCTCTTCTGTTAACTCTAAAGAAACGCGTGCAGTCATCATTGCAATGCACAAAAATGGCCTAACAGGGAAGAGTATCGCAGTTAGAAAGATTGCACCTCAGTCAACAATCTATCGCATCATCAAGAACTTCAAGGAGAGAGGTTCCATTGTTGCCAAAAAGGCTTCAGGGCGCCCAAGAAAGACCTGCAAGCGCCAGGACCGTCTCTTAAAAGTGTTTCAGCTGTGGGATCGGGCTACCAGCAGTGCAGAGCTTGCTCAGGAATGGCAGCAGACAGGTGTGAGTGCATCTGCACGCACTGTGAGGCGGAGACTCTTGAAGCAAGGCCTGGTCTCAAGGAGGGCAGCAAAGAAGCCACTTCTCTCCAGAAAAAACATCATGGACAGACTGATATTCTGCAAAAGGTACAGGCAGTGAACTGCTGAGGACTGGGGTAAAGTTATTTCCTCTGATGAATCCCCTTTTCGATTGTTTGGGACATCAGGAAAACGCCTCATTCGGAGAAGACAAGGTGAGCGCTACCACCAGTCTTGTCTCATGCCAACTGTTAAGCATCCTGAAACCATTCATGTGTGGGGTTGCTTCTCAGCCAAGGGAATCGGCTCTCTCACAGTCTTGCCTAAAAACACAGCCATGAATAAAGAATGGTACCAGAATGTCCTCCAAGAGCAACTTCTCCCAACCCTTCCCAAGAGCAGTTTGGCGCACAACAATGCCTTTTCCAGCATGATGGAGCACCTTGCCATAAAGCAAAAGGTGATAACTAAATGGCTCAGGGAACAAAACATAGAGATTTTGGGTTCATGGCCTGGAAACTCCCCAGATCTTAATCCCATTGAGAACTTGTGGTCAATCATCAAGAGACGGGTGGACAAACAAAAAACTAAACATTCTGACAAAATGAAAGCATTGATTGTGCAAGAATGGACTGCTATCAGTCAGGATTTGGTCCAGAAGTTGATTGAGAGCATGCCAGGGAGAATTGCAGAGGTCCTGAAGAAGAAGGGTCAACACTGCAAATATTGACTTGCTGCATTAACTCATTCTAACTGTCAATATAAGCTTTTGTTACTCATATGTTTGCAATTATTATATTTCTGTCTGTGATAAAAACATCTGTCAAACACACATAAAAACCAGAGGGCAGCAGATCATGTGAAAATATAATATTTGTGTCATTCTCAAAACTTTTGGCCATGACTGTAGTGCCGGGTGTCAGCTGTGATAATCAGCTGACACCCGGCCGCAATCAGCTGCGCTCCCCAGGGGAGCGCAGCTGATTGCATATTACGTACTATTCCGTCCTTGGGAATTAAGTCCCTGGGCACATAGACGAAATAGTACATCTGATGGCAGAAAGGGGTTAAAATTATAGACTGTTCATGTCTTTGTCAGTGGGTAAACTTACAAAATCAGTGACGGATCAAATACTTATTTCCCCCACTGTATACATCTACTATATAATCGTCTAATTCTGTCTGTCTGTAACAGAAATCCCGCGTCGCTGTTTGGTCGTGCCCCACCGGACGCGACCAATCAGCGACAGGCACAGTCCAGCCGCGAATTGGCGCAGGATTTGAACCACGCACGCCACCGCTATTGTCGAGAGATCAGCGGCGCTAGCGGCTACGGTGGCCGCGGGTCATCTCCTACCGCATGGAGGTCAGCGGCAACGCAGCCGGGAGATGACCGGCCCCAGCTCGCAGCGAAAGTACCCCGACCGGCAGCCTCCACGTAAACCCCAGCAGCAGCCTCCACGTACACCCCACCAGCAGCCTCTATATACCCCAGCAGCAGCCGCCTCCACATATACCCCAGCAGCAGCCTCCAGCTGGAATTCACAAGAGCAATGATTTTACTTCACTAACTAAAATACTTGGGAACTTTGAATATTTATTTTCCTCTGCTGCTTCTTACTTCTATGTGAGAGAGCATCACATGTTCGTACCTCATCCTGTCCCGGTTTCAGCTAAAGAGTCCCAATTGACAAACTCTTCGTAAAAAAGAAATGTGTCGTGTCTGTTCTAGTTTTTAGTTCTTTCATACTAGCCTAGAAATCATCTTTTTGTACATGTTCAGTCGCAGTGATGCTAAAGTAAAGACTATTTGTGTCTCAGAAGGCGCATTTGAAGCACTGTGTTTTCATATGGTAGTAACACTGCAAAAAGATTGTTCTCATGGTCATATTTAGACATGATTATAGGTGGCGGGAATTTCCAAAGCCAAATTTATTCCTCAACAGATGCAATTAAATAGATGTTGTTCCACAATTGTCCACAAACATGGCAATGTATGATTGCTATTCAGACTGAACATCATTCTACGATGTAATTATACATAGATATGTTTTTTCCACTGTTGGAAAGCCTTACATTGAATATGTATATACTTTGTGAAATAAGTAAGGATATTTATTACTTGTAATAAAATATCTGTGATTCTGGATTAGTCCATCTAACTATCCATAGTACGGATCCCCAATACGTCTTTATTACAGATCATATAGCATCCTTCCTATAGATCTATAACACCGATAAGTTAGGCCCTTTCCCATGGCTGTATTTGGTCTATGTTTGTAAGCCAAAACCAGTACAACTAGAGATAAAGTATAATGGAAAGATTTAAATCTTGTATGGGTTTTGGAGCCATGTCTAGTTTTGGATTACAAATGCTGATGCAAAATGCTGACCAAACTCCTGCCTTGTGAACACAGCCTTATATAAGTCAACTTATTAAAATGAAATTAGTTTGCGCACATATGAACTACAGGACACAAGGGGATCTGAGAGAAAAAAAAATATATATATATATATATATCATTTAAACGACAATGTATAAAGACCATGCACTTAACAAAATGGTTACATATGCAAAAATAGTAATGTGATCATTTATGGATAAATGTAGCACTCAGTAGACTAATAAAATCCTTTAAGAAAAAAAAAAAAAAAGGGGGGTAAGTATCTGAAAGAGAAAATAATGAGACTGTCCCGGCCGGCGACAGCTCACAAAATGGTGCTTAATTGTAACCTTGTAGAGGGAATGACTTGTAAATCGCTATAGGTATAGTTACAGTAACTTCCTCCTCTGGCTTGCTGACAACCCCGTTGGGTTTCTGCTGAGAGGAGCATCCAATTTCGGCCTCCTATGGCCCGTTGATCTCTGTTAACAAAAAATGATGGTATCTTAACTCACGTTCAAATAGGGAGCGCCGGCTCGTGATGTTGTGTCCTCGGTAGGAGAGGGAGTGTGGGCAAGGACCTGCCGTGACGCGCAGAGTCACGTGCCCGTGATGTAACTGCAGCGATGAAGTCTCCTTTCCTGTAGTCTTCAAAAGGATATAGAAATCCTCCGGTGGGCCTCTGATGGCCTGGGTAGAATCCAATATGCTGTGAAAATAGCTGTCCGCTGCACTGGTAGAACAATAGCAGCATGCGTGAAGACAGGACCTGCCGTGAGGTAGCTGATCACGTGACAAATCGTGATGTATGTCAGATACAATGGTACGGATCACAGAAAGGACCAGAATAATCCTACGCGTTTCGGAAACACGGTTTCCTTCCTCAGGGATGGTCCTTTCTGGATTGTGGGTCCTTTTTATGTCCGCACCCGGCAATCAGCTGACCTATTTAGAATGCAAAAAGTTCAATTTCGCTGTTCAGACCGTTGGGAATTAATGTGTCCAAAGCAAAGATCCACTTGGTTTCGATCCTGGACATGAGAGCTATGTAGTCACCTTTTCTCCATGGCATTGGAACCAAAGCGAGTCCTATAATTTCCATACTTTTAGTTTTACAGTTGTGGTGATCAATAAAATGTTTTGAGAGAGGATGACCCAAAAATGTTGTGCTAATATTCCTTATGTGCTCCCTTATTCTAACTTTAAGTGGGCGTTTGGTACGGCCCACATAAAGTTTATTGCATGGACATTTTATAACGTATATAACTCCTGTAGAGGAGTATGTAATGAAATCATTAATGGCAAAATGTTTGCCCTTGGTTATAATTTCTTTTTGTTTACTTATGTTTGTTTCTTTTGCACATAACGCATTTATGGCATGGAAAAAAACCAGTACATTGATTCTTAGAAAAAAGGTTATAATTTGCAGCACTCTTGTTATTCTGGACAGTAGGAGCGATAATATTTCCCAAACTACGTGACTTCTTAAAAATAAATCTCGGAACCATAGGAACCAATCCTCCCAAAATCTTATCCTCTTTTAAAAGGCCCCAATGTCTACTTATTATTTTCCTTAATAAGCATGTATTTGAATTATATTGCATTATTATCGGAGTAAAATCCTCCTCTTTGGCAACATTATCATCCTTTATATTTTTCAGGATGTCAGGACGAGACATCCTAGAGACCATATGTTTCGATTTCTCCAAGATATTCTTAGGGTAACCTTTTTCCAAAAATTTGGATGTCATTTCCTCAGCCTCTTTTTCGAAGTCAGTGGGTCTAGAACAGTTGCGATAGAGTCTAATGAACTGACTTTTAGGCACATTCAATAGCCAACTTGGGAGATGGCAGCTGTCTATAGGAATAAAACTATTCACATCCGTGGGCTTATTAAAAGTGCATGTCTGTATGGAGGAGTGCTCAATAAAAAATTTTAAATCTAGAAAATGAATTGCTTGAGTACTGGTCTGGGAAGTAAAATTTAAAAAGTAACTGTTTTTATTAATATCATTTAAAAATAGTTTTAAAGAATCAGAACCCCCAGACCATATAAAAATGACATCGTCAATAAACCGACGCCAGAGGACCAGGTTCTCATGGAGGATACCCCCTGGAAAAATAACTTCCTCTTCCCAATGCCCTACATATAAATTGGCATAACTTGGTGCGAACGTGGTCCCCATAGCGGTGCCCCATTGCTGGGCATAGTAGTGCGTTTTAAATTTAAAATAGTTATGATTTAAAATGAACAACATACATTCTTTTAAAAAAATCAATTTGATCCTTATGAAGAGATGAAAATTTGTTTAGAAAATGAGAAGCGGCATTACAGCCTCGGTCGTGTTCAATAACAGTATATAGGGAGGTAATGTCAAGCGTTCCAATTATAAAATGATCCTCCCACTTAATCTCTTGTAATAAAGTGAGGACATGAGTGGTGTCCTTTAAGTAGGCTGGGAGTAAAGATACCATAGGTTGCAGGTGAACATCAACAAAACGTGATAAGTTTGCCGTAAGACATTGTATACCCGATATTATAGGGCGTCCGGGGGGTTTTGACAGACTTTTATGCACCTTAGGTAAATAATAAAAAGTGGCTAATCTGGGTAGAGGGGTATGAATAAAGTCATATTCCTTTTTGTTAATAAACCCCTGATGAAATCCCTTTGCAATTAGGTTTCTCATCTTAATGACGTATTCGTCTGTGGGATCAGAGCTTAAAATCTTGTAGGTTCGGGTGTCACCCAAAAGGCGTAGAGCTTCTTTGTCATAATCATCTTGGTTTAATATGACTATGCTACCTCCCTTATTTGCAGGGCGGATAACTATCTGTTTATTATTTTGTAACGAGGAAATGGCTTTTCTTTCCTTAAGTGACAGATTATACCTTATTTTATTGCATCTTTTATCGCTTAATCTTTTTATATCGTTGATGACGTTTTTCTGAAATGCTTCCATAGATTCAGAATACTCATGTAGCGGATGAAAATTAGATTTCTTATGCAATTTCGTATGTACGAATGGTTCTGCCGTAATATATTCCTGATTTGATTGATTGCCTGGTTTCAAAAAATGTCTCTTAATAGCCAGTTTCCTCATAAATAATTTAACGCCTATAAAGGCCTGAAATTTATCAAACTTAGTGGAGGGTGCATATTTCAGTCCTTTTCCAAGAAGTGCCTTTTCACTATTATCTAATACATGTCTACTCAAATTAAAAATATTTTGTTGGTTATTGGTAAGTGTTAGTGTTTTCTTTTTCTTTTTGGTGAGTTTCCCCCCTCTGATGTCCCTCCTACATTTTTTCTTGTTCCCACCTGAAAAAAAGGTCTGATAGATTGATTGCTCCTAATCAGTTTGGTGTTTTTTCTTACCCTATTTTGGGTTGGTGACCTGTTGTTCCCCATGTGTTTTTCAGTTCTATTTCTGTTACTTATTCCCCGTGATGTAGATGGTGAATTACTAATGGTGTGATCCCTTCACCATTGGAGTCGGAAACCAGAACCTCAAACCTGTTGGAGGTAGATAGGGGTGTAGGAGATATGGAATTCTCCATAGACGGTTCCAAATTATTGGAATTAATTATGGGGTCTCCCCCTTCCTTAGGCCTATTTTTATTAATAGATTCCTTCTCATGTACATTAATACTTGGTGGTGTAGGATGTAAAGAAAATTGGTCCTCTGATATAAATGAGACAGAGAGATTACTGCCAGTCATCATCTAGAGTTTCAAAACCTAACTCATTGTTTGAAATGTTTTTAAATGCACATTCTGAGATAGCATCCCTCCCAAATTTTTTCTTTTTACGATTGACAATTTCTTGTTCCTTTTTATTAATTCTATTTCTAATGTTGATAGAAATTTTAATAATTTCTGGATGATCCTGATAAGGTTTCAGGGTGTCAAAGAGTGTAGAAATCTTCTGTTTGCTCTCGATTAATTGTTTCTTCCGTTTTTCTATGATAAATTCTACTGCTTGTTTAGAAAATTCTTTAAACATACAGTCCCATTCATTAATAGTATTCGGGTCCCCCACGTCGCCTGAGAGGGCTTTATACACTGTAAGCCCTCTTGGTATACAGTCATACATAAGATATCTTTCTAGGGTGGCGATTTCCCATAAGTCCCTCATTTCCATGAGTAATAATTGTTCTAACTTGCTCAAGGATTCTTTTAGGACTGGGATATTTGGCTTATTAGGACCATTGTGAGCCTGTTTATGTGATAAATTAAAAAATTTTTGAATATTGTCAATCCTATTCTTACGGTCCCGATAAAGATCTCCCATATTGTCAGATGTACAGATTTACTAAGCAGCCAAACTGTGAAGTGGTAACCAGAATGGATATTCTGAAACAGTAAATATGGATGTCAGCGGCGCTAAAGTAATATAGTTAAATAGTGCTGCAAACAAGGGCACTACCACTCACAAGTGCCTATACAGGACTGAAAGATAAAATGAAATTAGTTTGCGCACATATGAACTACAGGACACAAGGGGATCTGAGAGAAAAAAAAAATATATATATATCATTTAAACGACAATGTATAAAGACCATGCACTTAACAAAATGGTTACATATGCAAAAATAGTAATGTGATCATTTATGGATAAATGTAGCACTCAGTAGACTAATAAAATCCTTTAAGAAAAAAAAAAAAAAAAAAGGGGGGTAAGTATCTGAAAGAGAAAATAATGAGACTGTCCCGGCCGGCGACAGCTCACAAAATGGTGCTTAATTGTAACCTTGTAGAGGGAATGACTTGTAAATCGCTATAGGTATAGTTACAGTAACTTCCTCCTCTGGCTTGCTGACAACCCCGTTGGGTTTCTGCTGAGAGGAGCATCCAATTTCGGCCTCCTATGGCCCGTTGATCTCTGTTAACAAAAAATGATGGTATCTTAACTCACGTTCAAATAGGGAGCGCCGGCTCGTGATGTTGTGTCCTCGGTAGGAGAGGGAGTGTGGGCAAGGACCTGCCGTGACGCGCAGGGTCACGTGCCCGTGATATAACTGCAGCGATGAAGTCTCCTTTCCTGTAGTCTTCAAAAGGATATAGAAATCCTCCGGTGGGCCTCCGATGGCCTGGGTAGAATCCAATATGCTGTGAAAATAGCTGTCCGCTGCACTGGTAGAACAATAGCAGCATGCGTGAAGACAGGACCTGCCGTGAGGTAGCTGATCACGTGACAAATCGTGATGTATGTCAGATACAATGGTACGGATCACAGAAAGGACCAGAATAATCCTACGCGTTTCGGAAACACGGTTTCCTTCCTCAGGGATGGTCCTTTCTGGATTGTGGGTCCTTTTTATGTCCGCACCCGGCAATCAGCTGACCTATTTAGAATGCAAAAAGTTCAATTTCGCTGTTCAGACCGTTGGGAATTAATGTGTCCAAAGCAAAGATCCACTTGGTTTCGATCCTGGACATGAGAGCTATGTAGTCACCTTTTCTCCATGGCATTGGAACCAAAGCGAGTCCTATAATTTCCATACTTTTAGTTTTACAGTTGTGGTGATCAATAAAATGTTTTGAGAGAGGATGACCCAAAAATTTTGTGCTAATATTCCTTATGTGCTCCCTTATTGTAACTTTAAGTGGGCGTTTGGTACGGCCCACATAAAGTTTATTGCATGGACATTTTATAACGTATATAACTCCTGTAGAGGAGCATGTAATGAAATCATTAATGGCAAAATGTTTGCCCTTGGTTATAATTTCTTTTTGTTTACTTATGTTTGTTCTTTTGCACATAACGCATTTATGGCATGGAAAAAACCAGTACATTGATTCTAAGGGAGGTAGCATAGTCATATTAAACCAAGATGGTTATGATAAAGAAGCTCTACGCCTTTTGGGTGACACCCGAACCTACAAGATTTTAAGCTCTGATCCCACAGACGAATACGTCATTAAGATGAGAAACCTAATTGCAAAGGGATTTCATCAGGGGTTTATTAAGAAAAAGGAATATGACTTTATTCATACCCCTCTACCCAGATTAGCCACTTTTTATTATTTACCTAAGGTGCATAAAAGTCTGTCAAACCCCCCGGACGCCCTATAATATCGGGTATACAATGTCTTACGGCAAACATATCACGTTTTGTTGATGTTCACCTGCAACCTATGGTATCTTTACTCCCAGCCTACTTAAAGGACACCACTCATGTCCTCACTTTATTACAAGAGATTAAGTGGGAGGATCATTTTATAATTGGAACGCTTGACATTACCTCCCTATATACTGTTATTGAACACGACCGAGGCTGTAATGCTGCTTCTCATTTTCTAAACAAATTTTCATCTCTTCATAAGGATCAAATTGATTTTTTAAAAGAATGTATGTTGTTCATTTTAAATCATAACTATTTTAAATTTAAAACGCACTACTATGCCCAGCAATGGGGCACCGCTATGGGGACCACGTTCGCACCAAGTTATGCCAATTTATATGTAGGGCATTGGGAAGAGGAAGTTATTTTTCCAGGGGGTATCCTCCATGAGAACCTGGTCCTCTGGCGTCGGTTTATTGACGATGTCATTTTTATATGGTCTGGGGGTTCTGATTCTTTAAAACTATTTTTAAATGATATTAATAAAAACAGTTACTTTTTAAATTTTACTTCCCAGACCAGTACTCAAGCAATTCATTTTCTAGATTTAAAATTTTTTATTGAGCACTCCTCCATACAGACATGCACTTTTAATAAGCCCACGGATGTGAATAGTTTTATTCCTATAGACAGCTGCCATCTCCCAAGTTGGCTATTGAATGTGCCTAAAAGTCAGTTCATTAGACTCTATCGCAACTGTTCTAGACCCACTGACTTCGAAAAAGAGGCTGAGGAAATGACATCCAAATTTTTGGAAAAAGGTTACCCTAAGAATATCTTGGAGAAATCGAAACGTATGGTCTCTAGGATGTCTCGTC
>JARQOD010000001.1:578582820-578659190 GCA_033576555.1 Oophaga sylvatica | reverse complement strand
TAGATTGGTTGGTGGAGGAGGACTTTATGGCAAAAAGGGTACTGTATCAGAAGCGTACAGCTAAATACAGTCTAGGGGTCATTGTAAATCTCTGTATATATTTACGGAGTACCAGACAGACGCTCACAGGCTCAGTATGGATTAGACAATAATATAAAAAGCTGAAAAAGGGTACTGTTTCACCAGATACAATGTATATATAGTATAGTGAAAATATCATAAATCTTCGTATATATTTCAGGAGGCAGACTCTGACGCTCACAGGCTCAGTCTGGATTACACAATAATATAATAAGAAAAAGGGGTACTGTATCAGCAGATAACAGGTATATATAGTATATAAAAACATTCTAAATCTCTGTTTATATTTCATGAGGCAGACTCTGAAGCTCACAGGCTCAGTCTGGATTACACAAGAACATAAGAAGAAGAAAAAGGGGTACTTTATCAGCAGATACCAGGTATATATAGTATAGTCAAAATGTTCCAAATCTCCGTATATATTTCAGGAGGCAGACAATGACACTCACAGGCTCAGTATGGATTACACAAGAATATAAAAAGTAGAAAAAGGGTAATGTATTATAAGAGTTGAGCTGTATACAGTGTTGGGGTAATTTTTAAATCTCAGGATATATTTCCGAAGTAACAGACAGACGTTCACAGGATCAGTATGGATTAGCTCACAATATAAAAAGCTGAAAAAGGGTACTGTATCACCAGATAAACCGGGTATATATAGTATAGTGAAATTATTACAAATCTCAGAATATATTTCAGGAGGCAGACACTGACGCTCTCAGGCTCAGTATGGATTACACCAGAATATAATAAGAAGAAAAGAGGGTACTGTATCACCAGATAACAGGTATACATAGTCTAGTTAAAAATTGGAAATCACCGTATATATATTTCAGGAGTCAGACAATGACGCTCACAGGCTCTGTATGGATTACACCAGAATATAAAAACTAGAAAAAGGGTAATGTTTTACAAGCGGACAGCTGTATACAGGGTGGGGTAAATTGTAAATCTCTGTATATTTAGCCACAGTAAGACACTGGCTCTCACAGGCTCAGTATTGATCACACCAGAATATAAAAACTAGAAAAAGGGTAATGTATTACAAGCGGACAGCTGTACACAGTGTTGGGGAAATAGAAAATCTCCTTATATTTTTACAGAGTCAGACACTGGCTCTCACTGGCTCAGTATTGATCACACCAGAATCTAAAAACTAGAAAAAGGGTAATGTATTACAAGAGGACAGCTGTATACAGGGTTGGGGAAATTGTAAATCTCCGCATATTTTTCCAGAGTCACACACTGTCTCTCACAGGCTCAGTATTGATCACACCAGAATATAAAAACTAGAAAAAGGGTAATGTATTACAAGCGGACAGCTGTATACAGGGTTGGTGAAATTTAAAATCTCCGTATATTTTGCCAGAGTCAGACACAGGCTCTCACAGGCTCAGTATGGATCACACCACAATATAAAAATTTGAGTGGTGGAGGAAGGGGGGACAGCCCAGATCGGGAGGTGGCAAAAATGTCATATGTTGAGGAGTATAATGGATATAAATCAGCTTCAAATTGGGGAATTTGAGAAGTCCGAGGAAGAGGAGGACAAAGCGAGCCATTTTTCTGGCAACATATGTGTCATCAGGGGAAGGTGGGACAAAATCCTTTGAAACCCATGCATGGTTCATTTTAATGAAGGTTAGATCATCAACATTTTGCGTCGACAGATGGGTCCTTCTTTCTGTCAGGATTGATCCAGCAGCACTGAAGACTCTTTCTGATAGCACACTACCAGCAGGGCAAGCGAGCTCCTGTAAGGCATATTGTGCCAATTTAGGCCAGGTGTCCAGTTTACAGGCCCAGTAGTCAAAGGGGAATGACCAGTGAGGGAGAACATCGATAGGGGAGGAGAAGTAATTTGTAACCATAATTGACAACTGTTGTCTCCTGTCTGTTGCTATAGATTCCTGATTACCAGGCATGTGAGCTGTCCTGGAGAAATCAGTCCACAACATGGTCATGAAACACCTGTCTCCAACGCCACTTCAGCTGTGTGCACCACGAACACCTCTTCCATTTGGTCCAGTATGGCTCATGGTAGAACCTACACTGCTGCTGTTTGCTGGGAATGCCTCTAACAAACGGTTTACCAGAGTTGCTTGCTTGTTGGCCAATATTAGCTCTAGGTTCTTCTGTGGCATTATGTTCTGTAATTTGCCTTTATAGCGTGGATCGAGGATGCTGGCCAACCAGTAGTCGTCATCCTTCATCATTTTGGCAATGCGTGGGTCCATTTTTAGGATCCGCAAGGCATAATCACACATGTGGGCCAATGTTCCAGGTGTGAGTGATGCACTGCCAGTGGTGGGTGGAGGAGCACTTTCTGCCAAATCCACATCTCTCCAGTCACGCACAGACTGCATACGCCTCTGCATGCGACTGGAGTCTACGGGCGAGTGACGGATGTGCGAGCACAGTCTTCACACTTTATGGAGCAGGGCTTTTAACTCCGGATAATTATTTAAGAAGCACTGCTCCACCAGGTTCAAGGTGTGAGCCATGCAAGGTATGTGTCTGAGTTTTGCCAGGGCTATGTCCGCCACAAAATTATGGCCGTTATCACTGACTACCTTGCCTGGCTCAAGATGTATACTGCCCAGCCATGACTCAGTTTCTCACTGCAAGTAGTCGGCCAGTACCTCTGCGGTATGTCTGTTGTCGCCCAAAGACGTCATCTTTAAAACAGCCTGCTGATGCTTACCACTAGCTGTTCGATAGTGGGACACCTCGTGTGCAACACTGGCAGTTGCGGATGGAGTGCTCGTGCGACTGCGCTCTGTTGACGAGCTTTCGCTTCTGGAGGAGGAGGAGGAGGGTCGAACGCCTACAGCCAACTGTTGCCTATACCGTGGTCTAGGCAGCACTGTAACACCGCCGCTGTCCCCTGTGGACCCTGCATCCACCACATTAACCCAGTGCGCAGTGATGGACACGTAACGGCACTGGTCATGCCTACTGGCCCATGCATCTGTTGTGAGGTGCACCTTTCCACTCACTGATTGTTAGAGTGCATGGACAATGCGGTCTTTCACATGCAGGTGGAGGGCAGGGATGGCTTTTCTAGAAAAGAAGTTGTGACTGGGTAGGTCATAGTGTGGGACAGCATAGGCCATGAGCTCTCTGAACGCTGCGCTTTCAACCAAACAGAAGGGCATCATCTCTAATGAGATCAGTTTGGCAATGTAGGCGTTCAAACCCAGTGTACACGGATGAGAGGATGAGTACTTTCTTGTCCTACTCAGAGTGTCTGGTAGGGTGAGCTGGACTTGAGAGCTGCATATGGGGGAACTATCGGTGGACATGACAGACTGAGAGGGGGTTGGTGATGGTGATGGTGGTGGTGGTGATGATGGCCTAGATGCAGTCTTTCGTTGCAAAAACATTGTGATTCTCTGAGTGCTTTGGCCTTGCGACGACATCTCAACATTTCTTGCTGGTGATGTGCCACCCGGTGGGCTTACAGTGGGGGAAGCAATGGAGCATTGCTGGCTAACTTTAGTTGGAGCTGGTGCACATGTGCTACCTGAGGTTTTGTAGTCCGTCCACGCTTGCAAGTGCATGTTCAGTAAATGTCTAAACATGCAACTGGTATTCAAATTTCAGATTTTTCCCTCGCTAAAGGTCCTTTGGCACTTTTACAGATAACCTTTGCCTCATCAATAGATTTTTGGTCAAAAAAGTGCCACACTGGACTCTTCCTACTATGGTATAAATTTCCGTGCTTGCACCCTGTGCTAATTTGACCGTCTGGCCAAGCTGTCCTGCAACTCTTTTTGTTTTTTTAACACCTTTTTGGATTGCTACAGGCCTGCCAGATAACCCCTGCTGTGATGTCGATACCTGTTGCGGATCCTTCTCCTCTTCTGAGCTATTGCCAGCGCCACCCTCTTCCCCCACTGGATGCCAATCCGGGTCACAACTGGGTCATCCATCACCTCCTCTTCAATTTCAATTTCAACTACACCTTCCTCTGTGTCACCGTGTAAGGTGGTAGAGTATGCGGGAAGGGGCACCTGAGTTTCATCAGGGTCACATTCTGGCTCAGTATACTGCGAGGGCAATGTAGTGCTGTGGTTGAATGTACCAGCAGAATCATCTAGCAGTGGCTGTGCATCAGTGTACTCCATGTCAGATTCATCTTGGACTGGGTAATTCAGGATTTAACTTGATAACCCAGGAATGGTTTGTGAAAAGAGCTCCATGGAGTAATCTGAAGTGTGGTCTGCCGCATCCTTCACTTTTGGTGGGGGTAAAGGACACAAGGAAAGGGGTTGTTCCTGACCAGAAGCCTGCACTCAGTGCTTGGAGCTTTTGAAACTTCAGAAGAGGAGGAGATAGAGCTGGAGGCTGTTTCGGCAATGTAAGCCAAAACCTGTTCCTGATGCTCTGGCTTTAAAAGCTGTTTATGTAATCCCAGAAAAGGTAGCCTTCCATGCCTTCTGGAGCCAGACGATGAGGCAGGCTCAACACCACCTGCCTTAGGTGCTATTGTGCTTTTGGCACTACCAGCATATGCACCACTACCACCATCAGTAGCAGGTGGCCCCCCACGACCACGTCTGTGGCCTCTTCCACCATACTTCCTCATGTTTGTGGAAATGTACCCCAAATAACAGCAGATATATGGTACAGTATCAAAAGTGTACAGCTGTATACAGTGAAGGTGAAAAATTTTAATCTCCGTATATATTTGCGGAGTAACAGACACAGACTCTCACAGGCTCAGTATGGATTACACTAGAATATAAAAACTAAAAAAAGTGTACAATACCAGAAGCGTACAGCCATATACAGTGCTGGGTTAATTAAAAATCTCCTTATATATTTGATGAGTAAGACACACAGTCACAGCCTCAGTATGGATAACACCAAAATATGAAAAGCATAAAAAGTGTACTGTATCAGTAGCGTACAGCTGTATACAGTGCTGGGTTAATTTTAAATCTCCGTATATATTTGAGGAGTAAGACATACAGTCAGAGGCCCAGTCTGGATAACACCAGAATATGAAAATCAGAAAAGTGTACCCTATCAGTAGCGTACAGCTGTATACAGTGTTGGGGAATTTAAAATTTCCATATATATTTCAGGAGTAACACACACAGTCAGAGGCCCAGTCTGGATAACACCAGAATATGAAAATCAGAAAAGTGTACCCTATCAGTAGCGTACAGCTGTATACAGTGTTGGGGAATTTTAAATCGCCATATATATTTCAGGAGTAACACACACAGTCAGAGGCCCAGTCTGGATAACACCACAATATGAAAATCAGAAAAAGTGTACTCTATCAGTAGCGTACAGCTGTATACAGTGTTGGGGGAATTGCAAATCTCCGTACATATTTCAGGAGTAAGACACATGGTCACAGGCCCAGTCTGGACAACACCAGAATATGAAAATCAGAAAAAGTGTACTCTATCAGTAGCGTACAGCTGTATACAGTGTTGGGGGAATTCTAAATCTCCGTATTTATTTCATGAGTAAGACACATGGTCACAGGTCCAGTCCGGATAACACCAGAATATGAAAATCAGAAAAGTGTACTCTATCAGTAGCGTACAGCTGTATACAGTGTTGGGGGAATTGTAAATCTCCGTATATATTTCAGGAGTAAGACACACGTCAGAGGCCCAGTCTGGATAACACTAGAATATGAAAATCAGAAAAAGTGTACTCTATCAGTAGCGTACAGCTGTATACAGTGTTGGAGGAATTGTAAATCTCCGTATATATTTCAGGAATAACACACACGGTCAGAGACCCAGTTTGGATAACACCACAATATGAAAATCTAAAAAAGTGTACTCTATTAGTAGCGTACAGCTGTATACAGTGTTGGGAGAATTTAAAATCTCCGTATATATTCAGGAGTAACACACACAGTCAGAGGCCCAGTCTGGATAACACCAGAATATGAAAATCAGAAAAGTGTACTCTATCAGTAGCGTACAGCTGTATACAGTGTTGGGGGAATTGTAAATCTCTGTATATATTTCAGGAGTAACACACACGTTCAGAGGCCCAGTCTGGATAATATGAAAATCAGAAAAAGTGTCCTCATCAGTAGCGTACAGCTGTATACAGTGTTGGGGGAATTTTAAATCTCCGTATATATTTCAGGAGTAACACACACAGTCAGAGGCCCATTCTGGATAACACCACAATATGAAAATCAGAAAAAGTGTACTGTATCAGTAGAGTACAGCTGTATACAGTGTTGGGGAATTGTAAATCTCCGTATATATTTCAGGAGTAACACACACAGTCAGAGGCCCAGTCTGGATAACACCACAATTTTGAAAATCAGAAAAAGTGTACTGTATCAGTAGAGTACAGCTGTATACAGTGTTGGGGGAATTGTAAATCTCCGTATATATTTCAGGAGTAACACACACAGTCAGAGGCCCAGTCTGGGTAACACCACAATATGAAAATCAGAGAAAACAAAAAACAAGAAACAAATATCCTAAAATAAAACAAAATAAAAAATATATTGCAAAACATGCATGAAGTTGTAATAGTAATAATAAGGGTATTTAGTAAACATAATTTTGATCAAAAGAATGTACAAGCCATCCCGCCACGTCAAGGCAACTCTTTGTGGGACAGTCCTACTCTAATATTAAAAACCTTTCCACTTTTTAATATTAGAGTAGGACTGTCCCACAAAGGGTTGCCTTGACGTGGCGGGATGGCTTGTACATTCTTTTGATCAAAATTATGTTTACCAAATACCCTTATTATTATTATTACAACTTCATGCATGTTTTGCAATATATTTTTTATTTTGTTTTATTTTAGGATATTTGTTTCTTGTTTTTTGTTTTCTCTGTATAATGGTCATGTGTTTGATATGCATTTACATTTTGCATACACATCAACTTACTTTTTCAGTTCAGACCCAGTTTTTTAATATGAAAATCAGAAAAAGTGTACTCTATCAGTAGTGTACAGCTCTATACAATGTTGGGGGAACTGTAAACTCCGTATATATTTCAAGAGTAAGACACACGGTCAGAGGCCCAGTCTGGATAACACCAGAATATGAAAATCAGAAATGTGTACTCTATCAGTATCGTACAGCTGTATACAGTGTTGGGGGAATTGTAAATGTCCGTATATATTTCAGGAGTAACACACACAGTCAGAGGTCCAGTCTGGATAACACCAGAATATGAAAATCAGAAAAGTGTACTCTATCATTTCCAGACGTAATAACAGGAAAATAATACAATACAAAGCTGTAAGATATGGTGCTCCAGAATAGTTTCATGAGGTATACAAATACAATAAAATACGTGAGACATATCGTGCATATAAATAGGTACAATAATTGCATTTGGGAACAAACATAGAAAGTCACCTTGTATAATTCAGCGTTGAATTGTAGACCTTGATGTCAGGCCCCCTGTAAGACCAGAAACATAATGGAAGAATATCACTTAAACTTGAAGGCAATTTGTGATAAGTGGCAGATATGCACTATATGGACAAAAGTACTGGGACACCTCTAAATCACTGAACTCAGGTTTTTATTCAGTCCTATTGCCACAGGTATATAAAATCAAGCCCCTAGCCACAGAGTATGCCTTTAATAACACTGCTGATAGAAGGGTTCATTCTTAAAAAGAAGCTGACATCTGCCTGTGCGATCGTAGCCAGGTATATTTGACTCTGAAACACTGCGGCGTTTCAGAATAAAAAAAAGTTAATAGCTGCCAGGGACTAATCCATGTGGCAGACTAGTTGGACAGGTGGGTCCCTGTCGGCTTTTTCCCACCTGCTGCCAGTGACTAACAAGTCTTTCCCTATACACGCACATAGGCAGAAATCTGTCATTCACTGTCAGCGGACGGGGAGAAGCTGTGTATGGAGGCTTTTATCAAAAGTCATTTGGAAAGGCTCGTTAAATGGTCGATATTAACTTTAACCCCTTCAGCCCCCAAGCCTGTTTTCACCTTCATGACCAGGTCAAATTTTACAATTCTGACCAGCGTCACTTTATGAAGTAATAACTCTGGAAAGCTTAGATGGATCCAACTGATTCTGAGAATATTTTTAGTGACATGTTGTACTTTATGATACTAGTAACATTTCTTCGATATGACTTGCGTTTATTTGTGAAAAAAATTGAAATTTGGTGAAATTTTGAAAATTTACCAATTTTCAAACTTTTAATTTTTATGCCCTTAAATCAGAAAGTTATGTCACAAAAAATAGTTAACATTTTCCACATGTCCAAGATACATTAGCACAATTTTTGAATTTTTTTTGTTAAGTTATAAGGGTTAAAAGTTGACCAGTAATTTCTAATTTTTTTCAACAAAATTTACAAAACAATTTTTTAGGAACCACATAACATTTGAAGTGACTATGAGGGGTCTATATGATAGAAAATACCCAAAAGTAACTCCATTCAAAAAACTGCACCCTTCAAGGTGCCCAAAACCACATTAAATAATTGTATTAACACTTCAAGTGCTTCACAGGAATTTTTAGAATATGGAAGGAAAAAAAAATCACTTTTTTTCACAAAAATTTTACTTTAGACTCAAACTTTTGTATATTAACAAGTGTAACAGGAAAATATGGATACCAAAATTTGTTATACAATTTATCCTGAGCATACCGACTCCCCATATGTGGGAGAAAACTACTGTTTGGGTGAATGGCAGGTTTCGGAAGGGAAGGAGCACCATTTGTCTTTTTGAATACAAAATTTGCTGAAATAATTAGCAGATGTCATGTTGCGTTTGGAGAGCCCCTGATGTGCCTAAACAGTGGAAACCCTTCTCAAGTGACATCATTTTAGAAACTAGATCCCTCCGGGAACTTATCTAGATGTGTGCTGTGCACCTTGAAACCCCAGGAGCCTCACAGAAGTTTATAACGTAGAGCCCCACATTTTTTATTTTCATCAGGGTAACAGGAGAAAATGGACCTCAAAAATTGTTGTGCAATTTACATGAGGACGCCGATACCCCATATGAGGTCGAAAATTACTTTTGAGGCACAGTGCAACGCTTAAAAGGGAAGAAGCGCCATATTGAAATTCAGATTTTGCTGGACTGGTTTGAGGGTGCCATGTCACATTGGCAGAGCCTAAAACCGATCCTTGAGGAACCCCAACAGTAAGGGGAAGATGAGAGGAGGAGGAGCCAGCAAAAGATACAGTAAAGGAGCGGTCAGAGAGATAGGAGGAGAACCAAGAGAGAACAGTGTCCTTGAGGCCAATGGAATGGAGCATAGTGAGGAGGTGCTGATGGTCCACAGTGTCGAATGCTGTGGAGAGATCCAAGAGAATTAGCATGGAGTAGTGACCATTAGATTTAGCTGTTAGAAGATCATTAAAGACTTTAGTGAGGGCAGTTTCAGTAGAGTGTAGAGAGCAGAAACCGGATTGTAGAGGGTCAAGGAGAGAGTTATCTGAGTGATAGCGGATAAGTCAGGCATGAACCAGGCATTCCAGGAGTTTAGAGATGAAGGGAAGATTAGAGATAGGTCTATAGTTAGCTGCACAGTTTTGGTCAAAGGATGGTTTTTTAAGTAATGGCTGTATGATGGCATGCTTAAATGAGGAAGGAAAGATACCGGAAGAAATAGAGAGGTTAAATATTTTTGTTAGGTGAGTGGTGACAGCAGAGGAGATGTGTTGGAATGGGGTCACTGGTGCAAGTGGTAGGGCGAGAAGATGCATGGAGACTGGTTACTTCTTCTGTTACTGGTTCAAAATCAGAAAGTGAGCTAGAAGCAGTGGGGGATGGGGACAGTGCATGATATGAGGGGATTGGGAGATAATTTCCTGTCGGATATGATCAATTTTTTCTTTGAAATAATTAGCCAGATCATCAGCTTGGAGATCCGTGGTTGGGACCTGCACTCTTGGGTTGAGTTTGTGAATGAAAAGTGTCAAAGAGACGTTTCGGGTTATTGGATAGTGAGGTGATGAGGGTGTTGAAATAGGTTTGTTTTGAGAGGTGAATTTATCCTTCATGATTCATTGTGCCCATCCCTGATATTCCTTTGGAGGTTATTTCCTTATTTCCCCCTGTCTTTTTAACCCTAATTTTTAAATAATTTTTTGTATTCAATAAAATTTATTTTTAAATTTACTTCCTTTTTCAGTCACTTTGTACTGCCACGGCAGATTATGTGTTTATTATTAATATTTGAAGTGATATCAGCCTAGTTCAAATAGGATTATGGGATTATTGCTATTTTGTGGTCTAGCCACAGATTTTCAATGATGTTCAGATCAGGAGACTGTGAGGGTCATTGCAAAACCTTCAGCATGCACCTTTTGAGGTAGTCTGTTGTGGATTTTGACATGTGCTTTGCAAGCCATCCTCTTTTCAACTTCAGTTTTTTAACAGATGGTGCTATGTTTGCAACAAGAATCTGTTGAAATTCCATTCAATCCATTCTTCCCTTTACACGTGAAATGTTCCCAATGCCATTGGCTGCAAAACAACCCCAAAGCATGATTGATCCCCCTCCTCATGCTTAGTGGTTGGCAAGATGTTCTTTTTCTGAAATTCTGTGCCCTTTTTTCTCCACACATACCTTTGATCATTGTGGCGAAAGAGTTTTATGGTAACCTCATTGGTCCACAGGACTTGTTTCCGAAATGCATGAGGCTTGTTTAGCTGTTCTTTTGTATACGTCTGATGCTGAATTTTATGCTGAATTTTATGGTGAGGACACAAGAGAGGTTTTTTTCTGATGACTCTGCCATGTAGGCCATATTTTTGCAGGTGTCTATGAATGGTAGAACAATGTACTACAACTCAATAGTCTGCTAAATCTTTCTGAAGGTCTTTTGCAGTCAAGCTGGGGTTCTGATTTACCTCTCTAGCAATCCCACGAATAGCTCTCACTGAAATTTTGCTTGGCCTTCCAGATCTAATCTTGATCTCCACTGTTCCTGTTAAGCAAGGAGATCATGTCGAAAAATGATGCACTTGTTTTTTTCTGAACGCTGGCTAAAATATAGTTTAGCCAATTCCCGTTGCTTTAATGGCATTAACATATTCCATAGAAATTACCATTACTTACATGTCATGTGATTTTTACAGTACATTCACACTAGTGTATAAAAAAAATCCAGGAGAGTGGGACGATTTTTTCTTACTTGTCACCCATGTGCTGTCCGTAAACTATCCATTTTTTTTGCTCAGCAGCTATTAATCTTTTACAGGATCATTTACATTTTCCCATCGTACAAAATTGTAATGTATCTGAAATAATTGGGCACCATAATGAAGGTCTTTATGGTATGCGATTTTTTTTTTCTCGTACTATTCAAATTTACAGACCAATTTCATGGGAAGCGAATAAAGCTATGGACAATGAGAGGGTAGTGGAGTAGCTGTAGGAAACTTATGCAGACACTGGGAGAACCTATAGACTCCATGCAGATGATGTCCTAGGTCAGAATCAAATCCTGGACAACAAGGCAACAGTAATAACTCCAGAGAGACCAATCTGCCTATAATTAGGTAATTAGACACTTGATATCTTCTATGTTATTACTTTAGTCTGCAAAAGCTATTTTCGTTGGAGATGGTCTAATGTGGCCAAAAATCCCGCAAAATTATATCTACCTGATGAACAAACACTATTGGTTGCCGACAATATTATGATAGCCTGCATTCTTCTCATAGTGCCATTATATGGGTTACATTGCACATGCATAGCTCTGACTATTAATTAAATAAGTAAAAGTTTATTTGAGTTAGGTGACTTTGAATGTACTGACTAGGCAAATTTAGAAAATCGCTTTCTGCCCTTGGGATTTAGTTAAAGATGAGGTCTTTTGATGTCATGTATTTTAGACAGCTTATCAGAGCAGATCTGACATGAGGCTGATGCAGGAAATCACTCTTTGTGCAAGTTGTTCAAGTAGCAAATTGCAGAACATCACTATTTCTAGCAGTCGTTCAGGGAGTCTTGGTATGCATGAGAATAGAAGGAAAAAATGTCCTTAATAAAGGCCCTGCACTTCAGTAATTATGTGCTTTACATTGTAGCAGCTTTGAACCTCATGACACATTTTTCCACACCAGAAAATGTATCTGCCATATGTTACCTTTACCTACACAGGAGTCACCTGTCAGGTATTTCAGGTGTGACAGCTAAGCTCGACTTACAGTGAGAAAGATTTTAATAAAGTTTGAGAAATGTCACATCACATGACCGATACAATATAAAAAATATAGTTTTAAATTGTAATGATCATTAACAGAATTTTAAGAGGCATCACTGTAACATTATGTGCTTACTGAAGTTTCACTATAATTTAACCCCTTGAAGTAACATGACTTGTGGTTACATTAGTGTTTGGGTATCTGTGTGTGGATAAGGGCTCAGGAGCTGACCTCTCTCCACACACAGTAGATGTCAGTTATATTTCATAGCTGGATTCCATATTTAACAGCAGCAGCCTGAGCTGAGATGCTATCACTGCTGTTAACCATTTAGATGCTGTTGTCAATCTTTGGAGAGGGCTCAAAAGCTAAACTCCCTTCACATATGTTAAATGCCAGCTATATTACATAGCTGCTTCTAGGATTAACAGCATCAGAGGAGCTTTGCTCTGAAAACTGCTGTTAACCATTTAGACATTTTTATTGGCTTGTAACAACATTAGTAAGAAAACAGAACATTCCAATAAGGTTCAACAATAACAATAAAAAGTTGACAGTTGTTAATATTAAATTATTTTTAAACATTAGAAAAAGTAATAAGTATAACCAGCTTGTTTAAGTATTAATATACAGTCATGGCCAAAAGTTTTGAGAATGACACAAATATTATATTTTCACATGATCTGCTGCCCTCTGGTTTTTATGTGTGTTTGACAGATGTTTTTATCACAGACAGAAATATAATTGCAAACATATGAGTAACAAAAGCTTATATTATTGACAGTTAGAATGAGTTAATGCAGCAAGTCAATATTTGCAGTGTTGACCCTTCTTCTTCAGGACCTCTGCAATTCTCCCTGGCATGCTCTCAATCAACTTCTGGACCAAATCCTGACTGATAGCAGTCCATTCTTGCACAATCAATGCTTTCATTTTGTCAGAATTTTTAGGTTTTTGTTTGTCCACCCGTGTCTTGATGATTGACCACAAGTTCTCAATGGGATTAAGATCTGGGGAGTTTCCAGGCCATGGACCCAAAATCTCTATGTTTTGTTCCCTGAGCCATTTAGTTATCACCTTTGCTTTATGGCAAGGTGCTCCATCATGCTGGAAAAGGCATTGTTGATCGCCAAACTGCTCTTGGAGGGTTGGGAGAAGTTGCTCTTGGAGGACATTCTGGTACCATTCTTTATTCATGGCTGTGTTTTTAGGCAAGACTGTGAGAGAGCCGATTCCCTTGGCTGAGAAGCAACCCCACACATGAATGGTTTCAGGATGCTTAACAGTTGGCATGAGACAAGACTGGTGGTAGCGCTCACCTTGTCTTCTCCGAATGAGGCGTTTTCTTGATGTCCCAAACAATCGAAAAGGGGATTCATCAGAGAAAATAACTTTACCCCAGTCCTCAGCAGTCCACTGCCTGTACCTTTTTGCCTGTGCCTGACCGCCCTGCTTGTGAGCTGAAAAATCCATCCTGTCTGGCCTATGCTTTTACTGGTGGGTTCAGTCTCTCTGTCCTTGTTCACATTTGTCACTTGACAGGTGGAAAGGTTTTTAATACAAGAGTTAGGACTGTCCCACAAAGGGTTGCCTTGACGTGGCGGGATGGCTTGTACATTCTTTTGATCAAAATTATGTTTACCAAATACCCTTATTATTATTATTACAACCTCATGCATGTTTTGCAATAATATTTTTTATTTTGTTTTATTTTAGGATATTTGTTTCTTGTTTTTTGTTTTCTCTGTACCTTTTGCAGAATATCAGTCTGTCTATGATGTTTTTTTCTGGAGAGAAGTGGCTTCTTTGCTGCCCTCCTTGAGACCAGGCCTTGCTCCAAGAGTCTCCGCCTCACAGTGCGTGCAGATGCACTCACACCTGCCTGCTGCCATTCCTGAGCAAGGTCTGCACTGCTGGTAGCCCGATCCCACAGCTGAAACACTTTTAAGAGACGGTCCTGGCGCTTGCTGGTCTTTCTTGGGCGCCCTGGAGCCTTTTGGCAACAATGGAACCTCTCTCCTTGAAGTTCTTGATGATGCGATAGATTGTTGACTGAGGTGCAATCTTTCTAGCTACGATACTCTTCCCTGTTACGCCATTTTTGTGCATTGCAATGATGACTGCACGTGTTTCTTTAGAGATAACCATGGTTAACAGAAGAGAAACAATGATGCCAAGCACCAGCCTCCTTTTAAAGTGTCCAGCGGTCTCATTCTTACTTAATCATGACAGATTGATCTCCAGCCATGTCCTCATCAACACCCACACCTGTGTTAATGGAGCAATCACTGAAAAGAGGTTAGCTGGTCCTTTTAAGGCAGGGCTGCAATGATGTTGAAATGTGTTTTGGGGGATAAAGTTCATTTTCTAGCCAAATATTGACTTTGCAAGTAATTGCTGTTAAGCTGATCACTCTTTATAACATTCTGGAGTATATGCAAATTGCCATTAGAAAAAGTGAAGCAGTAGACTTTGTAAAAATTAATATTTGTGTCATTCTCAAAACTTTTGTCCATGACTGTAAGCTCTTACGTGAACCAAATAATTGTGTGTGTGCTAGGGGAATATAAAAAAAAAAGAAGTCGGAAATAGAAAGAATGGGAAAGAAAAGGAAGTTGGGGGAGGAACAAAAGGAAGCAAAAACCCAAACCACAACTTATTGAAAAGAGCAATTCAAAGGAGACCACATCTACCACAACATTTTAAGTATTATTTTCTGAGAACCAGATTACCAGGTCATTCCCCTCCCTGAATAACATGTTCATTGGCGATGAAAGGTTTTGAGGCGATTGTTACAGACTTTGCCATCTTGGCAGTTTTGTGAAGCTAAATACTGCATCTTGATCACAGGTTCAAGAACCTGAAAAAAACTAATAAAGTAAAAAAAAAAAAAAATTTTAAAAGTATATAAAAATTCCAGTCATACTTTTTTGCCCCATTAAAAGTAAGAAATTAACAATCTAAAAAAATGAATTGTCAGGGCATGCAACTTCTCTGCCTCCAATCGTGAGGACAATTACACAATTGACTGAAGAGTGATGTATGAGGCCGAGGCTGTTTCCACTACTAGACCAGTTACCTCACTGTGAGTTTATGGTACATACACCTCCGATTCCAGTGCATAGGCCATGACTGGACAACCCTTACCGAGTAGCATATGACTTCGGAGATGCAGTTCTCACAGTAAGAGGAACAGAGCTGTTAAATTTTATATATTTAATTCGGAAAGCTAGGCAGTGCTTATAAAAAAATATACAAAGATGTTACAAAATGGTAACAAAACAGTACGGTGTATACAATTACTAATGATGAGCGAGCTCTATAATGCTCGGGTGCTCGTTGCTCAGGTCGAGCAAATTTGAATGCTCTGGTGCTCGACCTGAGCAACGAGCGCAATGTAAGTCTTTCGGAGAACCGAGCTTTTTTGCCGAGACCCCCCTGGAAGTCTTTCTAGGGTATCAAAACATCGGAAATCTATGTGAACAGTGCACAAATGACATTGGAACATCATGGGGACGAGCACTGGAAGCATTTCTGACTCCTAGGTCACTGCTGTGAACAATGCTGTCACAGTGTTACTCCACTTTTACAGGCGAACAATAAAACATACAAAAACTAATCCAAAATGAATTTTCCTGGAAAATATGTTAAGAAACATCCTTTCCAGGGTAATGATTTGTATGTAAGGCAAAAGAAATAGCCCAAAAAAAGAAATGTACCTCCACCACTTGGGCTATGTTCACACGTAGCATTTTTGATGCATTTTTCAACTTTAGCATTGCTTTCAACCAATACAAATGCATTCACTGGGATATGTCATTTTAACATTTAACAACCTTAGCTGGCCAAGTGGTGTGTGACATATCATTAGACACATCCTGTTTTATTTTTGAAGGAGGGACTCTGAAAGTCACAAAGCCTATTTTTATAGGGGCATCAGGTGGCATTAATATTCTTAAAGGGCCATAAGCTGGCTATGCTTTGTTGTTCCCATTATTAAACAGTGGGTCTCCTATACTTTTATTGCCCATGCAGTGAGTGACTGGGCAGCCAAAAATTAGGAAGCACCCCAATACCCCTTTGACGAGACTTACTGGAGGGCCTCATGAAAAAATGTTCCCATTATAAGAAAGTGGGTATCTCATAGTGTTTACCTATGCATTGAATGCAAGTCCTGCCTTGCCCTAAAGTTACACGAACCCCAATGACCCTTTGAACCGATGTACTGGATGGCTACATGAAACCAAAGTTCCCATTAGCAAAGTCGGCAGGGAGTGGAGGACAGTAAATACTCCTATAGTGCCCATTTCAATGCCAACAACATCAATTCTTATTACTTAAGCTTGTCAACCTTAATTTACTTTACAATAATAGTTACGTATTGAAAACTGGGGGTTATTTGGCTGAAGTTGTGGGGGGGCACGGCTGGCTCCAGGTTTTCGTGGGCCCCGGGCGAAAAAGTCTCAGTGGGCCCCTTTAACACATACCACAATTCATGATGCTCCGATACGGCAGAGAAATATAGGTATAGTACAATGACAAATACTTCACTTCTTACATTACATGACTGATATCTAATTTAAATTCTACAATAGCTCAAAAATCGGACAGCATATTTCTCCATACAGTATTATGGCCACCACATAGTGCGCCATACAGAATAATGAGCCCCATATATTGCTCCATACAGAATAATTGTTCCCATATAATGTTCCATACAGTATATGATGAGCTCCACATAATGCTACAGTCTGATGGTCCCCATACAATGTGCCATACAGTATAGGACAGTACCTATAGAGTATAATGAGCCCCACATATTGCTCCATACAGTATAATGAGTCGCATATGAAGCTCCATACAGCATATGATGGGCCCATATATTGCTCCATACAGAATGGGCTCCATATAATGCTCCATACAGAATAGGCCCATATGTGCTCCATATGATGCTCCATACCCTATATGATGCCCATAAATAATGAACCCCATATGATGCTTCAGTCTATGATGGGCCCCATGATGATGCTCCAGTGTATGATGGCCTATATGATGCTCCATAATAATGGGTCCCATATTGCTTTTCCTCATCCTCATCCACCATTTCACCAGACTATTTTAAGGGACCAACACTATCATTTTTAGTTTCTTGCTATTTATGTAGTTAAAGAATATTTGGATTATTTTTACTTTCTCTGCAATGGTCTCTCTGCCTCAATCTTTGCTGTCTGATTTGCTTTTACAGAATTTATTCAGTCTCTGTATTTATTTAATGCCTCATCACTACCTACTTGCTTTAATTCCTAAACGCTTCTCTTTGTCACTTATTGCGCCCCTTACAGCTCTATTAGCCATAGTGGTTTCCTCCTATTCTAGCATTTATTCCCATAGGGTATATACGTGCACAGTCCTATCAGGATGCTAATAAATGTCTACCATTTTTTGTGTATTTTATGTCTCAGGATATCGTCCCAGTTTATTGCACTAAGATCATTCTCATCGTTGGAAATTTGCCTTCCTGAAGTTAGTGTCCTTGTAACCCTCGACAACACATCATTAAAAGATACATGAAAGCTTATTATTTTGTGATCACATTACCAAGTGACCCCAACCCTTATATTTGATATGCGGTCTGCCTGTTGGTTAATATTAGGTCTAGCAGTGCCCCCTCTTGTTGGGTCCTGAACTAGTTGTGAAAGGCAATATGATGCTCCAGTGTATAATTGGCCCCAATAGATGCTCCAGTGATGGGCCCCATTATAATGCTCCAGTGTATGATGGGCCCCATGGATGATGCTCCAGTGTATGATGGGCCTATATATTACTCCATATATAATGGTCCCCATATGATGCTTCAGTATATGATGGACCCCATGGATGATGCTCCAGTGTATGATGGGCCCTATTTATAATGCTCCAGTGTTTGATGGGTCCCATGGATGATGCTCCAGTGTATGATGGGCCTATATAATGCTCCATATATAATGGCCCACATATAGTAACATACATAGTAACATAGTTATTAAGTTTGAAGGAAGACTTTAAGTCCATATAGTTCAACCCATATCCTATCCTAACCTGCCCTAACATGTTGATCCAGAGGAAGGCAAAAAAAAACCCAAGTGGCAAACAGTAAGCTTCACATTGGGGAAAAAATTCCTTCCCGACTCCACATACGGCAATCAGACTAGCTCCCTGGATCAATGCAATATCTAGGAAACTAGTGAATATAGCCTGTAATATTATACTTTTCAAGAAAGGCATCCAGTCCCTTCTTAAATTTTAGTAGGGAGTCACTCATTACAACATTATACGGCAGAGAGTTCCATAGTCTCACTGCTCTTACAGTAAAGAATCTGCGTCTGTGATTATGGCTAAACCTTCTTTCCTCCAGACGTAGAGGATGCCACCTTGTCCCCGTCACAGGTCTAAGAGTAAAAAGATCATTAGAAAGGTCTTTGTACTGTCCCCTCATATATTTATACATTGTAATAAGATCACCCCTAAGCCTTCGTTTTTCCAAACTAAATAACCCCAAGTGTAATAACCTGTCTTGGTATTGCAGACCCCCCAGTTCTCTAATAACCTTGGTCGCTCTTCTCTGCACCCGCTCCAGTTCAGCTATGTCTTTCTTATACACACCGGAGACCAGAACTGTACACAGTATTCTAAGTGTCGTCGCACCAGTGACTTGTATAGAGGTAAAATTATGTTCTCCTCCTGAGCATCTATGCCTCTTTTAATGCATCCCATTATTTTATTTGCCTTGGCAGCAGCTGCCTGACATTAGCCACTAAATGTGAGTTTGTCATCCACCCATACACCCAGGTCTTTTTCAGTGACAGTTTTGCCCAGTGTTTTACAATTAAGCACATAATTATACATCTTGTTTGTTCTACCCAAGTGCATGACCTTACATTTATCCCCATTAAAGCTCATTTGCCATTTATCAGCCCAAGCTTCTAGTTTACATAAATCCTCTTGTAATATAAAATTGTCCTCCTCTGTATTTATTACCCTGCAGAGTTTAGTGTCATCTGCAAATATTGAAATACTACTCTGTATGCCCCCTACAAAGTCATTAATAAACATGTTAAAGAGAAGCGGCCCCAATACTGACCCCTGTGGTACCCCACTGCTAACCGTGACCCAGTCCGAGTGTGCTCCATTAATAACCACCCTTTGTTTCCTATCCATGAGCCAGTTCTTAACCCACTTACACATATTTTCCCCTATCCCCATTGTTCTCATTTTATTTATTAATCTTTTGTGTGGCACTGTATCAAAAGCTTTTGAGAAGTCCATGAACACCACGTCCACTGCGTTCCATTGGTCCAGTCCGGAACTTACCCCTTCATAAAAGCTTATCAGATTAGTCTGACAAGAACGGTCCCTCGTAAACCCATGCTGATACTGTGTTATGAGGTAATTCAGCCTCAGATACTCCAATATAGTATCCCTTAAAAAACCCTCCAGGATTTTACCCACAGTAGATGTTAAGCTCACTGGCCTATAATTTCCAGGTTCAGTTTTTGCCCCCTTTTTGAATATTGGCACCACATTTGCTGTACGCCAGTCCTGTGGTACAGACCCCATTATTATGGAATCTTTAAAGATTAAAAATAATGGTCTATCTATGACTGTACTTAATTCTTGCAGTACTCGGGGTGTATCCCATCCGGGCCCGGGATTTGTCAACTTTAGTGATTTTTAGATGCCGCCGTACTTCCTGCTGGGTTAAGCAGGTGACATTTAATGGAGAAATTTTTTTAGCACTGATCATGTTATCTATCATGGGATTTTCTTGTGTAAATACAGTTGAAAAAAAGTCATTTAGCATATTGGCTTTTTCCTCATCCTCATCCACCATTTCACCCAGACTATTTTTAAGGGGACCAACACTATCATTTTTTAGTTTCTTGCTATTTATGTAGTTAAAGAATATTTTGGGATTATTTTTACTTTCTCTGGCAATGAGTCTCTCTGCCTCAATCTTTGCTGTCTTGATTTGCTTTTTACAGAATTTATTCAGTCTTCTGTATTTATTTAATGCCTCATCACTACCTACTTGCTTTAATTCCCTAAACGCTTTCTCTTTGTCACTTATTGCGCCCCTTACAGCTCTATTTAACCATAGTGGTTTCCTCCTATTTCTAGCATGTTTATTCCCATAGGGTATATACTGTGCACAGGTCCTATTCAGGATGCTAATAAATGTCTACCATTTTCTTTGTGTATTTTTATGTCTCAGGATATCGTCCCAGTTTATTGCACTAAGATCATCTCTCATCCGTTGGAAATTTGCCTTCCTGAAGTTTAGTGTCCTTGTAACCCCTCGACAACACATCTTATTAAAGGATACATGAAAGCTTATTATTTTGTGATCACTATTACCCAAGTGACCCCAACCCTTATATTTGATATGCGGTCTGGCCTGTTGGTTAATATTAGGTCTAGCAGTGCCCCCCCCTCTTGTTGGGTCCTGAACTAGTTGTGAAAGGCAATATGATGCTCCAGTTTATAATGGGCCCCGTATATGATGCTCCAGTGTATGATGGGCCCCATTTATAATGCTCCAGTGTATGATGAGCCCCATGGATGATGCTCCAGTGTATGATGGGCCTATATAATGCTCCATATATAATGGGCCCCATATGATGCTCCAGTGTATAATGGGTCCCATATATGATGCTCCAGTGTATGATGGGCCCCATTTATAATGCTCCAGTGTATGATGGGCCCCATGGATGATGCTCCAGTGTATGATGGGCCTATATAATGCTCCATATATAATGGGCCCCATTTATAATGCTCCAGTGTATAATGGGACCTATCTATGATGCTCAAGTGTATGATGGGCCCCATATATAATTCTGCAGTGTATAATGCTCCCCATATATTGCTCCAAACATTAAAAAAAATGAAATACCTCTCCTCACTGGGCACTGCTCTACTCTGGACTTCTCAGCATCGCCATCTTCCAGCTCTCTGCACTTGGACTGTTCAGGCAGAGGGCGTACAGACATGACGCAATCACGCTCTCTGACCTGATTGTCAGGAAACGCGGAAGACATCACAGCGGTGGAGCAAGAAGAGGTAAGTATTGCAAGTGCTGGGACCCTGGGCTGTACCCCCCAGGGCCGGCGTCAGCACCTGGCGCACCCGGGCAAGTGCCGGTACCCTGAGCAAGCAGGGGGGCCCACTTGTGGGCGCCGGCACTTGCACAGGGCCCCTCATAGTACGCCGGCGTCTTTGATGGCGAGTGGGCCCCCCCACCATCAGAGACACCGGCGTACTATGAGGGGCCTTGTGCCAGTGCTGTCGCCCACGAGTGGGCCCCCCACCTGCTCAGGGTACCGGCACTTGCCCAGGTGCGCCAGGTGCTGACGCCGGCCCTGCGGGGGGTACAGCCCAGTTTGGGAGATGGAAAAACTGGCATATGTTGAGGTGTAGGCTGGACGTTCAGCAGCTGCAAATGAAGGAATTGGAGAAGTCAGAGGAAGAGGAGGACAAAGCGAGCCATTTTGCTGGCAACCTATGTGTCATCAGGGGAAGGTACAAAATCCTTTGAAACCCAGGCATGGTTCATTTTAATGAAGGTGAGATCACCAACATTTTGGGTCAACAGCCGTGTCCTTCTTTCTGTCAGGATTGATCCAGCAGCACTGAAGACTCTTTCTTACCAGCAGGGCAAGCGAGCTCCTGTAAGGCATATTGTGCCAATTCAGGCCAGGTGTCCAGTTTACAGGCCCAGTAGTCAAAGGGGAATGAACTGTGTTCGGGAGAACATCGATAGGGGAGGAGAGGTAATTTTGAACCATAGTTGACAACTGCTGTCTCCTGTCTGTTGCAATCGATTTAGTATTACCAGTCGTGTGAGCGGTGCTTGAGAAATCAGTCCACAACATGGTCATGAAACCCCTGTCTCCAACGCCACTTCGGCTGTGTGCACCACGAACACCTCTTCCATTTGGCCCAGTATGGCTCGTGGTAGAACTTGCACCTGCTGTGTGCTGGGAATGCCTCTAACAAACGGTTTACCAGAGTTGCTTGTTTGTTCGCCAATATTAGCTCTAGGTTCTCCTATGGCATGATGTTTTGTAATTTGCCTTTATAGCGTGGATCGAGGATGATGGCCAACCAGTAGTCGTCATCCTTCTTAATTTTGGCAATGCGGGGGTCCCTTTTTAGGATCCGCAAGACATAATCACACATGTGGGCCAATGTTCCAGGTGTCAATGATGCACTGCCAGTGGTGGGTGGAGGAGCACTTTCTGCCAAATCCACATCCCTCCAGTCACGCATAAACCCTGTACCTGACCCTGGCAAGCCAACATTTTCTCTTGCCCCCTGAGAAACATCCTCCTCCCCAAAATAATCATCCGCCTCCTCCTCCTCTTCTTCCTTCACCTCATCCAGGACAGTTCCCTGAGCAGACAATGGCTGACTGTCATCAAGGCTTCCCTCCTCCTCCTCCTCTTCCTCCTCCGCTGCAGACGCATGATCCTTAATGTGCGTCAAAGTTTGCATGAGCAGATGCTTAAGTGGGATGCTCATGCTTATGATGGCATCGCCTGCGCTTACCAGCCGTGTGTATTGCTCAAAACACTGAAGGACTTTACAGAGGTCTTTCAGCTTTGACCACTACACACCCGACAACTCCATGTCTGCACTCAAACTGCTTGCCCGTGTATCCTCCCACAAAAGCATTACAGCCTGCCTCTGTTCACACAGCCTCTCAACCATGTGCATGGTGGAGTTCCACCTTGTTGCAATGCCTCTGATTAGGCGGTGCTTGGGGAGGTGGAGCAATCGCTGCAGCCTCTGCATACGACTGGAGTCTAGGGGCGAGCGACAGATGTGCGAGCACATTCTTCACACCTTATGGAGCAGGGATGTTAACTCTGGATAATTATTTATGAAGCACTGCACCACCAGGTTCAAGGTGTGAGCCAGGCAAGGTATGTGTCTGAGTTTTGCCAGGGCTATGGCCGCCACAAAATTACTGCCATTATCACTGACTACCTTGCCTGGCTCAAGATGTAGACTGCCCAGCCATGCTTCTGGAGGAGGAGGAGGAGGGTCGAACGCCTACAGCCAACTGTTGCCTATACCGTGGGCTAGGCAGCACTGTCCCACCTCCGCTGTCCCCTGTGGACCCTGCATCCACCACATTAACCCAGTGCGCAGTGATGGACACGTAACGGCCCTGGCCATGCCTACTGGCCCATGCATCTGTTGTGAGTAGTGTTGAGCATTCCGATACCGCAAGTATCGGGTATCGGCCGATATTCGCGTTATCGGAATTCCGATACTTAGTTCCGATATTTTTCCTATATCGTATACCGGAATCGGAAGTTCCCATAATTCTTTGAGAGGCAATGTGATTTTTATCAGCCAATGAGGAATCTTATGAAGTGTGGGCACATTCTGTAATGCTGCGGTCATCTTAACTAATGGCATGGCTGTGATTGGCTGCTGAAATGATGTCAGAATGCACTATAAAAGGCGCCGCCTCCATTTTAGCGTCACTGTGCTGTGAACTTAGTTAGGGACAGAACGCTGCTCTGCTGACTCTGAGGGACAGTTAGATATTGCGATTTTGTGTACTGGGCTTTAGGCAGGCTAGTTTACCAACCGCTGTGTAAAGCTTCCTTTTGCCAGTGTTGTTTTAACAGCTCTGTGCAAGGTGTGTGTGAGTGCAGGTGACGCTGCAGTTTGCTCTGCATGCAACGCTGTCTGTAGGCATCTGCACGTGTCACTCACAGACTCTATTTTTTTTTCTTCAGTGTAATTCTTGCTGCTCCATGCAATTTAACTATTAGTGTGACGCGCTTCCATCCGTATACAATACATTGGTTGCAAACACTATAGAAGTAGACAAAGGAGTAGCCTTTCCCAGATTGTGGACAGTTGTGTTTCAGTGTTCACTTCAGTCTGTGTTTTTTATTTTTTGAGTGCACATCACGCTCCAGTTACTTGTTCAAGCACTGCTGCTTGTACTCTGCTGAGCGTGTCTCAGTGGCTCATCCTTTTCATTTATCTCCAATTGGTTCTGCTCCATTCCATTTAAAATCAAATCTATTAGTGTGACGCGCTTCCATCCGTATACAATACATTGGTTGCAAACACTATAGAAGTAGACAAAGGAGTAACCTTTCCCAGATTGTGGACAGTTGTGTGTCAGTGTTCACTTCAGTCTGTGTTTTTTATTTTTTGAGTGCACATCACGCTCCAGTTACTTGTTCAAGCACTGCTGCTTGTACTCTGCTGAGCGTGTCTCAGTGGATCATCCTTTTCATTTATCTCCAATTGGTTCTGCTCCATTCCATTTAAAATCTAATCTATTAGTGTGACGCGCTTCCATCCGTATACAATACATTGGTTGCAAACACTATAGAAGTAGACAAAGGAGTAGCCTTTCCCAGATTGTGGACAGTTGTGTTTCAGTGTTCACTTCAGTCTGTGTTTTTTATTTTTTGAGTGCACATCACGCTCCAGTTACTTGTTCAAGCACTGCTGCTTGTACTCTGCTGAGCGTGTCTCAGTGGCTCATCCTTTTCATTTATCTCCAATTGGTTCTGCTCCATTCCATTTAAAATCTAATCTATTAGTGTGACGCGCTTCCATCCGTATACAATACATTGGTTGCAAACACTATAGAAGTAGACAAAGGAGTAGCCTTTCCCAGATTGTGGACAGTTGTGTTTCAGTGTTCACTTCAGTCTGTGTTTTTTATTTTTTGAGTGCACATCACGCTCCAGTTACTTGTTCAAGCACTGCTGCTTGTACTCTGCTGAGCGTGTCTCAGTGGCTCATCCTTTTCATTTATCTCCAATTGGTTCTGCTCCATTCCATTTAAAATCTAATCTATTAGTGTGACGCGCTTCCATCCGTATACAATACATTGGTTGCAAACACTATAGAAGTAGACAAAGGAGTAGCCTTTCCCAGATTGTGGACAGTTGTGTTTCAGTGTTCACTTCAGTCTGTGTTTTTTATTTTTTGAGTGCACATCACGCTCCAGTTACTTGTTCAAGCACTGCTGCTTGTACTCTGCTGAGCGTGTCTCAGTGGCTCATCCTTTTCATTTATCTCCAATTGGTTCTGCTCCATTCCATTTAAAATCTAATCTATTAGTGTGACGCGCTTCCATCCGTATACAATACATTGGTTGCAAACACTATAGAAGTAGACAAAGGAGTAGCCTTTCCCAGATTGTGGACAGTTGTGTTTCAGTGTTCACTGCAGTCTCTGAGGAATAACCACACTTAGGCCTTATAACTTTTCTGACTTTCTTTATCAATCTACCAAGATGAAGAAGGCAGGGAGTAAGGCACGTGGTCGTGGCCGTGGAGTTCCAGCAGGGAGAGGACGTGGGGATTCTGTGGCTGCTGCCGCACCCAGTGACACAGCATCCACCAGTTTTCCCCGTGAGCCTTCCTTTATGCGCACTTTTGTAGGAGCTCAGCGTACCCCCCTGCTGCGGGAAGAACAAATTGAAGCCGTTGTTGGTTGGATGGCAGCCAATGCATCGACTTCAATTCCTTCCACCTCCTCTCAGGACCACAGCACTGTTGAACAACCATCTGTCTCTTCACCGCCTGCCAAATTGCCCAGGCAGTCAGAGAGTTCTGAACTGGAGCCAGCTGAGTCTCTGCTTCTGTTCTCAGAATCTGTTGGCTTGCAAACAGGGGCCCAGCCAAGCAGCATTCTGGAATGTGAAGAAGAGGCAGTATGCAGTGATGCGCAACAGCTGTGTCTCTCTGAATGTGAAGAGGCGGGTGAGCCAGTGCCGATGGTCAGCACACCGCAGAACGCATCTGATGATGATGAGACTCAGGTGCCATTTTCTGTTGAGCATGGTGCTGGCCAGACCACCCAACAGCAGCAGGTGTTGGAAGAGGGTAGTGGAGATGATGAGGTCCAAGACCCAACATGGCGTGAGGAACAGGAAGGTGGTGGTAGCAGCAGCTCTGAGGAAGAGATTGCCCCAGCGGTCCAAACAGTAGGGAGAGTTAGGCTGCAGACTCGGTTGCCTGTAGCCTCCAGTTTGGCACCCGTTCGTAGCAGTTCTCTTCCAACAGCAAAAACGGGCGCTCCCAGGACTTGCACTGCGTGGTCCTTTTTTGACACACTTGCAGATGATATTTGCTATGTCAAATGCAAGCTGTGTAATCAAAAAGTAAAAAGAGGTAAAAATGTCAGTAACCTTAATACCACAAATATGTGGAAACATGTGCGGTCAAAGCACGTGGTTGAGTTCCAAAGACACACTGGAGATGTAGGCCAACCTACAGCAGCACCTACATCTTCAGGTTCGTGTTGGAGCCTCTTCCTCCAGCTCACACACAGCTGGTTCTGCTTCCTCACAGGATCGCCATGGAAGAACCTCTGTCACTGTTGTCCAGAGACCCAGTGTTATTCCACCCACAGCTGCAAGTTCCCTGTCATCCTCACACTCCCAGGCCACAAAACAGCCATCGGTAGCACAGGCATGGGATAAAAGACGGCCATACTAGGCAAACCATCCACGAGCACAGGCTCTGAATGCTGGCATTGCAAAACTCCTGTCCCTTGAAATGCTGTCATTCAGGCTGGTGGAGACTGACAGTTTCCGTAACTTAATGGCATTGGCAGTCCCACAATACAATGTGCCCAGCCAATTTTATTTCAGCAGGCAAGCCGTCCCTGCTCTGCAAAAGCATGTTGAGGGAAAAATTAAACATGCGCTGCTAAACGCCGTCAGTAGCAAGGTCCACCTGACCACCGATGCGTGGACCAGTACCCATGGCCAGGGACGATACCTTTCCCTCACTGCCCATTGGGTCAATGTTGTGGAGCCGGGTACAGATCTTGCGAGTGGCGCTGTACGGGTTCTGCCAACTCCAAGGATTGCAGGAATCAAGTCTGTCCACATTGACTCCTCCTCCTACTCCAGTTCCTCAGAATCATCACTGCAGGAGCCGTCACGGTCTACCTCCACATGGACCCGTGAACGCTTACCTGATGCGACCGATATGAGCACAGCCGTGGCCAAATGTCAACAGGCCGTCCTGAAATTAATTTCCATGGGGAATCGAAGCCACACAGCGCAGGAGGTCTGGAATGCCATCAAGCAGGAGAGCGACGTGTGGTTTTTGCCAGCGAATCTCCAGCCAGGCTTGGTAGTGTGTGACAATGGCCGAAATCTGGTGGCAGCTCTGGGCCTTGGCAACCTCACTCACATACCATGTCTGGCACATGTGCTCAACTTGGTCGTGCAGAGTTTTTTGAGGGACTATCCGGATCTTGATGCACTGCTGCACAAGGTCCGCCTAGAGTGCGCTCACTTGCGACGTTCCAGCATGGCCAGATCGCGCATTGCAGCTCTGCAACGCAGATTTCGCCTTCCTGAACATCGCATCATATGTGACGTACCCACCAGGTGGAATTCCACGTTACATATGTTGGAGCGGTTGTGTGAGCAGCAGCCAGCAGTAATGGAGTATCAGCTGCATCAGGCGCAATCAACTCGCAATTTGCGCCGTTCACACTTCACCACTACTGAGTGGGCCTCTATGAAGGACATCTGCCACGTTTTGCGTCCGTTTGATGAGTCAACGCGGATGGCGAGTGCAGATGATGCACTAGTCAGCCTGACTGTCCCCCTTATCTGCCTGCTTCAAAAAAAAATTCAAACACTAAGGGATGAGGTTTTGGAAGAGGTGGAGGATGAGGAGTCACTAATTCCATCACCTTCTGGACAGTCAGCGCAACGTGGTTCCTCACAAAGGGCTGGGCAGGGCTCACTTTGTGAGGAGGATGAGGAGGAGGAGGAGTCAATGGAGGAGGAAGACATCGCTCCAGAGGGAGGTACACAACGCTCTAGTCAGTATGTAGAGCGAGGGTGGGGTGATGCAGAGCAGGCAGAGATGACGCCTCTTGCAGGGGACAGCGTTTGTTGGCCAGTTGGGAGTCTGCAGCACATGGTTGATTTCATGCTGCAGTGCCTGAGAAACGACCGCCGCATCGCCCACATTCTCACCACGTCTGATTATTGGGTGTACACCCTCCTAGACCCTCGCTACCGGGACAACTTACAAAGCCTCATCACACCGTTGAACCGGGAGCGTAAAATGCGGGAGTACCAAGACACACTGGTGCAATCCATAATGTTCTCCATTCCAGCCGAGAGCACTGCTGCTGCTACTGCTTTACAAAGCAGCTCTGTGCGTCGAGGCAGTGGAGACAGCTCTGCAACAAGAGGGAGCACAAGCAGCGCCTCTGCACAGGGCAAGACCAGTTGTTCCAAATGTTGCGAAGTTTTGCGGCAGCGCCACAAATGTCTACACCATCCGAGACGGCTCCAGTCAGCAGGAGGCAACGTTTCCGTAAGATGGTGACAGACTACATGTCTTTCCCTCTCAGTGTACTCCCAGATGGCTCTTCCCCATTCAAGTTTTGGGTCTCTAAGCTGGATACATGGCCAGAGCTTAGCCAGTATGCATTGGAGGTGCTGGCTTGCCCTGCTGCCAGTGTATTATCGGAGCGCGTCTTTAGTGCTGCAGGTGGTGTACTAACAGACCGTCGCATGCGACTATCCTCCGATAATGTAGACCGGCTTACTTTTCTGAAAATGAACAAGGCATGGATCTCGCCAGAATTTGTCTGTCCATTTTCAGATTAAATAACTGGTTCGCAACGTTATCCATGTCTCCTGTTATGTTCATCTTTCTACCACCTGAACTCTACTCCCTGGGCTACAACACTGGCAGTTGCTGCTCAGAAGTGTCGTGTCCACAGACCAATACACAAGCTATAGTGTTACTGGCGTTCAGTAATGTCAGCTGTTCCCCTGCTGTGTGAACGGCAAAAAGTCATGCTGCCTCCACCCTGTTGTCTTCTCATCCCTGGGCTTCAACACCGCCAGTTGTTGCTCGGAAGTGTCATTGGCACGGGTACTCACTCCTGCCCAGACTGGTTACAGCACGCCATCTGTTTCCTGTCAGTGTAAACGTCACTTAGCCTCCAATAAGTTGTCCTGTCGTGTTGCGGTCGGGTTAGCCGACTCTATGGTGCTTGGAGTTTAGGTGCTTCCTATGTGTGCTGCGGGATATGCAAATAAAGGCTGTTTCCGTTGTGACAATAGGACAATCACCCACTGTAGTACTGTGGGATTCGGTAACTGCGGCCGGCTCGCGGCCTGTCAACTTAAATTTCCATGGGTACCTTCTGCTACCCGTCCGGGTTCCAGTACCGTCAGCTGGTTCTCCGCAGTGCCTTTGCCCTAGGTGCCTCCATCTCGGTATCCGAGTTCCAGCAACGTCTGCTGGTCCTTGGTAGTGCTTTTGAGCACAGGTACCTCCTGCTTAGTAACCGTGTCCCAGTAACGTCAGCTGGTCCTCGGTTGTGCCATTGGCTCTTTTCCTTCTGCTGCCCCTCCGGGTTCCAGCACAGTCAGCTGGTCCTCGTTACTTGCATTGGCTCTTGTACCTTCTGCTACCCGTCCGGGTTCCAGTAACGTCAACTGGTTCTCCGCAGTGCCTTTGGCCTAGGTGCCTCCATCTCGGTATCCGAGTTCCTGCAACGTCTGCTGGTCCTTGGTAGTGCTTTGGAGCACAGGTACCTCCTGCTTAGTAACCGTGTCCCAGTAACATCAGCTGGTACAAGGTTGTGCTACAAATACAAGATACAGAACAAGAGACACAAGAACAATAAGCAGAAGATCTAAAAATATATGCTCTAAATTATAAGCAGAAGAAGACTAAGCAGTGTATGGGGGTGAGTCCGTTCCTCCTCGTGGTTCCCCTGGAAAATGCCTGCTGCTGCTGCAGGCTAAACTGAACACGGACAAATACTGTTGTAATTTAAATCTTTTGTGACAGCAAGAACGGAAGAATGAAAAATTCATACTTTGACAGATTACAAGTACAGGATTCTCTGTCACAAATAAGAATATGATGAAGAAGATGAAGTAGAATATGAATAAGAATAATAGTTTAATAAGAAGAATATGAGTAATGTTAACAAAAAGATGAATAGCAAGAAGTTTAAGAAGAAGATAAAGAAGGTGAAGATGAAGAATAATTTGATGAAAAAGATGATGCTGCTGAAGATTATGAAGGAGAAAGTTTGTGAAAAGTTAAAAAGGTGAAGAGCATGGAAGTTGTGAAATATACATATTTGCCAAAATAGAAAAAACGTGAACAACATTGTCAATTTCTTCGTCAATCCGAACATCTTTAAAAAAAAAAATATTTATGCTATTCCATTTGATTGGGTTAAACATCTATGCCTTTAATGTCTCCTCAACCTCCCCCAATACATTCTACATTACTCTTTGTTGTTTTCCTTCATGTACAATTAACCAACAAGGCAAGAATGGGGTTTTTTTAATTCCGATATTTTGTTCCCATAGACTTACATTGGATTTCCGGTATCGGTATCGGGTATCGCCGATATTTTTTGGGTATCGGCGATACCATTCCGATTCCGATACTTTTGGATATCGGAAAGTATCGCTCAACTCTAGTTGTGAGGTGCACCTTTCCACTATCGAACAAGAAAAGGGGGGAAGCCAGCGCCGCTCATGGTCAGAATGAAATACATTAAGTGCATCTGCACATATTAGTTTCTAGCTGTTTTTTTTAAAAATGAGACATTTGGCAAATAATTGATCAATTCTTTGAGCCACCCCGCCACGACAAGGCATTCTCATATGGGGCAGTCCTACTCTACGTTTTCTATTTTCGCTGTGCCATTGCGGCCTCCTAAATATAAAAAAAACTGCAAAAATAAGACTGCAAATAAACTGCAAAAGTACCTGAAGCATTGCTGAATCACTCCCATGGTGCCAGTAAGGCAAGCACAGGTAAAAGCCGACCAGGTCCAAAGATGGACATTTCAGATCTGACCTCCACACTTGCCAAACCAGCAACCACAGATGAAGGGTGAAACAGGCCCAGACACAGGTGCACAATTACACAGAGCCTGAGGCAGGGCAGGGCTGCTGTATGTGTGTACAGCAGCCTAGGTCAATCACAAAAAGAAAAAAAAACAGATAAAATAGCATGTATAACCCGGCGCGCACGGCAACAAGTGGTGGTCAGCCACGTACCAATATCGAACAAGAAAAGGGGGGAAGCCAGCGCCGCACATGGTCAGAATGAAATACATTAAGTGCATCTGCACATATTAGTTTCTAGCTGTTTTTTTTAAAAATGAGACATTTGGCAAATAATTGATCAATTCTTTGAGCCACCCGCCACGACAAGGCATTCTCATATGGGGCAGTCCTACTCTACGTTTTCTATTTTCGCTGTGCCATTGCGGCCTCCTAATATAAAAAAAACTGCAAAAATAAGACTGCAAATAAACTGCAAAAGTACCTGAAGCATTGCTGAATCACTCCCATGGTGCCAGTAAGGCAAGCACAGGTAAAAGCCGACCAGGTCCAAAGATGGACATTTCAGATCTGACCTCCACACTTGCCAAACCAGAATACTTTTGCAGTATTTTTGTAGTTTTTTTTTTTTGCAGTCTTGCTTTTAATATATTCAGGAGGCCGTAATGGCACAGTGAAAATAAAAACGTAGAGTAGGACTGCCCCATATGAGAATGCCTTGTCGTGGCGGGGTGGCTCAAAAAATTGATCAATTATTTGCCAAATGTCTCATTTTTAAGAAAACAGTTAGAAACTAATATGTGCAGATGCACTTAATGTATTTCATGCTGATCATGTGCGGCGCTGGCTTCTCTTTTTTTGCACCTTTCCACTCACTGATTGTTTGAGTGCATGGACAATGCGGTCTTTCACATGCAGGTGGAGGGCAGGGTTGGCTTTTCTAGAAAAGAAGTGCCGACTGGGTAGGTCATAGCGTGGGACAGCATAGGCCATGAGCTCTCAGAGAGATGCGCTTTCAACCAAATGGAAGGGCATCATCTCTAATGAGTTCAGTTTGGCAATGTAGCCGTTCAAAGCCAGTGTACACGGATGAGAGGATGAGTACTTTCTTGTCCTACTCAGAGTGTCTGGTAGGGTGAGCTGGACTTGAGAGCTGCATATGGGGGAACTAGCAGTGGACATGATGGCCTAAGAGGGGGTTGGTAATGGTGATGGTGGTGGTGATGGCCTCGATTCAGTCTTTCGTTACAAAAACATTGTGATTCCCTGACTGCTTTGGCCTTGCGACGACACCTCAACATTTCTTGCTGGTGGTGTGCTAACCGGTGGGCTTACAGTGGGGGAAGCAATGTGGCATTGCTGGCTACCTTCAGTCTGAGCAGGTGCACATGTGCTACCTGAGGTTTTGTAGTCCATCCATGCTTGCAAATGCATGGTCTTTAAATGTCTAAGCATGCAACTGGTATTCAAATTTCGGAGATTTTTCCCCGGCTAAAGGTCCTTCCGCACTTCTTACAGATAACCTTTGCCTCATCAATAGGATTTTGGTCAAAAAAGTACCACACTGCACTCTCCCTACTATGGGATACATTTTTTTGTTTTTAACACGTTTTTGGATTGCTAGTGGCCTGCCAGATAACCGCTGCTGCGATGTCGATGCCTGCTGCGGATCCTTTTCCTCTTCTGAGCTACTGCCAGCGGCACCCTCTTCCCCAGTGAATGCCAATCCGGGTCAACAACTGGGTCATCCATCACCTCCTCTTCAATTTCATCTGCACCTTCCTCTGTGTCACCGTGTAAGGTGGTATAGTATGCGGGAAGGGGCACCTGAGTTTCATCAGGGTCACATCCTGGCTCAGTAGTCTGCGAGGGCAATGTAGTGCTCTGGGTGAATGTACCAGAAGAATCATATAGCAGCGGCTGTGCATCAGTGCACTCCATGTCAGATTCATCTTGGACTGGGGAATTCAGGATTTCACTTGATAACCCAGGCTTTTTATGTGAAAAGAGCTCCAGGGAGTAATCTGAAGTGTGGCCTGCCACATCCCTCACTTTGGTGGGGGTGAAGGACACAAGGAAAGTTGTTGTTCCTGACCAGGAGCCTGCACTGACGACTCAGTGCTTGCATTTTTTTGAAACTTCAGAAGAGGAGGCGATAGAGCTGGAGGCTGTTTCGGCAATGTAAGACAAAACCTGTTCCTGATGCTCCGGATTTAAAAGCGGTCTGCCTACTCCCAGAAAAGGGAGCCTTCCAGGCCTTCTGGAGCTAGACGATGACGCAGGCTCAACACCTCCTGCCTTAGGTGCTATTGTGCTTTTGGCACTACCAGCAGATGCACCACCACCACCATCAGTACTAGCTGGCCCCCCCCGCCCACGTCCGTGGCCTCTTCCACCATACTTCCTCATGTTTGGGAAAATGTACCAAAAATACCAGCAGATATATGGTACTGTATCAGAAGGTACAGCTGTATACGGTGAAGGTGAAAATTTAAATCTCCGTATATATTTCCAGAGTCACACACAGACGCTCACAGGCTCAGTATGGATTAGACCAGAATATAAAAAGCAGAAAAAGGGTACTGTATCACAAGATACCAGATGTACAGTCATGGCCAAAAGTTTTGAGAATGACACAAATATTATATTTTCACATGATCTGCTGCCCTCTGGTTTTTATGTCTGACAGATGTTTTTTTATCACAGACAGAAATATAATTGCAAACATATGAGTAACAAAAGCTTATATTGACAGTTAGAATGAGTTAATGCAGCAAGTCAATATTTGCAGTGTTGACCCTTCTTCTTCAGGACCTCTGCAATTCTCCCTGGCATGCTCTCAATCAACTACTGGACCAAATTATATTTCTGTCTGTGATAAAAACATCTGTCAAACACACACATAAAAACCAGAGGGCAGCAGATCATGTGAAAATATAATATTTGTGTCATTCTCAAAACTTTTGGCTATGACTGTATAGGGGAAAATTTCAGTCTCCGTATATATTTCCGGAGTCACAGACAGACGCTCTCAGGCTCAGTATGGATTAGACCAGAATATAAAAAGCAGAAAAAGGGTACTCTATCACACGATACCTGGTGTATATAGTATAGGGGAAAATTTCAATCTCCGCATATATTTCTGGAGTCACAGACAGACGATCTCAGGCTCAGTATGGATTAGACCAGAATATAAAAAGCAGAAAAAGGGTACTGTATCACAAGATACCAGGTGTATATAGTATAGGGGAAAATTGTAAATCTCCGTATATATTTGCAGAGTCACACACAGATAGTCAGCATGTATTTGTCCTTGATACCAGCGGGTACACGGTAGTGTGTGAGGAGCGTACAGCTCTATACGGTGTGGGAAAAAATGAACGCTCGGTAACTGTGCAGAAAAAAAGAATAAAAGTATTAGTGCTGTGTAAAAAGCAGTCTGCACAGCAGTGTACACACAGCAATACAGCTAGCAGGCAGCCTACTAACCAGCACTGCTGCACACAAGAAAATCCTCCCCTGTCACTGGCAGGCAGCCTAATAACCAGCGCTGCTGCACACAAGAAAATCCTCCTCTGTCACTGAACACTAACTGTACAGCACAATTGCTATCAGCACAAGCACAGAAGAACTTCTCTTTCCAGCCCTAACTTTCTCCCTACTGATAAACAGCGTCAGCAACCTCTCCCTACTGTTAAGATCGGCAGAAGTAAAATGGCGGTCGGCGGTCAGGGCTTTTATAGACACTATGGCGCCCCCCAAAGCAAGCCAATCACTGCAATGCCCTTCTGTAAGATGGTGGTGGACGCTGCCCATGTCATCTCGTTGCTCATAGTATACGTCCTTGCTCATTGACTGAAAAAAAGCGCCTGCAAGCATTACGGGAAAACCGACTTTGGCGCTCGGGTCGATGACCGCATGGCCGACTTCACGCTTTGGTGGGGTTTCGCTCGGCGAAACTCGACTTTAGCGAAAGTCGCAACTTATGAATCTGACCGACCTGTTTCGCTCAACTCTAATCCTGGATGGCCACATGAAACCAAAGTTCCCTTTTTTTTCATTTGGTACTGCCATACTGTTTGCCTATGCATTGAATGCAAGGCCTGCCCTGCAACAAAGTTACACTCACCCCAATAACACTTGGGACAGGCATCCTGGATGGCCACATGAAACCAAAGTTCCCATTTTTTTCATTTGGTACTGCCATACTGTTTGCCTATGCATTGAATGCAAGGCCTGCCCTGCAACAAAGTTACACGCACCCCAATAACACTTGGAACAGACGTCCTGGATGGCCAGATGAAACCAAAGTTCCCATTTTTTTTCATTTGGTACTGCAATACTGTTTGCCTTTACATTGAATGCAAGGCCTGCCCTGCCACAAAGTTGCATGCATCCCAATAACCCTTTGAACCGATGTACTGGATGGCCACATGAAACCAAATTTTCCATTTTTTTTAGTTTGTACTGCCATAATGCTAGCCTATGCACTGAATGCAAGGCCTGCCCTGCCACAAAGTTACACGCACCCCAATAACCCTTTGAACCGACATACTGGATGGTCACATGAAACCAAAGTTCCCATTTTTTACATTTGGTATTACCATACTGTTAGCCTATGCATTGAATGCAAGGCCAGCCTTGCCACAAAATTACACGCACCTCAATAATACTTGGAGCAGACATCGGATGGCCACATGAAACCAAAGTTCCCAATTTGTTCATTTGGTACTGCCATACTGTTAGCCTATGCATTGAATGCAAGGCCTGCCCTGCCACAAAGTTACGCGCACCCCAATAACATTTGGAACAGATGTCATGGATGGCCACATGAAACCAAATTTACCATTTTTTTCATTTGGTACTGCCATACTGTTAGCCTATGCATTGAATGCAAGGCCTACCCTGCCACAAAGTTACACGCACCCCAATAACCCTTTGAACCGACGTACTGGATGGTCACATGAAACCAAATTTCCTATTTTTTTCATTTGGTACTGCCATACTCTTAGCCTATGCTTTGAATGCAAGGCCTGCCCTCCCACAAAGTTACACTCACCCCAGTAACACTTGGGACAGGCATCCTGGATGGCCACATGAAACCAAAGTTCCCATTTTTTTCATTTGGTACTGCCATACTGTTAGCCTATGCATGCATGCAAGGCCTGCTCTGCCACAAAGTTACACTCACCCCAGTAACACTTGGGACAGGCATCCTGGATGGCCACATGAAACCAAAGTTCCCATTTTTTTCATTTTGTACTGCCATACTGTTAGTCTATGCATTGAATGCAAGGCATGCCCTGCAACAAAGTTACACGCACCCCAATAACACTTGGAACAGACGTCCTGGATGGCCAGATGAAACCATAGTTCCCATTTTTTTTATTTGGTACTGCCATACTGTTTGCCTTTACATTGAATGCAAGGCCTGCCCTGCCACAAAGTTGCATGCCTCCCAATAACCCTTTGAACCGACATACTGGATGGACACATGAAACCAAATTTCCCATTTTTTTCATTTGGTACTGCCATACTGTTAGCCTATGCATGCATGCAAGGCCTGCTCTGCCACAAAGTTACACGCACCCCAATAACCCTTTGAACCGACGTACTGGATGGTCACATGAAACTAAAGTTCCCATTGTTTTCATTTGGTACTGCCATACTCTTAGCCTATGCATTGAATGCAAGGCCTGCCCTCCCACAAAGTTATGCGCACCCCAATAACAGTTGGAACAGATGTCCTAGATGGCCACATGAAACCAAAGTTCCCATTTTTTTTATTTGGTACTGCCATACTGTTTGCCTTTACATTGAATGCAAGGCCTGCCCTGCCACAAAGTTGCATGCCTCCCAATAACCCTTTGAACCGACATACTGGATGGACACATGAAACCAAATTTCCCATTTTTTTCATTTGGTACTGCCATACTGTTAGCCTATGCATGCATGCAAGGCCTGCTCTGCCACAAAGTTACATGCACCCCAATAACCCTTTGAACCGACGTACTGGATGGTCACATGAAACTAAAGTTCCCATTGTTTTCATTTGGTACTGCCATACTCTTAGCCTATGCATTGAATGCAAGGCCTGCCCTCCCACAAAGTTATGCGCACCCCAATAACAGTTGGAACAGATGTCCTAGATGGCCACATGAAACCAAAGTTCCCATTTTTTTAATTTGGTACTGCCATACTGTTAGCCTATGCATTGAATACAAGGCCGGCCATGCCACAAATTTACATGCACCCCAATCCCCCTTGGAAGAAACGTGTAGGAGGGCCTCATAAATTTTTTTTCCCATTACAAAGGAGCGGGTCTCCTATGCTTGTAACGCCCATACACTAAGTGTATGGGCTGCTAAACATTTCCCCCTCTGGGGTACACATCAACATACTGTGTAAACATTTTTTTACATCCATCCTAAACACTCTTGAAAGCTGAAGCTGAAAAATGACGTCAGCCGGCCGGCAGCGCCGCTCAATGTGTGAGAGGAAGTGAGAAGAAGGAAGCTGCCGGATCGTGGAGAGGTGAGTCTGGCCGCTGTGCCTGTGAAACTGCTGTGTGTGTGTGTGTGTGTGAAGCTGCTGTGTGTGTGTGTGACGCTGTATGTATGTATGTTGTGTGTGTGTGTGTGTGTGTGGTGAGACGCTGTGTGTGTGATAGAAGAGGAAGCGATATCAGCGTTGGAACGGGCAGAGGTGAGTAGTTTTTTTTTTATGCAAGGCTCCTGCAGCTCCCTCTCACATTGAGCGGCGCGGCCGCGGAGCTGAAAAATGACATCAGCCGGCCGGCAGCGCCGCTCAATGTGTGAGAGGAAGTGAGAAGAAGGAAGCTGCCGGATCGTGGAGAGGTGAGTCTGGCCGCTGTGCCTGTGAAGCTGCTGTGTGTGTGTGTGTGAAGCTGCTGTGTGTGTGACGCTGTGTGTATGTATGTATGTATGTGTGTGTGTGTGTGTTGTGTGTGTGTGTGTGTGTGTGTGTGTGTGTGAGACGCTGTGTGCGTGATAGATGAGGAAGCGATATCAGCGTTGGAACGGGCAGAGGTGAGTAGTTTTTTTTTTATGCAAGGCCATTATTCAGTATGGAGCATCATGTGGGGCCATTATACTGTATGCAGCAGTATATGGGGCCATTATTCAGTATGGAGCATCATGTGGGGCCATTATACTGTATGCAGCAGTATATGGGGCCATTATTCAGTATGGAGCATCATGTGGGGCCATTATACTGTATGCAGCAGTATATGGGACCATTATTCAGTATGGAGCATCATGTGGGGCCATTATACTGTATGCAGCAGTATATGGGGCCATTATTCAGTATGGAGCATCATGTGGGGCCATTATACTGTATGCAGCAGTATATGAGGCCATTATTCAGTATGGAGCATCATGTGGGGCCATTATACTGTATGCATCATTCTGTGGGGTCATTATTCAGTATGGAGCATCATGTGGGGCCACTATACTGTATTCAGCAGTATATGGGGCCATTATTCAGTATGGAGCATCATGTGGGGCCATTATACTGTATGCATCATTATGTGGGGCCATTATTCAGAATGAACATCATGTGGGGCCATTATACTGTATGCAGCAGTATATGGGGCCATTATTCAGTATGGAGCATCATGTGGGGCCATTATACTGTATGCATCATTATGTGGGGCCATTATTCAGTATGGAGCATCATGTGGGGCCATTATACTGTATGCAGCAGTATGTGGGGCCATTATTCAGTATGGAGCATCATGTGGGGCCATTATACTGTATGTGTGTAGCCCAGCTGTGACTGGAGCCACATGTCACCCTGGAGGATGCACGAAAGGTAAATCCACGATAACCATTGCACACAACATTTCACATTTTTCCCTGGTACCACCAGAGGGAGCCCTTGAGATGACAGCAGTAGATAAGGCAGTCTAGCTGCAAGTTAGCTAGTCGTTGGTTTTACCTCAGAACAGCAGAACACCTCAGAGAGTGAGAGGATAAAGACATCCTGTCAGACGAGACGGAAGAAAACGAGCTAGTTACCTCAGACATGCTGAGAGGGAACTCTAGCCAGAAAGAAAGACTTATCTGAAAGCCTGAGGACTTCAGCAAACACTCAGCTTATATAGTGGAGTCCAGTGCAGTGGAAAGGATTGCCACTTGGTCTGGTCAAGGTTGAGTCCACTGAGATTCCAACAGTGAGCTCTTTCAGAAAGTAAGCGTGCCGACGCTTGGAGAGCGGTGAAGAGAAGGAAGCTGACATCTACTGCTGCTTGTGCTTATGATAGTGGTGAGAGTAGGACGACAGGCAAGTGGAAAAGGGAAAGAGAGTGACCGAGGTCAACCAGCATTAATAGCTTACCTCGACTCTGCACCACCGGACACCGGGTCCGCGCTTACCAGCATCTGCACGACTGGTAGGAGACACCGGAGACCCTGCTGGACTACAAGTCACAGAGGGGCCCTTCAGTGCTGATACGTAACCGGGGTCAGGAAGAACAAGAGTCTAGCAGGGCCCTGCATATAGAGACTAGTTCTGTCCAAAAGAAGGCTCCACCACAAGATCACCTGGGCGTAGCAAAGAGAACGGAGTTAAACTTTGTCTTATGCAAGTTAGAAACTACACACAAATAGACGTAAGGAGGCTTTACACCTACTCAGTGGATTACTGGACGTGCATCCTTCACCCTGACGGCCTCCCGGGACGTGCCTGCAACTTCATCACCAGTAAAGGTACAGAAAGAGACTGTCTTGTGTGTGTCTGCATTATTGTCCTTCACCCCTGCACCGCCATATACTCCGAGGGATCAGTCTTACCTGTGGAAGACTTAACACCTTGCTGCCCAGTAACAACCCCTCAGAGGATTCACCCTGCAGCGCTGGTCACCCTGATCAGGAACCACAGGTGGCATCACGAACATTCTACAATCCCCTGTATATATCCCCCTTTAGTGAGCGCCCAGGGCAACGGACCGAGCTGCGCTACCCGTGACATCCCCCAGTGAAGTTAACGGGCTCGGTGCCGAGTACCCCAAAGCCCTGTTACGTGCGACTCATCTAAATTTGGCGTCACGAACAGGATAGAAGCTCGCTATATGTGAGTCCTGTGTGCCTAAGTGGACTGTTTTTTGTGCAAGAGACTGTGTTACTGTTGTTGAGATTTTTGGCGCCAATTGTCCGCCATTGCCCGCCAAAGTACAGCGCTACAGCGCAAAGAGAAGGGGCGTACCTGCAGAAAGCGCACGGAGTCCCAGACACGCCCCCAACGCTGATGCGGCGGCAGGTCCTGTGGAGAGCTTCAGTGATCGCTCTGACGTCAGAGCGCCGGCGACGCAGGTCCTTCCACATCGCTGTGCCTGGCAGAGCTGCAGCCTTCAGGAGAAGGTAGGCCACACTTAACTAGGGGGGCACAGACATGTCGCAGCCACAAGCTGACAGCGCGGCCCAGGGCGACCGCTCCGGTAACTTACCCGCCGGCGCTGCCGCAAAGGATGGAAACGCTGGCCCCTCACCAGGTCCGGTGGCCCCGATAGTACCGCTGATGCTCCCATACCTGCCTGGAACAAAGTGGCTCCCTCAGTATAGCGGTAAGCCGGATACCCTGTTAGGGTTCAAGCGCAAAATATGCAGCATAATGGACATGTACCCTATGACAGAGAAACAAAGAGCTGCAGTGGTATTGGGACAATTGACTGGTGCTGCAGAAAGGGAAGTAGAGACTTGGACAGCTGCAGACCAGGAATCAGTGCTTTCAATTTTCTTAAAGCTACAGACTATTTTTGAAGACCGCACTGAAACAGATCTCCGGATGAGGTTTTACCAATGCTCCCAGAGACCAGATGACAGTATTAGGGACTACGCCTGCCGACTACAGGGGGCCCTGCGAGCTCTCACACACGTTAACCCTATAAGTGCCATTAATGAAAGCAAAATGTTGAAGGAACAATTTGTACGGGGACTGAGGTCCCAAGCTGAAAGCAGAACTGTGCACTGGTGGTCCTTGGATCATCCTGACGCTACCTTTGATGCCTTAAAAGATATGGCTATAAAAGGACTGCGACCCCTGGAGAAGCCTGAGGTGGCAACCCAGTATCACCTGGGTGAAGCCACTCTAAAGCCAGCAGCATCCACCTTTTTCCCGCTGGTGGCGGAAGCCAAAACGCAGGTGGCGCCCCCTACTGAGTTGGATTGTCTGCGCTCAGAAGTGCGCCAGCTGACTAAAAACCTGGCCGCTGTAATGAGTGCCCTGCAACTGCGGAAGGAAGAAGGAGGAAAGATCCTGCTAGCTGACTGCCCAGAGGATGTCCCTTGATGAACCGGAGGAAAAGGAGGACGTCACCCCACCGGAGGAAGACAACGCCACCCCCAGGAGCGACCCCTGATCAGCACCATCCTCGCCGAGAGATCATCTGCTACCGTTGCAACAGAGAAGGTCATCTGGCCCGACAGTGTCCTTTAAACGAGCAGACCCTGGGTCCGAGGGCCAACACCCAGGAATAGACTCATCAGGCCCCTCAGACTGGAACCGCAGGTTTGTGGGAGGAAGACCTTACCTGTCCATCATCCCGGACGGGATCGCAATCCCTGCCCTGCTGGACACTGGATCTCAGGTGACCATCATACCTGATGTCCTGTATAATAAGTTTTGGTCCATGGACAGTCTCCAGCCCCCGAGCCCTGACTTTGCTGTGTATGCCTCTAATGGTCTCCCTGTTGATATACTAGGAGCCAAAAACGTGGACGTAAAGGTGGGCAGAGTGGAGCTGAAGGACCAGGGACTCTTAGTAGTAAAAACTGTAAATGAGGAAAATGGCTTAAATGTGGTTTTAGGTACAAACATTATTAGTAACTGTCTGGGAGAAGTTGTGTTTTTGCTCCAACAGCTCGCTGAAGTTGCCAATCCAAAGCAAAAGGGAGTGATCTAGAGGGAGATCCGGGCCCTGATGTGCCAGCAGCAAGCAAAACTGACAGATGGTGAAATTGGTAATGTATGGGTGACAGACCCGAACCCCATTGTGATACCCCCAATGAGTGAAATGCTGATATGGTGTAGAGCAGCAATAGGTCTGAGAGGACAGAATTACCAAGCAGTAGTAGAGCCCCATTGTTCAGAGCACAGACCTACACTCTTGACTGCTAGAGGGGTAGTAGAAGTACGAAATGGGAGAGTACCAGTACGTCTTCTCAACTGGGGAGAAGATGAAGTGAATTTACCACGCTATGCCACAGTTGCTAAATTACATACCGTAGATAACAACTCTATTCTCACGACAGAGTCCTTAGCCTCCCGCCAACCAGCGGAGGATAATGACCCAGCAACCCAGGTGGAGGATTGGTGTCAACAGCTCCATGTCGGGACAGACACCACTCCCGCCCACCAGAAACAGGGAGTACTACGGGTGGTACAGGAGTACACACAGGTATTTAGCAAACATCCACTTGACTTTGGGACAATTAAGGGAGTACAGCATCATATCCCTACAGGTAGTCATCCTCACATCAAAGAGCGGTATAGGCCTATACCTCCAGCACACTACCAGAAAGCTAAGGAAATGTTGCGTGACATGAAGGAAGCAGGGGTAATAAGGGATAGTTGTAGTCCCTGGGCAGCACCTCTAGTCCTAGTTAGGAAAAAGGATGGAAGCATGAGAATTGTGTAGATTACAGACAAGTAAATCGCATTACATATAAAGATGCATACCCTTTACCACGCATTGAGGAATCCTTAGCTGCCTTAAAAACTGCTAACTACTTTTCCACCCTCGACCTCACTAGTGGGTACTGGCAAGTAGCTGTGGCTGAGGAGGATCGGGAGAAGACGGCTTTCACCACCCCGATGGGACTCTGTGAGTTTGACAGGATGCCGTTTGGACTCAGCAGTGCCCCGGGAACGTTTCCAGAGAGTGATGGAGAGTTGCCTGGGACATCTCAACTTTGAAACCGTGTTGCTGTACCTGGACGACGTAATTGTGTACTCCAAGATGTATGAGGATCATCTGAAGCACCTGGCAGAGGTATTCGAGTCACTGTCCAAATACGGGATGAAACTGAAGCCTTCAAAGTGCCATCTGCTCAAACAAAAGGTACAGTACTTGGGACATATTGTCAGCTCAGAAGGAGTAGCGCCAGACCCCAAGAAGGTCACTGCCATCCAGAAATGGCCGGAGCCGAAGAATCTCAAGGAGGTGCGCCAGTTCCTGGGACTGACAGGTTACTACCGGAGGTTTGTAAAGGACTACACCAAGAAAGCAGCGCCTCTGCAGGACCTTCTGGTAGGACAGCCCCTCAAGAGCAGAAATCCTCCATTCCACTGGGGTAAAGAACAAGCTGAGGCATTCAAGGAGATGAAGGAGATCCTGACAGGCGATGAGATCTTAGCCTATCCTGACTACAGCCAGCCGTTCCTGCTGTATACTGATGCCAGCAATGAAGGATTGGGAGCTGTTCTCAGTCAGAAGCAAAATGGCCAAGAAAAAGTCATCGCATATGCAAGCAGGAAGCTCCGGCCGACCGAGAGAAACCCAGAGAACTATAGCAGCTTCAAGTTGGAGTTCCTGGCGCTGGTCTGGGCCATTACAGAAAGATTCAACATTACCTAGCCTCCAGCAAGTTCACTGCTTACACTGATAATAACCCCTTGACACATCTTGAAACAGCCAAGCTGGGAGCCATGGAGCAACGTTGGATGGCTCGGCTGTCGAACTATCAATTTACATCAAGTACAGGGCGGGCCGTAAGAACGCCAACGCTGACGCCTTGTCCAGAGTGCCGCATGAATCCGACACGGAAGAGGAATTGGATGATCTAGAAGAGATTGAGCTACCTGCATTCCACAGAAATGGGATGATCCATGAACAACGAGCCTACAGGAGGCAACGTGGTAAGACGTTAAACCCTTTACCTCACCACAGCTGGAAGGAGACCCAGAACAGTACCCGGTTGTCAGCCGCATCAAGGACTGATAACTCAGGAAGGTTCCTCCTTGGAGAAGGATGCGTCTCAACAAGCAAAGCAGCTGTGGAATGAGAGAAGCCGGCTGTTTATCTACCGAGAGAAGCTGTGCCGAAGGTACGTCAACCCCAGAACCCATGAGATGGTATGGCAGATAGTGGTCCCAAGAACAGACGTCCAGATAGTGTTGGAAGCCTACCATGATCGAGCGGGGCACTTTGGCTGGAAGAAGCTGGAAACCCTCTGAAGTGTCGTTTCTACTGGGTGGGAATGCGTAGTTCCATGAGAAATGGTGTAAGAAACTGTGCGTCCTGTAGCCTCCAAGAAAAGACTACAGCAGCCAGAAAGCACCTCTGCAACCCATCAAGACGACTCTCCCTTGGAGATCGTGGCCTGGACCATGTAAAGTTGTCACCCAGTCGGTCAGGATACTCATATGCCCTGACGATGGTGGATCACTACTCCAGGTTTTGGTGGTAGCCCCTGTCAAAGATCTGACAGCTGAAACAGCAGCAAAGACGTTTCAGGCATATTTCTGCAGACCCCATGGATATCCAGAGCAAGTGTTAACTGATCAGGGTCCTGCCTTTGAAGCCGAATTGTTTAAAGAGTTCTGTCACTTGTACGGGTGTAAGAAGATAAGAACCACACCGTACCACCCCCAAACCAATGGTCTCTGTGAAAAGATGAATCACATAGTCATTGATCTGCTGAAGACGGTACCACTTGAGGAGAGGAATCGGTGGCCAGACCTACTACCTGACCTGGTAGATCTGTACAATCACATACCTGTCAGTTCCACCAATTACACTCCAGCCTACCTTATGCGAGCAAGACCAGGAAAGCTGCCCATGGATTTGGAACTTGGTGTTGTAGAACCAGAAGCTGATGTTACTACTGAAGATTGGGACACGAACCGACAGGAACAGTACAGGAGAGTACAAGCCTGCGTGGAAGATAGTCTCAATAAAGTAAGGGAAAAGCAAGAGGAGAACTACAATAAAAGTGCGCCAGCTAAGCCTTTTATGCCTGGAGAAATTGTGCTAAAAAGAAAAAGAAGAATGCACAAATTGGATGATCAGTGGGAAGAAGAGCCATATGTCGTGCAAAATTCCAAGTTTGACAACAGGAAAACCTGTACCATTAGCAAAGATGGAGGAAAGACGACCACCACTGTATCAAGAGACCACCTAAAACTATGTCCAGATATGTTAAAGCTTCGCGAAGAAGAACCTGTTATGGAAAAAGAGAAACCAGGTGAAGTCATACACACGGACTTAGGAGATTTTCCTGCAGATTGGCCTTGTATCGGGATGCTGTGATTATTCCAGTACTTCAGTTTTACCAACCACAAGAAGCGCTTCAACGTCCAGTTGAGCCAGTTGCCGCAGCAGAAGAAATAGTTCAAGAGGAACCTGCTCCTGTAGCACCTCTAGAAGTAGAGTCTCAAGAAATGGAACCTCAAGACGTGGAACTACCAGAAGAACCCCCTAGTGAAACAGAACCGCATCGCCCAGCCACCAGTATGCTTGCCAGATCCCTAGAGAGGTTAAGGCAGTATTACAGTTTGCCAGCACGCAGGACAGATAGGCCAGATGCTACTATACCTGACACCACACCACGTAGGTCAGTACGCACAACGAAAGGAAGGTTACCTGTTAGGTACCAAGAGTAGGCCTAGCAAATTAATCCAGTGCACCAATATCCAAGTGTAAAAATGTGAATAAGATTTGTGTAAATATGTGTATATATGTTATTTGTATTATGAAGAGAATTGCACTTTATTGAGAATGTTATATGATGATGATGTTTACATGCTGAAGTAGTATACCCCAGTTGGGTAATGTGAAATGTGTTTCTTTTAAAGGACTGCGTGGCTGAGGACTTTGCCAGCCCAAAAACTGTGTTGTAAATAGTTCGCACTTAGTGCCCCATCTTGGTTTTACGTAAGCCATTCTACCTCAGAAGAAAAACCCGTATGGTGTGGCCTTGAGTGAGGTTTGCAGCAAAGAAGTCCTGCAGCCCACCCAGGACCACCGTGGGAGGTTTGGTACGGGTCCTCCACAAGAATCCTGTATTTATTGTGTGAAAGTATTTTGATATTTTCTATTTGCCATTTGTACACATTGTAACGTTTGAAGTGTCCTTACCTCCTGCAAGGGAAGAGTTATAATTATGTTTTGTTGATGTTATATATAAAAATTGTTTTCTTTTTCAGCCCGGGAGTGCTGATATTAACTAGGGGGGATGTGTAGCCCAGCTGTGACTGGAGCCACATGTCACCCTGGAGGATGCACGGAAAGGTAAATCCACGATAACCATTGCACACAACATTTCACATTTTTCCCTGGTACCACCAGAGGGAGCCCTTGAGATGACAGCAGTAGATAAGGCAGTCTAGCTGCAAGTTAGCTAGTCATTGGTTTTACCTCAGAACAGCAGAACACCTCAGAAAGTGAGAGGAGAAAGAAACGTCAGACGAGATGGAAGAAAATGAGCTAGTTACCTCAGACATGCTGAGAGGGAACTCTAGCCAGAAAGAAAGACTTATCTGAAAGCCTGAGGACTTCAGCAAACATTCAGCTTATATAGTGGAGTCCAGTGTAGTGGAAAGGATTGCCACTTGGTCTGGTCAAGGTTGAGTCCACTGAGATTCCAACAGTGAGCTCTTTCAGAAAGTAAGCGTGCCGACGCTTGGAGAGCGGTGAAGAGAAGGAAGCTGACATCTACTGCAGCTTGTGCTTATGATAGTGGTGAGAGTAGGACGACAGGCAAGTGGAAAAGGGAAAGGAGTGACCGAGGTCAACCAGCATTAATAGCTTACCTCGACTCTGCACCACCTGACACCGGGTCCGCGCTTACCAGCATCTGCACGACTGGTAGGAGACACCGGAGACCCTGCTGGACTACAAGTCACAGAGGGGCCCTTCAGTGCTGATACGTAACCGGGGTCAGGAAGAACAAGAGTCTAGCAGGGCCCTGCATATAGAGACTAGTTCTGTCCAAAAGAAGGCTCCATCACAAGATCAGCCGGGCATAGCAAAGAGAACGGAGTTAAACTTTGTCTTATGCAAGTTAGAAACTCACACACAAATAGATGTAAGGAGGCTTTACACCTACTCAGTGGATTACTGGACGTGCATCCTTCACCCTGACGGCCTCCCGGGACGTGCCTGCAACTTCATCACCAGTAAAGGTACAGAAAGAGACTGTCTTGTGTGTGTCTGCATTATTGTCCTTCACCCCTGCACCGCCATATACTCCGAGGGATCAGTCTTACCTGTGGAAGACTTAACACCTTGCTGCCCAGTAACAACCCCTCAGAGGATTCACCCTGCAGCGCTGGTCACCCTGATCAGGAACCACAGGTGGCGTCACGAACATTCTACAAGCCCCTGTAAATATCCCCCTTTAGTGAGCGCCCAGGGCAACGGACCGAGCTGCGCTACCCGTGACATCCCCCAGTGAAGTGAACGGGCTCGGTGCCGAGTACCCCAAAGCCCTGTTACGTGCGACTCATATGCATCATCATGTGGGGTCATTATTCAGTATACATCATCATATGGAGCCATTATACTGTATGCATCATTATGTGGGGCCATTATTCAGTATGCATCATGTGGGGCCATTATACTGTATGCAGCAGTATATGGGGCCATTATTCAGTATGCATCATCATGTGGGGCCATTAAACTGTATGCATCATTATGTGGGGCCATTATTCAGTATGGAGCATCATGTGGGGCCATTATACTGTATACAGCAGTATATGGGGCCATTATTCAGTAGTTTTTTTCTTTCCCATCTTTCTTTCTCTCTCTGTTCTTTTTCTTTCTCTCTGTTCTTTCTTTCCCCTCTTTCTTTCTATCTCTGTTCTTTCTTTCTCTTTCTTTCTCTCTCTGTTCTTTCTTTCTCTCTGTTCTTTCTTTCTTTCTCTTTCTTTCCACTCTTTCTGTTCTTTCTCTCTCTCTCTGTTCTTTCTATCTGTTTTCTTTATTTCTCTTTCTCTCTCTCTGTTCTTTGTTTCCCATCTTTCTTTCTCTCTATCTCTGTTCTTTCTTTCTCTCTTTGTTCTTTCTTTCCCCTATTTCTTTTTTTCTCTCTGTTCTTTTTTTCTGTCCCCTCTTTCTTTTTTTGTTCTTTTTCTTTTCTTTCTTTCTTTCTCTCTGTTCTTTCTTTCCCGTCTTTTTTTCTTTCTCTCTCTGTTCTTTTCTCTCTCTGTTCTTTCTTTCCCCTCTTGGTTTTTTTTCTCTCTCTCTGTTCTTTCTTCTCCCTTTCTTTGTTTATTTATTTCTCTCTCTACTTTCTCTCTGTTCTTTCTTGCTTTCCCCTCTTTCTCTCTCTCCTTTCTCTGTTTTCTTTTTTCTCTCTCTGTTCTTTCTTTTACTCAGTACCAGTGTGCCCATAGTACCAGTCACTTTGCCCTCAGTACCAGTCAGTGTGATCACCAGTGCTAAATGGGTGTGGTCGGGGTGTGGACATGGGTGTGACTAGTTGTGAAATGGGTGTGGTCGGGCGTGGCCTAAAATTTGACGCAACCATGCGCGCCGCAACCTTCCTTGCTCGAATTGGGGGGCGCCGTTTTGCAGTTCGCCTCAGGCAGCACAGAGGCTAGGTTCACCCCTGTAGATACCCAATAATTAAAAGGCACAGAGGAATCACGGAGGATGTTGGTACGGTCAGCAAGGTACTCCCTCAGCATCTTCCAAAACTTTCCACTCCTTGTAAGAGTACCCTGCACCTCAGGGCCAGTGCGATGGGAGGGTCTGAGAAAACTCCCTGAACTTTGCCAGTGATCGCCTGCCTCTGCTGGATTGGAGTTGTGTCTCTCTCACCTGTATTCCTTGGTTGTCCAATGAACTGTGACCTCTGCCGCCAGCGTTTTCAGATGGGAATTTTTTTAATAATTCCGCAACAAGGGCCCTCTTGTACGGAATACGTCAGCAGCGTCATAGTGAGCTGAAGCTGAGCTCCCCACACAGAGGAGATCAGGATATTGTGACCCAATTTCAGCTTGCCCACGCCCTCGGCCTCTGTATGCACCAACACCATCACGTCCACTTCCCTGTCCCTTGCCATGTGCCTTGCCCATTTTAAATAGACTACAATATTTTCCACGTTCACAAATGCCTTAATTTGGAGCGAACTTATATGTGATCAGTGTGCGGTAAAACCACAGTTTAAAATATGTGGCCTGTAGGTTACAATTTTTTTTTGTAGCAAAATAATGTCAATAACCAGGGTAAGACACAGCAAAAACAGTTGAATGGAGACCTCACATGCCACAATTTGTAGCCCACAGATAGATGAGGCGTGTGACGGAGACACCACACTGTTCAATATGTGTCCTGTAATTTTTTTTTTTTTTTACAGCAAAATAGTGTATAGAACTAGGGTAACACACAGCAAAAACATTTGAATGGAGTCCTGAAATGCCCAAATTTTTAGCCCACAGATAGATGAGGCGTGTGACGGAGATACCACACTGTTTAATACGTGGCCTATATTTTTTGTTTTTTCCATCAAAATAGTGTATAGAACTAGGGTAACACACAGCAAAAACATTTAAGTGGAGGCCTCAAATGCCACAATTTGTAGTCCACAGATAGATGAGGCGTGTGACAGAGATACCACACTGTTCAATATGTGGCCTGTATTTTTTGTTTTTTTACAGCAAAATAGTGTATAGAACTAGGGTAACACACCGCAAAAACAGTTGAATGGAGGCCTGAAATGCACCAATTTTTAGCCCACAGATAGATGAGGCGTGTGACGAACATACCACACTGTTCAATATGTGGCCTGTATTTTTTGGGGGGGCCAGTAAAATTGTGTCAATAAGTAGGCTAAGACACAACAAAAACAATTCTATGGAGGCCTGAAATGGCACAATTTTATCCGGAATGATATGAGATCCTTGTGGTGAACAAAATCCCGTGCAAAATATCTGCCCTGTAGCTAAATATTTTTTTGGCAGCTAAATAATTTTTCGGCAGCAAAATGATGTCATGAAATTGTATAAGACACTTCAAAAATTTTTTACAGTACCACAAATATGGCAGAATTTTCTGCGCACTCAGATGTGATGGCTGGGACAGGCAAACCCATTTAAAATAGCTGGATTTTCACGCTGTACTACGAAAAGAATCTGTCTGTATTATTCAGAGTCAACAAGCAAATGGAGAAAAAAAGAGGGCTCTGGATTGCTTTTGAATAAAATAATCAGGATTAAGATGCAAAAAAAAATTATTCCTGGCCACTGATACCTACCTGGGGCTATGTATAATGTAGATGGTCAAAATACGTAGTAGGCCGCAGCAGCAGCAGCAGCAGCAGCAGTGGACAGTAATGGAATGGACCCTCTTGATGCATGCAATGAAGTATGCCACATACAATGCCTGCCTGACTAGCAGTGATATCTATTTAGCCACATACAGTGCCTGCATGCATTGCACTAATATGTATGTACCGACATACACTCCCTGCCTACCCATCACTGATATCTATATACCCCGCCGTAATTAGTCCTTAGAAGGACTGTTGATTTAGCTAGATTTATGGATTCAACAATCGTATACCCACAGTAACTGCTACCCCACCTTTTCTCTCCATATCGCTGCAGCAAGTCTCCTTACACTGGTGATTTCAGAGCTGAGTGCGATGAGCAGGGCGGCGCCAGGTCTGATATAGACCTGATGACGCTGTGCGGCCAGCCAATCACTGTAATGCCACAACCAAGATGGCTGTGGCATTACAGTCATGGCAGACAGTCCCTGCGTGTTGATTGGAGCCCTAAAGAGCACCAAACATGCAGGGAGGGGACCCGAATTCCCGCCGAACAATCCCGGAAATTCTCGGTGCTCGCTGAGTACTGTGAGAATAGCGATGCTCGGGCGAGTACCGATCATTACCGAGTATGCTCGCTCATCACTAACAATTACATTGAATAAAAAGGAATAACAATAGAGAAGTACTAAACCTGAGGTTACGCCCACATACCTCCTCTTAGTGATCTCATATGGAGATGGTTGTGGGATGTGATAGGTCTTTTAGAAGATTATGAGATTCCCAACTTTAAGGATATCTTCGATCCTGAATGTCCCAGGTGGGAGATATTGTCAGGAGCTCTATGGAATGCTCGCTCTGTCTGCAACAAACTTTCCTATATCTATGATCTTTTTATTACTAACAAACTTTCCTTCCTCGCCATCACCGAAACCTGGCTCACCCCTTCTGGCACAGCCTCTCCAGCTGCACTTTTTCATGGTGGATTCCATCTTTCCCTCACACCCCGCCCCAGCTGCAAGTGTGTCGACCCGCCACCACAATTGTGGATTACCAGGGCAATGGGGTACTCAGAGCCGAGCCCATGGAAGTCTATGGGGTTTGTCACAGGAAGCGGTGGCTCGGTCTGTGGCCCTGGCGGTCTGGCGTATGTTGGGGGGAATATTTACAGGGGATAGATTTATATACAGTTCGTGACGCCACCTGTAGTCTCTGGTAATTTGTACCAGCGCTGCTGTAGATCTCTGAGGGGATGGTGAGGCAGCTAGATGTCGGGTCCCCTACAGGTGGGATTCTTCCCTCAGGTCGATGGTTATGGTGGGGTTGTGCAGGCATGCAATTAAATAACTCAGTCTCACACCGTCAGCGTCTTTCCATACCTTTTACTTGTAAGATGGTAAGGCAGGTCCCAGGGAGGCTGATGGGGTTGGTGGAGGATGAGTTTTGAGGCAACGGCTGAGCAAGGCAGGGGCCTCCTTTACTTTCCAATGATGATGAGTCCAACCAGCATAAAGCGTAGTTCACTCCTGAAACTTCAGCTATTTCAAAGCTGTACTGCCCGGTCAGTTTTGTGGTGGAGCCTTCCAGTGATGAAACTAGGTTCTTCTATGCTTGGCCTAGCTCAAAGTTCCTATTCCACCTGACCCCTGTTACGTACTGACACTTCAAGGGCTGCTTTCTGTTACCTAAGGTCCAGTAAGCCTCTGGTCTTTTTACCACTATGCGTGAAGCTATAGTGATGCTTCGGTCTCCAGTGACCGGTGACAATGTGCAGGATACTTCAATCCTAAAGCACTTCTGATTTCCTTCCACTGTGCCTTTCGACTTGCTCACACTCTCAATAGCTGTCTCAGTCCGTCTGCCAGTGGGGCACAGCTCTGACCAGGCTGAGGTAATCTGGCTCACCTTACTGGCCTCCACTTCTCTGAACTGCACACAGGTGGGATGACTCAGTCCTGAGCCACCCGAGCTAGACTCTGCTCCTTCCTCCTCACAGGTCCAGGCTAGACTCACTGACTCTGAACACTCCCTGTGGGTGTGTCTAAGTGTATGTGATGTCATGTAGAGCCCTTAACCGTTACCTCTCCACTCATCCTCCTGGTACGGTGTACCTTAAATACCAGGGCTACACATTCCCCCATGGTAAACGACAGCACTCCCGGGCTGTGAAATACAAAGAGACAATTTTGTTTATGCATTAAACATTAACATTAACTCTTCCCATCCGGGAGGTAAAGATTTCTTGAACGTTGCAAACAAAACATTAAATATAGAAAAATACAAAATATTAAATAGACATGTTCATATAAATAAACGGCAATATTCTTGTGAAGGACCCGCACCAAACCTTCAACGTGGGTCCTGGGTGGGCTGCAGGACATATGAATGCAGACCTCACTCAGTGCCTCACCACACGGGTTTTATGTTCAGAGGTAAGTCAAGGCTTCGTGTGAAACCATTATAAGGCACCTTAGTGCAACTATTTACAAGATACAGTTTTTGGGCTGGCTCAGTCCTCAGCCTCTGAGTCCATTATAAGACACCATAAGGAAAAGACACATATATATATATACTTTTTACAATATTCACATTAATTTGTTATAATTACTGCTGGTATCGAATGGGTATCTTCCCTTTTGTGATTCGCTCTGATCTACGTGGAGTAGCTTCAGGTATATTAAGTTGTGATCTGTCTGCACTGCGTAACGGCAAACTATAGAACTGCCTCAATCTTTCTATGGATCTGGCAAGCGTACTGATGGCTGGGCGGTGTGAGTCAGCTTCACCAGGGGATCCCATAGTATGGGGCGCTGCTTCTGATGATCCTTCTTGAGATTCCGTAGGTTGAGGTGTTGCTGGAATGGGTAACTCCTGAACGGACTCAACTGGCACCACGGACACAACTGGAGGTAGAACTTCCTCTTGTGGCTGATAAAACTGCAACACCGGAACTATTACAGCATCTCCCAGTCGGGGCCAATCCGCAGGAAAATCTCCCAGATCCGTGTGTATGACCTCTTCCTTTCCTTCCTCTTGATTGATGACAGGGTTCTTTTCACAAAGCTTTAAGGGTTCTGTACACAATTTCAAATGGTCTCTGGACACAGTGGTTATTGTTCTTCCTCCGTCCTTACTGATGATACAAACTTTTCTGTTGTCATATTTAGAATCTTGTACAACGTAGGGTTCTTTTTCCCACTGGTTATCCAATTTGTGCATTTTCCTTTTCCTTTTTAATACCACTTCTCCAGGCATCAAAGGCTTGGCAGGAGCATTTCTGTTGTAAATATCTTCCTGTTTCTCCCGTGCCTTGTTGAGACTTTCTTCTACACAGATTTGCACTCGTCTGTACTGCTCTTGCCGATTGATGTCCCAGTTTTCAATGGCGTCGTCTGCCTCCGGTTCTACCACTCCAAGTTCTAAATCCATTGGTAGTCTTCCGGGCCTTGCTCTCATAAGATAGGCTGGAGTGCAGTTAGTGGAACTTACAGGTATATGGTTATACAAGTCAACCAAATCAGGTAGTAAGTCCGGCCATCGATTTCTGTCTTCCAACGGTATGGATCTCAACAAGTCAAGGACAATATGGTTCATTTTTTCGCAAAGACCGTTGGTTTGAGGGTGGTATGGCGTTGTTCTAATTTTCTTGCACCCGTACATGTGACAGAATTCCTTGAATAAATCAGCTTCGAAAGCAGGTCCTTGATCGGTTAATACTCGCTCCGGATACCCATGCGGTCTGCAGAAGCTTGCTTGAAAGGTTTTTGCGGCCGTCACTGCGGTCTGATCCTTAACTGGAACAACCACCAGAAATCTGGAGTAATGGTCCACCATGGTCAGGGCGTATGAGTATCCAGATCTACTTGACGACAGTTTGACGTGGTCCAGGGCCACAATCTCCAGGGGGCGAGTCGTCCGGATAGGTTGCAGGGGTGCCTTCTGACTACCGTAGTCCTTCCTTCTGAGACCACAGGGTCCACAGTTCCGACACCACCTCTCAATGGAGCTGCGCATCCCTACCCAGTAGAACCGGCATCTCAACAGGGTCTCCAGCTTTCTCCAGCCAAAGTGTCCTGCTTGATCGTGGTATGCTTCCAACACCATTGGGACGTCTGCCTTGGGGACCACGATTTGCCAGACCATCTCATGGGTTCTGGGGTTGACGTATCTCCTGCACAACTTCTCATGGTATAGGAACAACCTGCTTTTCTCGTTCCACAGGAGCTTGGCTGACATAGGGGCTTCCTTTTCCAAAGAGGAGCCTTCCTGTCTTAACAACTCCTTGATGCGGCTGACCACTGGATCACTGTCCTGAGTCTCTTTCCAGCTGTGATGGGGTAAAGGATTTAATGTTGCACCATACTGCTTTCTGTTGACTCGATGCTCGTGGACTACCCCATTTCGATGGAACGCAGGTAGCTCAATTTCTTCCAGGTCGTCCGATTCTTCTTCCGTATCAGAGTCATGCGGCATTCGGGACAATGCGTCAGCATTAGCATTCTTTCGACCTGCCCGGTACTTGATAGTAAACTGGTAATTGGACAACCGAGCCATCCATCGCTGCTCCATGGCACCCAGCTTGGCGGTTTCCAGGTGCGTTAAGGGGTTGTTATCTGTAAAAGCAGTGAACCGATCGGAGGCCAGATAATGCTTAAATCTTTCAGTAATGGCCCAGACCAGCGCCAGAAACTCCAGCTTGAAGCTGCTATAATTTTCCGGATTCCTTTCAGTTGGCCTGAGTTTTCTGCTGGCATATGCGATGACTTTTTCTTGGCCATTCTGCTTCTGACTGAGAACTGCTCCCAACCCTTCATTACTGGCGTCGGTGTACAACAAGAACGGTTGGCTGTAATCAGGATAGGTTAAGATCTCATCACCTGTAAGGATCTCTTTCATCTTTTGGAATGCTTCAGCCTGTTCCTTACCCCAATTAAAGGGAGGGTTTCTGCTCTTTAGGGATTGTCCTACTAGGAGGTCCTGTAAAGGAGCTGCCTTCTTCGTGTAATCTTTCACGAATCTCCTGTAGTAACCCGTTAGTCCCAGGAACTGTCGCACTTCCTTAAGGTTCTTTGGCTCCGGCCACTTCTGGATGGCAGTGACTTTCTCTGGGTGCGGCGCTACTCCTTCCGAACTGACGATGTGCCCCAAGTATTGTACCTTCTGTTTGAGTAGATGGCATTTTGAGGGTTTTAATTTCATCCCGTACCTGGACAGGGACTCGAATACTTCTGCCAGGTGCTTCAGATGATCCTCATAAGTCTTGGAATACACGATGACGTCGTCTAGGTATAGCAGCACGGTTTCAAAATTGAGATGTCCCAGGCAGTTCTCCATCACTCTCTGAAATGTTCCTGGGGCACTACTGAGCCCAAACGGCATTCTGTCAAACTCACAGAGCCCCATTGGGGTGGTGAAAGCCGTTTTCTCACGATCCTCCTCAGCCACAGCCACTTGCCAGTAACCACTAGTCAGATCAAGGGTAGAAAAGTAGTTAGCCGTTTTCAGAGCAGCTAATGATTCCTCTATGCGTGGTAACGGGTATGCATCCTTGTGTGTTATGCGGTTCACCTGCCTGTAATCCACACACATTCTCATACTACCATCTTTCTTTTTAACCAGAACTAGAGGGGCTGCCCAGGGGCTACAACTATCCCTTATCACCCGGCTTTCTTCATATCATGCAACATTTCTTTAGCCTTCTGATAATGGGCTGGGGGTATAGGCCTATACCGCTCCTTGATGGGAGGATGACTGCCTGTAGGGATATGATGTTGGACTCCCTTAATTACCCCAAAATCAAGTGGGTGCTTGCTAAACACTTGGGCATACTCTTGCACCACCCGTAATACCCCTTGCTTCTGGTGAGCGGGAGTGGTGTCCGTCCCAACATGGAGTTGCTGACACCATTCCGCCACCTGAGTTGCTGGGTCATTGTCCTCCGCTATTTGACAGGAGTCTAAGGACTCAGCCGGGAGAATAGAATTATTGTCGACAGCATGTAGTTTAGCAATGGTTGCATAACGGGGTAAGTTTACCTCATCATCTCCCCAATTGAGAAGCCGTACCGGTACTCTTCCATTCACCACTTCTACTACTCCCCTAGCAGTCATAAGTGTAGGTCTATGTTCTGAATGGTGGGGTTCTACTACAGCTTGGTAATTCTGTCCTCTCAGACCTATGGCTGCCCTGCACCAGACGATCATTTCACTCATTGGGGGTATCACAATAGGATCCGAGTCAGTGACCCGTACATTACCAATTTCGCCGTCTGTAAGCTTCGCTTGCTGCTGACACACCAGGGCCCGGATCTCTCTTTGGATTACTCCTTTCTGCCTTGGTCGGGCAATCTCAGCGAGCTGTTGGAGCAAGAACACAACTTCTCCCAAACAATTACCGATAATGTTAGTACCCAAAATTATATTTAACCCGTTCTCCTCATTTACAGTCTTTACTACCAGAAGCCCCTGGTCTTTCAACTCCTCTCTGCCCACCTTTACATCTACACATTTTGTCCCGAGTACTTCTACAGGAAGACCATTAGAAGCATACACGGTAAAGTCAGGGCTCGGGGTTTAAGACTGTCCATAGACCAGAACTTAGTATATAGGGCATCAGGTATTAGGGTCACTTGGGACCCAGTGTCTAACAATGCCGGAACTGCAATACCATCTAAGATGATAGACAGGTAGGGTCGCCCACCCACATACCTGCGGTTCCAGTCTAAGGGGCCTGACGGGTATTCTCCTGGGTGTTGGCCCTTGGACCCAGGTTCTGCCCGTTTAAAGGACACTGTGGAGACATATGACCTTTCCGGTTGCATCGGTAACAGATGATCTCTCGACGAGGAGGGTGTTGATCAGAGGTCGCTCCTGGGGGTGGCGTTGTCCTCCTCCGGGGGGCGACGTCTTCTTCTTCTCCGGTGCATCCACGGGACGTCTTCTGGGCAGTCAGCTAACAAGATCTTCCCTACCTCCTCTTTCCGCAGCTGCAGGGCACTCATCACAGCAGCCAGATTTTTAGTCAGCTGGCACACCTCTGAGCGCAGACAATCCAATTCACTAGGGGGTGTCGCCTGCGTTTTGGTTTCTGCCACTAGCGGGGAGAAGGGGGGTACTGCCGGTTCCAGAGTGACTTCACCCTGATGATGTTGGGTTGCCACTTCAGGTTTGCCCAGGGGCCGCAGCCCTTTTATTGCCATGTCTTTTAGGGCATCAAAGGTAGCATCCGGATGATCTAAGGACCACCAGTTTACAGTTCTGCGTTCCTCTTGGGATCTCAATCCCTGTATAAATTGTTCTTTCAGCATTTTATTCTCATCGATTGCATTTAAATTATTAATCTGCTTAAGAGCTCTCAGGGCTCCTTGTAGTCGGCAAGCGTAGTCCCAATGCTGTCACCTGGCTGTTGTGAACAGTGATAGAAGGCCATCCGGAGATCCGTTTCTGTGCGGTCTTCAAATATGGCATGCAGCTTAAGGAAGATCGCAGGTACCGACTCCTGATCAACGGTATCCCAAGTCTCCACTTCCCTCTCAGCAGCGCCAGTTAGCTGCCCTATTAGCACAGCAGCTTTTTGTCTCTCAGGCATGGAGTACATTTCTAGGATGCTGCATAACTTCCGCTTGAAGCCTGCTAATGTGCCTGGCTCACCGCTGTACTGGGGAAGCCATTTCGCCCCTGGCATATATGGAAGCGTTAGTGGCATGATCGGGACTACCGGACTGGGTGCTGGACCTGCACCCCCATCTGGCGCTACAATACCAGGCGGTGCGGGATTGGGGCCTCCGGCCGGGGCCGCACTGTCAGCCGGTTGTTGTGACATCTTAGCGCCCCCTTGGTTAAACGGAGCCTACCGGTTTCAGATGCTGCTACTTCACAGGCACAGCAGTGGGAACAGGACCTTCGTCGCAGGCGCTCTGATGTCAGAGCGTTCACTTCCTGTTGCAGGACCTGCCGCTGAGTCAGAGCCGGGGGCGTGTCCAAGACTTTGCGCGCTCTTTCAGGTACGCCCACCTTCTTCTCCAGCGCCTTAGGGCGCGATCTGGCGGCAAATATGGCGGTATTTGGCGCCAAACAATAGCAACAGTCTTTTTCACCAAAACACTCCACAGGCACACAGGGCTCGCAATGCTGCAAGTTTCGGATCCTGTTCGTGACGCCAATTTTTTGTGTCGACCCGCCACCACAATTGTGGATTACCAGGGCAATGGGGTACTCAGAGCCGAGCCCATGGAAGTCTATGGGGTTTGTCACAGGAAGCGGTGGCTCGGTCTGTGGCCCTGGCGGTCTGGCGTATGTTGGGGGGAATATTTACAGGGGATAGATTTATATACAGTTCGTGACGCCACCTGTAGTCTCTGGTAATTTGTACCAGCGCTGCTGTAGATCTCTGAGGGGATGGTGAGGCAGCTAGATGTCGGGTCCCCTACAGGTGGGACTCTTCCCTCAGGTCGATGGTTATGGTGGGGTTGTGCAGGCATGCAATTAAATAACTCAGTCTCACACCGTCAGCGTCTTTCCATACCTTTTACTTGTAAGATGGTAAGGCAGGTCCCAGGGAGGCTGATGGGGTTGGTGGAGGATGAGTTTTGAGGCAACGGCTGAGCAAGGCAGGGGCCTCCTTTACTTTCCAATGATGATGAGTCCAACCAGCATAAAGCGTAGTTCACTCCTGAAACTTCAGCTATTTCAAAGCTGTACTGCCCGGTCAGTTTTGTGGTGGAGCCTTCCAGTGATGAAACTAGGTTCTTCTATGCTTGGCCTAGCTCAAAGTTCCTATTCCACCTGACCCCTGTTACGTACTGACACTTCAAGGGCTGCTTTCTGTTACCTAAGGTCCAGTAAGCCTCTGGTCTTTTTACCACTATGCGTGAAGCTATAGTGATGCTTCGGTCTCCAGTGACCGGTGACAATGTGCAGGATACTTCAATCCTAAAGCACTTCTGATTTCCTTCCACTGTGCCTTTCGACTTGCTCACACTCTCAATAGCTGTCTCAGTCCGTCTGCCAGTGGGGCACAGCTCTGACCAGGCTGAGGTAATCTGGCTCACCTTACTGGCCTCCACTTCTCTGAACTGCACACAGGTGGGATGACTCAGTCCTGAGCCACCCGAGCTAGACTCTGCTCCTTCCTCCTCACAGGTCCAGGCTAGACTCACTGACTCTGAACACTCCCTGTGGGTGTGTCTAAGTGTATGTGATGTCATGTAGAGCCCTTAACCGTTACCTCTCCACTCATCCTCCTGGTACGGTGTACCTTAAATACCAGGGCTACACACAAGCATGGCAGAGGAGTTGGTTTTCTCCTGTCAGATAACTTCCTTCACTCAAATCCCACTGCTACCCTCTGTTACCCTCCCTTCCTTTGAGGTGCACTCTGCGCATCTACTCCCCTTCAAACCTCCAACTGGCTGTCATTTACCGCCCCCCCATGGCCAGTCACCACCTTCTTTGACTACTTCACCACCTGGCTACTTCATTTCCTCTCCGCTGACATCCCCACTGTTATCATGGGTGACTTCAACATCCAAACTGACACATCCCTCTCAGCTGTCACTAAACTTTTATCTCTCACTTCCTCCTTCGGTCTCGCTCAATGGTCTTCTGCAGCCACTCACAAAGATGTCTACACAATGGACCTCATCTTCACCCGCCTCTGCTCCCTATCTAACCTCTGTAACTCACCTCTCCCTCTGTCCACAACCTACTTACATTCTCTTCCCTCTCCTCTCCAAGCCCACCCCACAAACTTGCACACCCTAACAGAAATCTTAAGCACCTCGATCCACACTCACTCTTTGAATCCCTTCTACTTCTTACAGACATAAGTTCCCTACACAATGTGGACACTGCTGCCTCTTTATATAACACCACAATAGCTGTAGCTCTCCAATCGGTCACCCCTCTCACACATACCAAAGCTCGCAAAATCAAGAGACGACCCTGGCACACCAACCTGAGCAAAGAACTGAGATGGGCTTCCATCGTTGCTGAGCGGAAATGGAAAAGATCCCACTCCATCAAGCACTTCATCCCATTCAAACAGTTCCTCACAACTTTGAAGGCCACACTTGATTGATAACATCAGAGAAAGCTTTGGCCTACAACCACCACAACCCCTCTTCCTAACTACTCAGCCCTCCTCCTCCAAAACCAACCTATCCACCATTACAGAAGATCAACTTTCAACTCTACTCTCAAGATCACATCTCACCACCTGTGCACTTGACTTGATCCCATCACATTTTATTATTATTATTATTTATATAGCGCCATTAATTCCATGGTGCTGTACATGAGAAGTGGTTACATACAAAGTTATAGATATCGTTTACAGTAAACAAATTTACAATGACAGACTGGTACAGAGGGGAGAGGATCCTGTCCTTGCGGACTAACATTCTATGTAAACCTCACCACAGTCTTCATCCCAACCCTAACCCATCTCTTCAACCTATCACTAATAACTGGTGTTTTACCCTCATGCTTCAAACATGCCTCAATCACACCCATCCTGAAAAAGCCCTCTCTTGACTCATCCTCTGTATCTAGCTATTGCCCCATATCACTTCGCCCCTATGCCTCAAAACTACTGGAACAATACGTCCATTTCGTACTGTCTTCCCACCTCTATTCCTGCTCCCTCTTCGACCCTAAAAATCGCTAAAAATATAGCTTCCGAACGCATCACTCCACTGAAAGTGCCCTGACTAAAGTCACCAATGACCTACTAACTTTCAAAGCCAAGCGTCACTACTCTGTTCTCCTCTTGCTGGACCTGTCCTCTGCCTTTGACACAGTGTACCATTCCCTATTACTACAAACCCTCTAATCTCTTGGCATCACAGACTTGGCCCTATCTTGTATCTCGTCATACCTAACAGACTGGACATTCACTGTCTCCCACTCACATACCACCTCCTATCAGTCAGCGTCCCGCAAGGTTCAGGGCCCCTGCTCTTCTCCATTTATACCCTCGATCTGGGACACCTTATAGTATTTCTCGGCTTGCAGTATCGCCTCCATGCTAATGACACACAGATCTACCTCTCTGGACCAGATATTACCTCCCTGCTAACCAGAATCCCACAATGTCTGTCCGCTATTTCATCCTTCTTCTCTGCTAGATTTCTAAAACTTAATATGGACAAAACAGACTTCATCATCTTTCGCCCATCTCACTCGACCCCCCCAATGGACCTATCCATTAAAGTAATATGCTGCTCACTCTACCCATTCCCACAAGCTCACTGCCTTGACATACTGATCAGTGACAAAAAACACTTATTGGCACTGCTTCATTGATTAACATTGGTTTTAGCGCTGTCCGTTTTTAAAAAAAAATGTAATCACAGCCCTTGTCCTTATATTTGCAAGATTGGCACTGCAGGCACAATATGATGTTACTGTTTTAGCAGTTCTAATTTGGAAAGCTGCTTAGCAAGTTCATGACTAGGGATGCACGGACCCGTGGATGTTTGGTTTCGTCGAACAAGAGCTCTCCCTGAACTTGAACCCCAATCCCACATAAGTCAATGTGGACCCGAACTTTGTGTGGTAAAATGGTTGTAGTAAGAACTAGGAGGCTCTCTCTCATTCTTTTTCTCTCTCTCACAGTTTTCTCGGAGCTGCGAACACTAAAACGGACGTCCGTGAGAACTTCATGTTCGGAGTTCAGCAACACTAGGTGTCCGGTACAAACCCTGTGCTCTACAGTTTGGGTTCACTCATCTCTAATCATGACTCTCTTAAATACCATATAGAAAACCTGCAGACTCAATGAAGACAGTAATACACTGTACGATGGCTGTCGGACACCCAGTGGTTGGGAGTTAAGCCAGAAGTAATGCTTTAGTACATGTAGGACTAAAAGGGGTTAATCGGCCATGACAGAGTGATTGTAAACAGCTGATGAGTTGGGAGAGACCGGTGCTCAACATTTCTCCACCCCTGGGTCTGGTTTCTTTGTAATTTGAGAGCTGCTTGTCTCACACAAGTCTGTGTTTATGGAGTTGGGCAGCACGGTGGCTCAGTGGATAGCACTACAGCCTTGCAGCGCTGGAGTCCTGGGTTCAAATCCCACCTAGGACAACATCTGCAAGGAGTTTGCGTGGGTTTCCTCCGGGTACTCCGGTTTCCTCCCACACTCCAAAAACATACTGAAAGGGAATCTAGAATGTGAGCCCCATCGGGGACAGCGACGATAATGTGTGCAAACTGTATCGCTATATAAAAAAAATAAAGAAATCTCCTGGATTGAATATTTTTGCTAAAGAACTAAGGCTGCTTTCACATTTGCATCTGTACGCGCAGCGTTTGATCCATATAGATCCGCATGCGTCATGCGTACGTATCTTTAACATTGTGTACGCAGGGACACGCGTTTGTATGCGTTCACATGCGTTTGCATACGCATGCATCGTTTCGCGTGTGCGGCGGTGTCCGGCGAACGCAAAATGTTTCATTTTTTGAAGCGTCAAAAATCCGTCAAATATGTGCAGTGATGCGCATGCGGATGAGTGCAATGAAAAAAGAATTACTGTCTATTGGAACACATTGGTGCGCATAGACATGCGCATGGATGCGTTCTATGCACATGCTGACTTCATAAACAATGCAAACGCATGCAAAAACGCATATAAACGCATACACACGCTGCGGTTTTTTTGCGTCATGTGTAAGATGATGCAGATAAAAAACGCTGCGTAAACATGCGTTTGCATGCATTTTGGCATGTGTTTGCATTTGCAGATGATACGCTGCAAACATGCAGTACAGATCAAAAGTTTGGACACACCTTGTTTAAAGATTTTTTTGTATTTTCATGACTATGAAAATTGTACATATATAACCCCGGCACTCAAAATTTGAACAAAAATAATGTTTTTATTCAGGAAATTTCAAAAACACTCTAGTGCGATACGTATGTATATTGCTCAATATTCAAACAGAAAAACTTTTCAACGTTTCGGCTGGTTAGCCTTTCTCAAGAAAACAATCTGTTTCTGTAAAATACAAGACAGAACATATCAGATATATGACACACATATATGAAGAAATATTTGAAATTGTATACCATTAAGTCTCAAAAAAAAAGGAAAAAAATTGAAAATTTTTTTTTTATTATTCACTATTGAAACAAGCTAATAAAGCAAGATTGCCAAAATATATAGAAAAAAAGAAAAAAGTAAAATAAATTAAAGTGTACCAGGAACAAACTTTGTCAAACATATTGACAAATATCTATAAGAAAAAATGACGCCTAAATGGCGTTAAGTATACCATAATTAGAAAGGAACCACCAAAAATCGCAGCATAGTTGGTAGGAAAATCTATATCAATGTTGGTGTACATATATACTAAGGTAAGAATAAGATTAACATGCACAGATACGTTACTATTTATATAAGGAGCCCTTCCAAGGAGAAGAGGAGGAAGTTCCACCCTACAAAAAGAAAGACAATAACACCCTTTGATCGATAAAGTTAGAAAGCACATCACAGACATGTAAAATTGAAAGTTGTCAGAGAATTACCTTAAGGCCGGGGTCACACTGGCGACAGAATCGGACGACTGCAATACGATGAAATATCGCATTGCAGTCTGTCCTATGTTAATCTATGGAGCAGCTCCCAGTATCAGATTTTTTGTGGTCCGTTTTAAACGTCCGAGTGCAATCGCAGCATGCTGCGATTGTCACCGATTGTGGGTTGACTATCGCCAATGCAAGTCTATGGGAGCGATGAAAAATCGGATTACAAACGGACCGCACGTGTGACTTGCGATTAAATCGCATCGGTGTCCTTTAGAAAAGCCGGCAATTCATCCCCGGCTATACTGTAAAACCACACTGACAGCTTTAATAAAGAATAGAAAGAATAGATATACACACATAGAATACATATATATATATATATATATGTCATTGTGACATATATATATATACATATATTTATAGTTCTTACACTTCTACATACTGTAATAGCCGCTAATTCAATTGCCGGCTTTTGTGAAATCACAGAAGCCGACATGAAATGATACATTGTTTATACACAGTTAACCATGTCATTTCCTGTATTTTGATATATGGTTTGAACTTACAATTACATAAGTGTATGTGTGCAAAATTTCAGACATGTAGGGGTTAATTAAAGGTGTAAATTCGTTGAAAAAAAATGCGTGGGCTCCCGCTGTATTTTCTCCACCAGACAGACAAAGCGAGCGAGTGGGGGCAGATAATAATAGCCTAGGGAGGGTACATTTTTTTGTGCCCCCCCTGGCTACTAACATCTGCCCCAGACACCCCAGAAAGGGAAAATCTCTAATTAGATTCGCCCTTTCTGGCATTTTGCCCGTCTATTCCCATTGCCCTGTAGCGGTGGCGAATGGGTTAATAAGGGGTTAAAGCCACCTTGCAATTGAAAGGTCACTTTAAGCCAGGTTAATAATTGAGAGCTGTCAATTAGACAACTATCAATTATTAATCCTATTGAAGGAAATAAAAAAAAACACACACACTTTAAGAATAAATAATTTTAATGAAATAAAAACACATATTTTTGACCATCTTTTATTTAACTCTTAATCCGTGCGAAGCCCTTGATCTTCTATAATAAAGAAAAAATAATAAAACAACATTATTCTTACCTATCTGACGATCTGTCACGTCCCACGATGTAATCCTTCACAAAGGGTTAACTAGCAATCAGCTAAGCAGCGCAAGTAATCCTGCTTGCTCAGCTGATAGCTCCTGAATGAATGAGCTTATCTCCTGCTGACAGGAGAGGATGTGATTAATGAATGAAGCTTAATTGATTGTGTCCCACTTTCACTTTAGGTCAGGTCACTGAAGTGAAAGTGGCAATAAATCAATTAAGCTCCATTCATTAATCTCTTCCTCTCCTTTCGCTGGGAGAGGAAGTTATTCATTCGGAGTGTTACAGCTAGGAGACAGCATTAGCTCTCTGCGAGCTGTAACCTGTTAACCCTTTCTGATGGATTACACCGTGGGACCTGACTGTGCTTCGGATTGGTAAGAATAATGTTGCTTTTTTATTTTATTTTTATTACAGGAAATGGTTTTAGCAGGAAAATAAAATATGGTCAAAAACTGTGTGATTATTTAATTAAACTTCTTTTTTATTAAACTGTGTGTGCTTGATTTTTCTTTCATACAATAGGATTAATAATTGATAGTTGTCTAATTGACAGCTCTCAATTATTAACCTGTCTTAAAGTGACCTTTCAATAGCAAGGTGGCTTTAACCCCTTATTAACCCATTCGCCACCGCTACAGGGCAATGGGAATAGACGGGCAAAGTGCCAGAAAGGGCGAATCTAATTAGAGATTTACCCTTTCTGGGGTGTCTGGGGGCAGATGTTAGTAGCCAGGGGGGGCACCAAAAAAATGTACCCTCCCTAGGCTATTATTATCTGCCCCCACTCGCTTGCTTTGTCTGTCTGGTGGAGAAAATACAGCGGGAGCCCACGCATTTTTTTTCAACAAATTTACACCTTTAATTAACCCCTACATGTCTGAAATTTTGCACACATACACTTATGTAATTGTAAGTTCAAACCATATATCAAAATACAGGAAATGACATGGTTAACTGTGTGGAAACAATGTATCATTTCATGTCGGCTTCTGTGATTTCACAAAAGCCGGCAATTGAATTAGCGGCTATTACAGTATGTAGAAGTCTAGGAACTATAAATATATATATATATATACATGTCACAATGACATGTATATATTATATATATATATATATATATATGTGTTCTATGTGTATATATCTATTCTTTCTATTGTGATTTAAATACTATTCTTTTGGATCCATTATATGTCAGTTTTGCAAGCCTGCGAGAAATTCTCGCAAGTCGGATGGAAATCGGATGTTACAAGGTACACACACATGCGACTAAATCGCATCTTTGAAGGAAAATCAGATGCCAGGCGGATGTGTGATGTTTACATTTTGCTCCGATAATCGACCGACTAAAACAGTCCGTTTTTTTGTAGTTGTGTGTGACCCCGGCCTAAGAAGATAAACCGGGAAAGACCACATAAATCCAGGTGAAAGAACCGTTGGAGGAAGACGTCGGTACTAAGGGTGAGTATAGAGAGAGTGCGATCTAAATTAACACGCTGTGATGGCTTTTTATGTGCCCGAAGTAACGCTAAGAACACTTCCGGGTGTTCGCTTGAAAGGTGAGGCACGATGTGCGCCTGAATCCGGCGGAATATGCCGAGTGGAACCGAAGAACCAAAAGTAAGAAGACGGCAATAGTGCGCATGCGCTGCTGGCCGCAGCGTTAGGAAAACATTCATTTCTGTTCCATGACTCCCTGTTAGAAGGGGATAAAGGGAACAATGTGTAAGTGCAATTCCTAGTATGATTAGACCATAGGTTATAGTATATAATAACCAATATAACTGATCATTAAAATGAAAAGCAATAAATAAAACGATAATAAATCCAATCAAAGGTACATTCAAAGAAATCACAATATGAACAAAACACCGGTATAGTACCGTGTGCAGACCCAGGGTCAAGTTATAATCCATATAGCAACAGGAACCAAAGTAAGGTGATCAAAAATAGATAGGAATATATATATAAAAACATATATACAAACTCAAAGTTGATAGAGAAATTTGCATGTAGATTAGGAGAATTCATATTCCCTATTAAGACCCAGGGGGGTGAGGGTTTGTAGTGCGTGGATCCAAAACGATTCACGTTCTTTCAGAAGTTTAACTCTATCAGCCCCTCTTCTAGACACAGGAACATGATCTATGACCTGAAAAGGGCCAACAAGTGCTAAGTATCTCTGGGAACTCCTTCAAGATTGTTGGAAGACCATTTCCGGTGACTACCTCTTGAAGCTCATCAAGAGAATGCCAAGAGTGTGCAAAGCAGTCATCAAAGCAAAAGGTGGCTACTTTGAAGAACCTAGAATATAAGACATATTTTCAGTTGTTTCACACTTTTTTGTTAAGTATATAATTCCGCATGTGTTAATTCATAGTTTTGATGCCTTCAGTGTGAATTTACAATTTTCATAGTCATGAAAATACAGAAAAATCTTTAAATGAGAAGGTGTGTCCAAACTTTTGGTCTGTACTGTATACGCAAATGTGAACTTAGCCTAAGAAGCTGGACACTAAGCCAGCCCAAGCACTCTTGTATGGACTTAATGCTTTATGTTGTAATTTGAGCCAGACAGGGGCTGTATTTGAGTTTCCTGTGATGGGGTTTATGATGACTGCAATAAACCAGCTGAACTTTAAATAGAAATGGTTCCTGTAATACATCAGGTCTCTCCCAAGTGAGTAGCATTGCTACACTTGGTGTTAGAAGTACAGGCTGCATCCCCAGTGAACACGTGTAAATACTACAGACAGAAATACTGCATGCCTAGGGTGAATGTGGATATGGCCAGGGAGCAGTGTCAGACAACATGGAGAGTACCTGACTAAATACCTGGTGCAAGACTAGCAGCGGAAGAAATAGCAACAGCTACAGCAGCTATAGCCGGCCCAACAAGAGACAAGTAAGCTGCTTATGCAATGGCTCCAGCAGCAGCACCAGCAACACATCTGACAATAGCAGCAGCAGATTGAATTACTCACAGAGGTGGCTCGGCAGCTGCTCCGACTCCAAGGTCAGGTGATGATTTTTCTATCCAGAAAGCGGTGATGATAGCATTACCGAAAATGATCCCAGGTGACGATATAGATGCCTTTTTAACCGTTTTTGAAAGGATCGCCGAAAAGGAGAAATTCCCTCCAGAGCAGAGGGCGGATGTCTTGGTGCCATACCTAATGAGGGAGCAACAAAAGGCCTACTATGATTTAGTCTTACAGGATGCTAAAGAATATGCGAAATTGAAAATGGAAATATTGGTGCGCTTGGGGCGCCAGGACACAATGGGTTCACCACTGGGCATATCACCGTGATAAACCCCCTCATTCCCAAATGTTTGATCTGCTGCACCTAGACCAAAAGTGGATGCAGCCAGAGTCCTCTACCCCAGCCCAGATGGTACAGTGAGTTGTGATGGACTAATTCGTGCACTCTCTTCAGAGCCTGATGCAGACTTGGGTTGCCCAGGGAGATCCCTGGAATGACGATGACTTGGTCGGACTGGTCAAAAGGTATCAGGGGGTCAACGGTTCCTCAACTGGGGAGAAAGGGTAAAAAGGGGGTGGGGCATCCAAAGTCCAAGGGGGCGACGGAGGTCATGCAGAGGGTCTCATCGGGGATGTAATTTGCTGGAGATGTAATGACCCAGGTCGTATGGCTTTCCATTGTCCCCTGACCCCCTAGCAAATGGACGCTGGGGTTCATTCTACATATATCCAGTGTGCAGTGTGGACTGTCCACCTGGCGAGGGGCCCCAAGATTTTTCTGTTAAAGTGAATGGTATGAAAATTGTAAAGGGAGTGGTGGAACCACTGTGCTGTGGTCTGAGGAGAGCCTGGAGGGGCGTGACTAGGTGGGAACTTGACTTTCCACTAGAGCCCCTGATGGTGGGGTTAGGCTTGACTCTCGATGAACACCAGATGCTACTCCAGGACAGACCACTGACACACGGCAGCTGACCTCGAAGGGACAGGTAGCTGCAAATGCCCAGAATAAGAGGACAGCTGATGAAGGCAGGCAATGGCAGAAGCAGAGTAGCACCGCTGATATACAAGTTGGCATGGCAAGTACTGGCGGATCCAGCTGATGTACAGACTGGTAAGGCAGGTGCAGGCGGATGCAGCTGATGTACAAACTGGCACGGCTGGTACAAGCAGTCTGGCTGATATACAGACTGGCATGGCAGGTGCAGGCTGTTTCGGCTGATATGAAGACTGGCTCGGCAGGTGCTTGTGGGTTCGGCTGTAACACAGACTGACAAGGCAAGCACTGGCAAGAAGATTAGGGAAAGACAGACACTAGAGGGAGCTAGCAGACTGGGAACTGAGAACTAGCAAGCATGTTTGGGAACGGACTAACAGCATTGCACAGGCACCTAAATGCAGGAAGAGGTGCCTTAAATAGTAACTGTCTCCAAGCCATTGGCTCCTTTAAGAGGGAGGGAGCCCTAAGTACAGTGCCTGGGGATCTGAGTGCGGTGAATGTACCCCGGCCAGCTGCCAACAAGGAAGGTGAAGGAAGTGCAGGACGGGTCATGGCGGTGAATGAGCTTGTGTCCCTACTGGGGGAGAGGGGCAGCGAGCAGGGATGCTGGTTCTACAGTACCCCCCTTTACGTCCCCTCTTTTTCAAAACCGCAAGAAATCTCTCCAGGAGGAGAGGGGCATGGATCCAAGGACCTCTCCTCAGAAACAAACCCCTTCTAATCCATATGAAAAAAGGTTTTTACTCTTACTCTCTTGGTGGCCAGAATGTTCTCTACCTTGAAAATGTCTTCAGTGCTGACTGGAGTGGGACTGGTACCAGGATTTTTGAAAAAAGAACTGAGGATGGCAGGCTAGAGAAGAGACACATGAAAGGAATTGGGGATCCATAAAGAAGACACGAGTTTGAGCTTGTAGGCTACCAGATTAATCTGCTTTAAAACCTCGAAGGGACTGATGAAACGAGGGCCCAGTTTATATGAGAGTACCTTCAGATGGACATACTTGGATGACAGCCAGATCTTATCCCCAGGACGAAACAGAGGCGGATACAGACGCCTCTTGTCTGCATGTCTTTTCATCCATTCAGAGTACTTCAATAAGGTGGACTTGGTGTCCTCCCAGGTTTTGGGAAAACCTTTGAAGCATTCAGCAGCAGGAATATTGGAGGTGGTAGAATCAGGGAACGGAATATTGGAATGTTGACCATAGACCACAAAGAACGGAGATTTGGCAGAGTATTCGCTTTCATGGTTGTTTTATGAGAATTTGGCCCAAGGAAGGAGTTCGGCCCTGTCACTGTGGTGAGCATTGATGAGATGTCAGAGGAAGTTAGTCAGGATCTGAGTGACCTGCTCTATCTGGCCATTGGAGTGAGGATGGTAGGATGAAGAGAAATACAAAGTGACATTCAGTACCTTGCAGGTGACCCTCCAGAAGCGAGAATTAAACTGTACGCCTATATCCGAGACAATATGGAGCTGTAGACCATGGAGGCGAAAAATATGTAGAATTGTAGAATAAAGTTCTCTGCAAGCACTAGAGCATATGGAAGACAGGGCAGATGATGGTACACCCAGCAGATACTGGAAGAACAGTGATGAAATCCATTTTAATATGCTGCCAAGGAGCAGATGGTACAGTTAAAGGAAGTAACTGACTGGTCGGAAGCTATTGTGGAGTTTTGTTCTGGGCACAAGAAGGACAAGCAGAGACAAAATCCGCAATATCTTGCGCAAGGTCGGCCACCAATAGTGAAGAAAAATGAGGAGAGTGGTTTTATTCTGTCCGGCATGGCCAGCCAACTTTGACGAGTGACCTGAGAGAAGGACCTGCTTAATATCTGGTTCAGCAACGTAAGTCTTTCCGGAAGGGAAACGAGACAAATCCAGAACCGTAATTATTTTGGAGGGCTCACTGATGTGTTCAGATTACTCCTCCTGGTCAGAGACAGAAACAATCTAGGTTGTGCGTCCGCCTTGACGTTCTTATCGGCAGTCGGGAAATGGAGAGTAAAGTTGAAGCGAGCGAAGAACAGAAACCACCTGGCATGTTGTGGATTAAGCAGCAATGCAGTCTGCAGATAAGCTAGATACTTGTGGTCAGTGTAGATAACCACTGGATGCATAGCCCCTTCCAGCAAGAATCACCACTCCTTCAGCACCAGTTTTATCGCTAGCAGTTCTCGATCGAGTAATTGCATTCTGGAGCAGAGAAGATTTTAAAAAAGAAGCCACAGGTCACCATGCAGCTGGATGAGGACTTCTGGGTAAGAATGACTCTGGCCCCTGTGGATGAAGTATCCACCTCCAGAAAGAACTGATTATTATTATCCAGATGATGAAGCACAGGAGCTGAGGAGAAGGCCTGTGTTAAAGACACAAAGGTGGTCTCTCCCTCTGAAGTTCATATCTTAGGATTGGCTCCCTGGCAGGTCAGGGCAGAAATAGGAGCAGTCCAAGATGAGAAATGGGGAATGAACAGGCGGTAGTAATTTGCAAATCTGAGAAACCGTAGGATAGCTTTCAGACAGTCTGGATAGGGAAACTTCAGAATGCGGACACCTTCTCGGGATCAGGCCGGTCTCGGAGATAATGTACCCAAGAAACAGAAGAGAGTTCTGCTCAAAGACACACTTTTCATATTTGGCATACAGACGATTCTTATTTAATGTCTGCAGAACCTGGCTAAAATCTCTTCTGTGTGAAGGCAGATAGGGGGAGGACACCAAGATATCATCCAAGAAAACTACTACACACGTGTAGAGAAGATCCCGGAAGATATCGCTCACCAGTTCTTGAAAGACTGCAGGGGCATTACGTAGTCCAAACGGCATTACACGATACCCATAGTGGCCATCATGGGTATTAAAGGCCGTCTTTCATTCATCTTGTAGGCGTATTCGGATCAGGTTGTTCGCCCCCGAAGGTCCAGTTCCTTGAAGACTCTGGAATTTTCAAGACGATCAAACAGCTCGGATATGAGAGGCAAAGTATATTTATTTTTGATTGTTATTTGATTGAGTACCCTATTGTCGATACAGGGTCAAAGTGAACTGTCCTTCTTCTTTACTAAGAAGAATCTTGCGCCACCCGGGAAGCAAGATTTCCTAAGAAATCCCCTGGCAAGATTCTCAATAAAATATTCGGACATGGCTCTGGTCTCAGCCTGCTATATTCGGACATGGCTCGGATCTCAGCCTGCAACAGGGGATACATTCGACCTCTTGGAGGGGATGCACCTGAAAGGAGATTGATAGGGCAATCACACGGCTTATGACGGGGTATCATTTCAGCCTCTTTCTTGTCGAAGACATCAATACGTCCAATACGGCACAGGCCAGCCAGGTATATTAGATGGAGAAGCCGGAGGACAAACAGGACAGAAGCCGGAGGACAAACTCTTGTAGCACTCCTCTCCCAATGGAGTACTTCTAAGGATTTCCAATCCAAAGCTGGGTCATGTCTCTGCAGCCATGGCAGGCCTACAAGCAGAGGGTGATACAGACCCGACAGTACATGGAGAGGAATCTTCTCCGAGTGTAACATTCCTACCCGAAGTTCAACTGGCTCGGTAACGAAACGGATGGTCACGGAAAGAGGTTTACTATCCACCGACGAAATAACCATAGGATCCTGTAAACATCGGATCGGGATTCAATAAAGCTCCACTACTGCCTGTTGGATGAGATTACCTGCGGAACAGGAGTCCAGGTAGGCTGTCTTGACAAAAGGGATGTTGCCACAAGAAACAGATACTGACAGAGTCAATGATGAAGAAGAGCGATTCTCGTCCATGGTAGCCTCTCCAACAGACCCTAGGCTCTGGAGTTTCCCAAATTCTATGGGCAGGAATGAATTACATGCTCTGGATTGCCACAATAGAAGCATCCACCCTCTGCATGAATAGTCTCCTGACAATGCTTAGCCATCTTTACCTGGTCAATCTGCATAGACTCTAGGGGAGGAGACGAAGCTGAGGCTTGCTGAGTGATCAAGTTTTGGAAGGTTGGAGCTACTAGGTGCACAGGTCTTCTTTCTTGGGTCACATTCTTGGAATGCTCCTGAAACCTGATACAGTTATATGAAAAAGATTGGGCACCCCTATTAATCTTAAGCTTAATGTTTTATAGAAATTGGTGTTTTTACAACAGCTATTTCAGTTTGATATATCTAATAACTATTGGAAACAGTAATGTTTCTGCCTTGAAATGAGGTTTATTGTACTAGCAGAGGCATCCCGATTGATAACTGCATTAGTAGAGATGTAAAATTTAGGTAACTTTTTCCTCTTGGCATTTGGGTATATTTGGTTGAAAGCCCTGCTCTATGCCTATTTGTTATTTTTTTGTATTTTGTTAACAACTCATATTTCATCTTTAAAGATGTTTTATCTATTCTTATTCTTTCTAATCAAATCATAGTTTACTTTTATGGATACTGAAACTCAGACCTCTTATTAATGACCATTTATAGATTACAGTTAGGCCTGTCACCCATATTTGTTCAATTTAGAACAGTTCTACTTCTGGTGTAAAGTTTAATTATAAAGATTTCACTTCTGCAATGAGCTTGATATGGTTATTTTAGTTTTACCATAAAATATATCATTTTTGGGTTCTGCCAATTAATCTAATTAATGAAGCGTGAAATTATAAATAAATCCGAAGAGCCAAAAGCATCACAGACATAAGAGTGAAGGCAATATTGCACAATAACATAGAAGCCATTATTTCCATCAAGCTTGAGAAATGTGCCGTTCTGTTTAATAGCTAATTACTCATGTCGAGGAACTTTATCAGTATGCAGAACAGAAATGTAATATTTAATCTTTCACATGCTGTCTGCAAAATCTACAATGTTATTCAAATGATTAATGGAGCTTGGAGCGTTACACTGCTTTACTGGCTTACTGATAGAGCGTTGTTTGATTCAGCAGATACATTGGTTTCTAGAAGGGCAAGAACTCATTGTTAGGGTCTGCGGAACGCACCAGATAAATATAAATAGTGGGTGCGTTTGCAGCCTGGGGTCCACCGTGCAGGCAGAGCCTGCTGCTAGTAAGATGGTGGTATAGGCGAACTCTGTTACTTCACAGAGTCGCTGAGGTAGAGACGCAGAGATAGGTACTGTGTCCTGTTAACTCCACAGGGATACACAGATAACTGCTGTGCGGATAGCAGTCCGTGATCATGCAGTCAGAAAAGCAATCAAGCAATCTCCTCACCGGAGAAGCCGGTATCCTAGGAGCTTATTTCAGTCAAACCCTAAACACGTGCACACAAATCTCCTCACCGGAGGTGCCGGTATTCTAGGGGCTTATTTCAGCCGAGCCCTAACCACATGCGTGCATGATCACACTGGCTAAAAGCACATAATGCAAATGATACTAGCGCATGGCCATACAACCCTTTTATAGTAGCAACTACAGGGCCTGCCAGAAAAGGACCAATGAGACACTGTTCAGAACACATGTAGTTTCAGGACCTTCCTGGCGGACCAATAGGAGCTGCTGCAGTACCTGAGCATGTGACCCCTGATCTCCAATGAGAGATCTTACCCTGGGCATGCTCAGAAGGGGAAACGCAGGACTTAGTCCTAAAGACGTCTGCTCGCCGCTGACCTTTACTGGCCACAATAGCAGAACCTGGAGAGGCAGCAGTAAACCTCTGCACAGTACTAGGCTGTGCAAGATGCTGGGACCGACGTCTCTGCTGAGGAGACTCCACTGCGGCCGGAGAAGGATGGGGGACCGCAGCAGGAACGGCTCGAGATTCCCCCTGTGCAGAAGCGGGAACTCGACCTCTAACATTAACCCCCTAGGGTCCCCCCTTCCTTGGGCCTCGCTACGCTCGAAGGCAGCAATGAGCTGCGGAGCCTGAATACGCTCAGCAGGCTCCCATGACCTATCCTCAGGCCCATAACCCCTCCAATCCACCAAATAAAACTTTTTGCCACGTACCACCTTGCACCCCAGAATAGCATTCACCTCATAGTCGCCCGTAAATGAACCCAATGTCCCGGCAGATGACTCGGAAAACCGGGACAAGTATACGGGTTTCAGGAGGGAGACATGGAATGTGTCGGTGATACCAGGAGTGGCGGAAGGACTAGACGGTAGACCACAGGATTGACCTGTTCGAGGACCTTGAATGGACCCAAGAAGCGAGGTGCAAACTTAGTGGACTCTACTCGCAGTCTGATGTTACGGACGGAGAGCTACACTAAGTCGCCAGGGGCAAAAGTCGGAGCAGGGCACCGATGTGCCTCGGCGGTGGACCTCATCCTCTCCTTGGAGGCCAGAATGGCATCCTGAGTGCGGTCCCAAATGTCCCGTGCCTCCACAGCCCAGTCTGCCACCCTGGAGTCGGTGGAAGACACGGGCATAGGTACAGGAACCCGCGGATGCTGACCGTAATTAAGGAGGAACGGAGTTTGTCCAGTGGAATCAGCCACGGCGTTTTTAATGCAAACTCCGCCCATGGTAGCAAGGATGCCCAGTCATCCTGCCTGGCCGAAACAAAGTGACGCAGATATGTGACCAAGGTCTGGTTGGCCCTCTCTACCAACCCATTTGCCTCGGGATGATAGGCAGAAGAGAGATTTAATTCTATACTAAGAAGGCGACAAAGCTCTCTCCAGAACCGAGACGCAAACTGAGGACCCCGTTCACTGACGATTTGTCCGGCATACCGTGTAAGCGGAAGATGTGTCTAATAAACAGTGCCGCCAATGCCTGCAGAAGGTAACGGGGTATGCGGACCAAGTGCACCATTTTAGAGAAGTGGTCGGTGATAACCCATATGATGGTACAAAAGTCTTGCCGGACGGCACAGACTCTAGCGACACCGGAGCTACAGTTCTCAGGCTCTCAGAGGGGACAATAAGCGCGGCTCCCCTCCTCCTCGGAAGACACGATGGAGCGACAGAGAGCGTCAGCCCGGATATTCTTCTCTCCCGAAAGAAAAGGAGGGTGAAGTGAAAGCGGGAGAAAAATAAGGACCATCTGGCCTGACGGGAATTTTGCCGCTGGGCAGTTTGTAAATAAACCAGATTTTTGTGATCAGGAAAAACTTGGAAGGGAAAGCGGGCCCCCTCCAGCAGATGTCTCCACTCAGAGAAGGCCAACTTCATTGCTAGCAACTCCCTGTCCCCGATGGAATAATTCCTCTCCGCTGGTGTGAAGGTCTTGGAAAGAAGAAGCAAGGATGCTTCCGACCTTGAGCATCCTTCTGGAAGAGGACTGCTCCAGCACCAACGGACGAGGCATCCACCACCAAAATAAAGGGCTTATCAACATCGGGGCGATGTAGGATGGGAGCACTAGCAAAATGGGACTTAATAGAAGTAAGGCCTTGGAGACTTCCAGACCACAATTTTGGGGTTTG
>JARQOD010000001.1:578530395-578582720 GCA_033576555.1 Oophaga sylvatica | reverse complement strand
CTTTACTGCCCAAAAAAATTTGGTCTTTTACAGACCGCCCAGGCAAAATTTCCCATCAGGCCAGATGGTCCCTGTTCTTCCCCCGGTTCCTTTTCACCCTCCATTTTCTCTCCGGGAGAGAACATTCGTGCTGATGCTCTGTCCGCTCCGTGTGTCCTCTGAGGAGGTGGAGGAGGAGCCTGGGCTGATTGTCCCCACAGAGAGCCTAAGAACGTGGCCCCGGTTTCGCTTGAGTCTGTGCCTCCGGCAAGTTTTTTGGTGCCCATCAATTTGCGACCGGAGGTACTCTCTTGGGCACACTCGCCCAGGGTGGGTGGACATTTTGGGCAAAGAGGACATCTGAGTTGCTGGCGAGGACATACTGGTGACCACAAAATGGTCCGTGACGTCGGGGAAAATACGTTCAGGCGTGCGTCTCCTGCGCCAAGAATAATCCCCTCGACAAACGGCCAGCGGGGTTACTTTTTCCTTTACCGGTGGCAGACAGGCCCTGGAGATGGTCGGGATAATTTGTGGGGGGCTTAACTGTTGTGAATGTGCTAGAAATGAATTCTGAGCAGAAGCTCCCTCTGGTGGTTACAAACAGTACTGAACTATCCAATGAAGATTGTGAAGATTGGCGATCAGGTGTTACTGACTGGTCTTATAAAAGGGGAGGTTCCCTCCCATCGGGGTTGCCGGTGATCAATTGTTCTGGTCTCATCTTTGATTCCTGTTCACTTTGTACTTGCTGTTTCGTGCCTGCATCTTCGGGCTAACAGATAAGACATTTTTTTCTTTTAGTTTTTTGTGCTTGCTTTTTGCATTTTGTCCTGCACTTCTGTGGGGGTCTGCCGGGTCCCCTCCGGGGGCTTGTGCCTCTCAGTTTAGTTCACCCTGTTGTTTGTTCATTTGCCTTTTCCATTTTTTTCAGTGGCTGCTGTTTAGTTTTTGTTACACCAGAGACTAATTTAGGTGTAAGGTCGTGTGATCTCAGTGTTTTTGTAATTAGTAGAGTTGGTACTTTTTCAGGGTTTTTTGGGATTGCAGTAAGTGTCCTTCCTATCCTTTTCTATTTAGGAAGTTTGGGCCCCAACGTTTGCTCATACTATTTTCTGTCTGTGTCTGTATTTCTTCTTGTCTAACCGCCATTACATGTTTGGGGGCTTTCTATGTTCTTTGGGGATCTGCTCCGGGGCAGATAGTTTTCCTCTTTCTGTCTTTAGGTGTAGTTAGCTTCTCAGGCTGTGACGAGGCGTCTAGGACCAACGTAGGTACGCTCCACGGCTGCCTTTAGTTGTGGTGGTTAGTCAGGGTACTGCAATTCCATAGATTCCAACCTCTTTGGTGTATTTCCTTTTTGCTTGCTCTTCTCAGCTACCAAATCATAACAGTATCACCGGCCCAAAAACTGATATTTGTATGGTACTCACAGAAGGGAAAAATAGTGTTAAAGAAAGAAGATTGTCAGAGTTGTCAGAGATTTTATTTTTTTTTTTCCCTCTGTATCTCTGGGTGCTGAGGAGGATTTTTTTTTCTCTCAATGGAGTTTGCACAGTTGTTTGGCGGTGTGGATCAGCTTGCCACTGAAGTTCGGAGTATTGCTACCTATCTTGCGAGGTTGCCTGTTGTGGAACCTAGGATTCCCATGCCAGATTTGTTTTTAGGGATCGAGCTAAATTTCTGAATTTCAAAAATAACTGTAAGTTGTTTTTTGCCTTGAAATTTAAGTCCTCAGGGAACGCAGCACAGCAGGTTCAAATTGTCATCTCTCTCCTGCGCTGCGATCCTCAGGATTGGACTTTTTCCCTGACACCTTGGGATCCTGTTTTGAATAATGTTGATGCATTTTTTCAGGCTCTGGGGTTATTGTACGATGAGCCTAATGTCACTGATCAAGCTGAAAAAGCCTTGTTGGCATTAAATCAGGGGCTTGAGGACGCTGAGTTATACTGTCAGAGATTCCGAAGGTGGGCAGTCCTGACCAAATGGAATGATGATGCTTTGGCAGCCCTTTTTTTGGAAGGGTCTGTCAGAGAATGTAAAGGATGTTATGGTGGGATTCCCTGTCCCCTCTGGTCTCAATGATTCTATGTCATTAGCGATTCAAATTGACAGACGTTTGCGTGAGCGTAGAGGTATGCGTGGAATAGTGTTGCCTTGTGAACCAGCTTCTGAACCCATGCAGTGTGATAGAGTGGCTTCTGGGGCACAGCGTCATGAGTTTCGAAAACGCAATGGGTTATGTTTCTACTGTGGTGATGCCTCTCATGCTATTTCAGTCTGCCCTAAGCGGGGAAGATGTTTTGCACGCTCAGTTGTCTTGGGTAGTGTTCAGACTAAATTTTTGTTGACTGTTACCCTGATTTGCTCCCTGTCCACATTTTCTGCTCAGGCTTTCGTTGATTCGGGAGCAGCTATTAACCTGATGGATTTTGATTTTGCTAAACGTTGTGGGTTTCCGTTGATACCCCTACGGAAGTCTATTCCCCTACTGGGGATCGATTCTACCCCTTTGGCTGAGAATAAGCCTCAGTTCTCTACTCAGGTGATAATGAGGGTTGAACCTGATCATCAGGAGAGTTGCAAATTTTTGGTGCTGTATAATCTGCATGACATTATCGTACTGGGTTTCCCTTGGTTACAGTCTCATAATCCTATTTTTGGATTGGAAATCTGTGTCTGTAACCAGTTGGGGCTGCCAATGTGTTAATACCAACACTCCTGTTTTTTCTGCCTCCCCCCAGGCTCAGGATGTTCCTGACTTTTTGACTGCTTTTTCTGATGTGTTTAGCGAAAGTAAATCTGCATCCTTGCCCCCCCATAGGAGCTATGACTGCGCTATTGAATTAGTGCCTGGTAGTAAATTCCCTAAAGGTCGCCTTTTTAACTTGTCTGTACCTGAACATGACGCTATGCGGTCTTATATCAAGGAGTCATTGGAGAAGGGTCATATCAGACCATCCTATTCACCCTTGGGTTCCGGTTTTTTCTTTGTGGCCAAAAAGGATGTTTCATTAAGGCCGTGTATTGATTATCGTCTCTTGAACAATATCACTGTGAAATATCAATATCCGTTACCCTTGATTTCTGACCTGTTTTCCAGGGTGAAAAGTGCTACTTGGTTTACCAAGCTTGACCTCAGGGGGCGTATAACCTTATTCGCATTAAGCACGGGGATGAATGGAAGACGGCATTTAATACCCCAGAGGGGCATTTTGAGTACCTAGTGATGCCCTTTGGGCTCACTAATGCTCCTTCTGTCTTCCAGTCCTTCATGAATGACATTTTCAGGGATTTTGTGGATAAATTTCTGATTGTTTATTTGGATGATATCTTGATTTTTTCCAATGACTGGGTCTCTCATGTGAAACACGTTCGGACTGTGTTCCAGATTTTGAGAGAGAATACTCTGTATGTGAAGGGATCAAAGTGTCTTTTTGGCGTACAGAGGATCTCATTTCTGGGATTCATTTTGTCCCCATCTGTTATTGAAATGGACCCGTCAAGGTTCAGGCCATCTGTGATTGGGTCCAACCTACTTCATTAAAGGCTCTTCAAAGATTCTTGGGTTTTGCCAATTTTTATCGTAAATTTATTGGTAATTTCTCTGTTATTGTTAAACCATTGACTGATTTGACCAAAAAGGTTCTGATGTGGTGAATTGGCCTCCTGAGGCAGTCTCTGCGTTTCAGGAACTTAAGCAGAGATTCACTTCTGCTCCTGTTCTACGGCAGCCTGATGTTTCTCTGCCATTTCAGGTGGAGGTTGATGTCTCTGAAATCAACCTCCTTCAGGTGCCGTTTTGTCCCAAAGAGATCCAGAGACCTCTAAAAGTAACCCTTGTGCCTTTTTCTCTCGAAAATTTTCTCCAACTGAACGTAATTATGACGTGGGTAATCGGGAGTTATTGGCCATGAAGTGGGCTTTTGAAGAGTGGAGACATTGGCTGGAGGGAGCCAAACATCAGGTGGTGGTCCTCACGGACCATAAGAATCTGGTTTATCTGGAATCAGCCAAGCGACTTAATCCTAGACAGGCCAGGTGGGCCTTGTTTTTCACACGTTTTAATTTAGTGGTTTCTTTTCTTCCTGGCACTAAGAATGTTAAGGCGGATGCCCTCTCGAGGAGTTTCCTTGCGGACTCTCCTGAGTTATTTGATCCTGCTGTTATTTTGAAAGAGGGTGTAGTTCTTTCCGCCATCTTGCCCAATTTGAGACTGGCTCTGGAAGGGTGTCAGGAGGATAAACCCGAGCGCTGCCCTATTGGGAAATTGTTTGTCCCAGACCGATGGAAAAAGAGTGTGATGTCTGAGATTCATTGCTCCGCGTTGGCCGGTCATCCCGGAATTTTTCGTACCAGAGACTTGGTTAGTCGGTCCTTTTGGTGGCCTACTTTGTCTCGTGACGTCAGGGAATTTGTGCAGTCCTGCGGGACTTGCTCTCGCTCCAAGCCTTGCTCTCGCTCTAGTGGTTTGTTGATGCCATTGCCTGTGCCCAAGAGACCATGGACCCATATCTCTATGGATTTCATTTCCGACCTCCCTGTTTCTCAGAGAATGACCGTTATCTGGGTGATTTGTGATAGGTTTTCCAAAATGATACATCTTGTACCATTACCTAAGTTGCCTTCCTCCTCTGAATTCGTGCCTTTGTTCCTTCAGCACGTGGTTCGGTTACACGGCATTCCTGAGAACATTGTGTCTGACAGAGGAGTCCAGTTTGTTTCCAGATTTTGGAGGACTTTTTGTTCTAAACTTGGTGTTCAATTGTCTTTCTCCTCGGCTTTTCATCCTCAGACCAATGGACAAACTGAGAGAACAAACCAGACATTGGAGACTTATCTGAGATGCTTTGTGTCTGCTGATCAGGATGACTGGGTCTCTTTTTTGCCTTTGGCTGAGTTTGCTCTTAATAATAGGGCTAGCTCTGCCACTTTGATGTCTCCATTTTTCTGCAATTTTGGGTTTCACCCTCGATTTTCTTCAGGACAGACGGAGGCTTCTGTCTGTCCAGGTGTTGACTCTGTTGTGGAGCGTATGCAACAGATTTGGGACCAGGTAGTGGAGAGGTTGTCCCTCTCTCAGGAGAGGGCCCAGCGGTTTGCCAACCGGCATAGTACTGATGGTCCTCGGTTAGAAGTGGGGGACTTGGTCTGGTTGTCCTCAAGAAATATCCCTATGAGAGTTGCATCTCCTAAGTTTAAGCCTAGGTTCATTGGACCTTACAAGATCATGGAGATTCTTAATCCTGTTTCCTTTCATTTACTTCTTCCAGGGACATTTAAGATCCATAACGTGTTCCACAAGTCCTTATTGAAGAGGTTTGTCGAGCCAGTGGTTCCTATGGCTGTGCCTCCTGACCATGTTTTGGTTGAGGGCAATCTGGAGTATGTGGATGAGAAAATATTGAATTCTCGTTTTTCTAGACGGAAACTCCAGTATTTGGTTAAGTGGAGAGGTTATGGTCAGGAGGACAATTCTTGGGTGTTTGCTTCGGACATCCATGCTAGGAGACTCATCCGTGCGTATCACAGAGCTCATCCTGACCGACCTGGTTGCTCAAATGAGGGTTCGGTGACCCCTCCTCAAGGGGGGGGTACTGTTGTGAATGTGCTAGAAATGAATTCTGAGCAGAAGCTCCCTCTGGTGGTTACAAACAGTACTGAACTATCCAATGAAGATTGTGAAGATTGGCGATCAGGTGTTACTGACTGGTCTTATATAAGGGAGGTTTCCTCCCATCAGGGTTGCCGGTGATCAATTGTTCTGGTCTCATCTTTGATTCCTGTTCACTTTGTAGCTTGCTGTTTCGTGCCTGCATCTTCTGCTAACAGATAAGACATTTTTTTTTTTAGTTTTTTGTGCTTGCTTTTTGCATTTTGTCCTGCACTTCTGTGGGGTCTGCCGGGTCCCCTCCGGGGGCTTGTGCTCCTCTCAGTTTAGTTCAGCCACTGTTGTTTGTTCATTTGCCTTTTCCAGTTTTTTTAGTGGCTGCTGTTTAGTTTTTGTTACACCAGAGAACTAATTTAGGTGGTAGAGGTCGTGTGATCTCAGGTGTTTTTGTAATTAGTAGAGTTGGTACTTTTCAGGGTTTTTTGGGATTGCAGTAAGTGTCCTTCCTATCCTTTTCTATTTAGGAAGTTTGGGCCCCAGCGTTTGCTCATACTATTTTCTGTCTGTGTCAGTATTTTCCTCTTGTCTAACCGCCATTACATGTTTGGGGGCTTTCTATGTTCTTTGGGGATCTGCTCCGGGGCAGATAGTTTTCCTCTTTCTGTCTTTAGGTGTAGTTAGCTTCTCAGGCTGTGACGAGGCGTCTAGGCCCAACGTAGGTACGCTCCACGGCTGCCTTTAGTTGTGGTGGTTAGTCAGGGTACTGCAATTCCATAGATTCCAACCTCTCTGGTGTATTTCCTATTTTGCTTGCTCTTCTCAGCTACCAAATCATAACACTTACCCAAGTCTCGGGGCTGCACCATCATCTGGGTGATAACCGACCACTTCTCCAAAATGGCGCACTTGGTGCCTTTACCACTGTTACCGTCTGCACGGGCCTTGGCAGCATTATTCATTAGGCATATTTTCCGCCTACACGGTATGCCAGACAAAATTGGCAGTGATCGAGGTCCCCAGTTTGCGTCTCAGTTCTGGAGAGAGCTGTGTCGTTTACTCAGCATTGAGTTGAATCTCTCCTCTGCATACCATCCCGAGACGAATGGGTTGGCAGAGAGGGCCAACCAGACCTTGGTCACATACTTGCGACATTTTGTCTCTGCCAGGCAGGATGACTGGGCATCCTTGCTACCGTGGGATGAGTTCGCTCTAAATAATGCTATGGCTGACTCCACCGGACAGACCCCATTCCTCCTGAACTACGGTCAGCATCCGCTGGTACCAGTGCCCATGCCCATGTCTTCCGCCGATTCCAGGGCGGCAGACTGGGCTGTGGAGGCACGGGACATTTGGGACCGCACCCAGGATGCCATTCAGGCCCCCAAAGAGAGGATGAGGTCTTCGGCCGATGCCCATCGGAGCCCCGCTCCTACATTTGCTCCGGGTGACCTAGTGTGGCTCTCTGCCCAAAACATCAGGCTACGTGTAGAGTCCACCAAGTTGGCACCTCGCTTTTTGGGTCCCTTTAAAGTTCTTGAGCAGGTGAACTCGGTGGTTTTACCGCCTAGCCCTTCCACCTCTCCTTGGTATCACTGACACCTTTCACGTGTCCCTCCTGAAACCCGTGGCCATTTCCCGGTTTTCCGAGTCATCTGTCGGGATGTCGGGTTCATCTACAAATGATCATGAGGTGAACGCCATTGTTGGGTGCAAGGTGGTACGAGGCAAAAAAATTTATTTGGTGGATTGCAGGGGTTATGTGCCTGAGGATAGGTCCTGGGAGCCTGCCGAGCATGTTCACGCTCCACAGCTCATCACTGCCTTTGAGCGCAGCGAGGCCCAAAGAAGGGGGCCCTAGGAGGGGGGTAATGTTAGGGTTCGAGTTCGCACGCTGCTGCACAAGGGGTGTCTTGAACCAGTCCCGCTGCGGTCCCCCATTCATCTCTAGTAAGAAAAGCTCGGCACACCAACGGATATATTGATATCCAAAGTGAAATTTAATAATATTTAGTACATACACCACCAACGTTTCGGTCTGTGCTCAGACCTTCATCAAGGTACTAATAACAGAAAAATAACAGAATATAAAAAACACAAAATATATATTGCATAAGCAAATTGACAATATTGTTTAAAATAAAGTATATACAAAATAGGTGAGTGGGCTTTACAAGTAACATTAGAATAAGCGGAAGTGACATGTCTCCAGACATCTAGCTTGCATGTTTTGTTAGTATAGTAATAACATGAATGACACCCAAAAAGAACACAAAAGGGAAAACATACCTATATATGTACTCTCACTTTATAAACAGATTCCTATATGGTGGTTAGCTCCTATTTGAATAGTGAGAAATGTGACCATTAACTGTGAACCAAAAGCGTGCAGGTGTCCATAATAATCAGTCTCATACATACCCCATATGTCGAGCTGATTGCTTAAGTGGATTATTCTGTGGGGTGAGGGTAATTGAGTCATTGTATAGCGTCACATAGAGTGGTGCTATATTGATGTCCGTGTCAAAGAAGTGACGGATGATCTTACCGGTGGATATGGAGCACGGTCCCTGTGCGTTGGACGCGGTGTCCACCGCTTGTCCTGTGTGTTGCCATAGGGGCCATCTTATCTCCCATTTCGAAATATTTGAAAAAGATCCTTACTCCCCTTATTTGCCAGACTCCCTCCTTCCTACGTGATACAGGTGCATTCCTGGATGTGATACACAATCTTGATACCATTCCAGAAGAAGCCTTCCTAGTAACTTTCGATGTGAAGGACCTGTACACGTCTATACCCCATGAACAAGGGATTAAGTCTGTACGTCGCCTTCTGACACACTCAAACTTTGAGCCAGAACAAATCAACCTCTGTTGTGATTTGTTTTCAATTATCTTAACCAAGAATTTTTTTCTTTTTGAAGACAAATATTATTTTCAAGTAAGGGGCACAGCCATGTGATCTAACGCGGCACCACCATACGCCAATAGCTATATGGCTCACTATGAGGATAGTATTCTATACCTCGATGATCTCTTCCGTACACATGCATTAATATGGAAGAGATATATCGATGATATTTTTTGTATCTGGACAGGACCCTAAAATACATTAAATGATTTCTTTTTACGACTACGTACATCATGGCCAGGCTTGGACTTCACCATGTCCTTGAGCAAGAAGGAAATCAACTTTCTTGATACTTTAATAATTAAAGACAATACAGGTAAACTATCCACAGACCTGTACATCAAACCCACAGATCGCAATAGCCTTCTACATTTTAGTAGCTTCCACCCTACCAAAATGAAAGCATCCATTCTAAAAACAAAGATGCTTAGGGTTCAGAGAATTGTATCTAATCATGACACACGTAGGTTGCGTTTAAAAGAAATGAAGAAAAAATTCTCTGATAGGGGTTATCCAGATCACATCTTAAATTAATTTACTAATACCTCGTCTGCCCGCCGTAATCCAGATAAACGGATAGTGTTCGTACACGACTATCATCCTCTAGCTTATTTAATACATAGGAGTATACGCCGACATTGGCACCTTTTAAGTACGGCACATCCGAACATAAACGAATTCAAGGAACCGTTTCTCCCCTGCTTCAGACGACCGCGCAATTTTAGAGACACATTGGTGCGAGCCGATGTAGGTTCATCACAAACTCCTTTGACACAACGTTTTCTGAGCAATCCAAAATTTGGTACTTACCCCTGTTTACATTGTACCCAGTGTAATAATGTTCAGAAGGGAAATTATTTCCATCACCCTTACACAGGGAAGAGATACAACATCAAAGGATATTACACATGTAACACATCATTCGTGGTATATCTTATTAAATGCCCATGTGGGTTGCTCTTTGTAGGTGAGACCACCCAGCCAATAAAAGACCGCGTCTCAAAGCACAAATCGACCATCAGATGCAAAAACCTATTACTTCCGATCCCACAACATTTTGTCACCTGTGGCCACACAATAGCACAATTGAAATACCAAGTAATAGAGGAGATTAAACCACCTCGTAGAGGGGGTGACAGAATAAGGCTCCTAAAAAAAACAGGAGGCCTTCTGGATACACGAGTTGCAAACCCTGAGTCCTAAGGGTTTAAACAGGGACTATGACATTCAGTCATTCCTGACATAAAATAAAGTGATATATGCCCTACTATTTAGCATCCCTCTTTTTGCCTTTAACCCATGTCAATATAATGTGCACATGTGTATACATGTATAGTCTATATATATATATATATATATATATATATATATATGTTAATACTTGGATTGCCCTATCGTATAACGAAATGGATTTGTCTGGCTAATTCTAAGATGATCAGTCTTTTACATATATGCATAATCTTTAATCTATTTTAAAGCCATAACTTAGAAATATATCATTGATATTATTTTCTTTTCTTGCAGAACCGTCAATATTGAGCACACTTATCTGGGAATTGTGTTCACCCACATCGGCTACAATAATATAGCTCACCGATTCTATTTAAGCGCTATCACTCCACTTATATGCACAGCATACCGAATACGATTTCTCAGCTCCTTTGTGACCCACAATGAAACGCACAACAAACAAAAGTGGAACGCAATCGCTACTGTTTATTATGTTTCTGAGTCATCAGGTGACCATTACCATATCCGGTACGTCACTTCCGGTAAGTGTCTTCCGGTTTCAGACGCCATCTTGGTCCACCACATAACACTAGATACGAGGCCCAAATATACTTACGTCACTTCCGGGAGGTGTCTTCCGGTTTAGACGCCATCTTGGTCCTCTATATAACGCCAGACACGGGGCCCCTATCGCAGCACACAGGACAAGTGGTGGACACCGCGTCCAACGCACAGGGACCGTGCTCCAAATATATATTTTGTGTTTTTTATATTCTGTTATTTTTCTGTTATTAGTACCTTGATGAAGGTCTGAGCACAGACCGAAACGTTGGTGGTGTATGTACTAAATATTATTAAATTTCACTTTGGATATCAATATATCCGTTGGTGTGCCGAGCTTTTCTTACTATATATATGGGATTAGGACCCTACTCGAGCACCCTCCTGTTTTGGTTGTGCTATAACGTTATTATACAACCCCATTCATCTCTGTCCGCAGTGGAGCCTGCTCAGCTTAGACATCGGTCCCAGCGTCTCGCCCAGTCTAACAGTGTGCAGAGGATTACTGCTGCTACTCCAGTCTCTGCTATTGTGGCCAGTACTGGTTAGCGGCGAGCAGACGTCTTTAGCACAAAGTCCTTGTTTTCCCCTTCTGAGCATGCCCAGAGTGAGATCTCTCATTGGAGATCAGGGGTCACATGCTCAGGTACTGCAGCAGCACCTATTGGTCCGCCAGCAAGGTCCTGTGACTACTGGTGTTCTGGAACAAGTTTCATTGGTCCTTGTTTCTGGCAGGTCCTGCAGCTGTTACTATTTAAGGGTAGCATGGCTGGGCCGCCATGCGCTAGTATCAATCGTCATATGCTTTGCGCCAGTGTGGTCATACGTGTGTGTGGTTAGGGCCCTGCTGAAATAAGCCCCTAGAATACCGACTTAATCGGTGAGGACTTTGGTATGATAGCTGGTCAGGGTCGGTGTCCTAGATGCCCTAGATTACCGGCATAACGGGTGAGGAGTTTGATTGCTGTATTCAGGGCCTGGCGTTCAGACGCCATAGATTGTGGGTGTCTCCCGCGAGGACATTAGCGCATGATCACGTTCTATGTTCGCTTAGCAGTCAACTGTGTACCTAGGTGCCTGACAGGACACAAGTTTGTCTCAGCGGCTCTGTGACGTAACAGGGTTCGCTTTCAACGCTAGACAGCGCCCTAGCGTGTTTATTTTGCGACTCAGTGGTGTTAAGTGAGTTCGCACACATCGCCATATAGTGCTGCGGCACTCCTTCTAGCGGCTCTGTGGAATAACAGAGTTCGCACATATTGCCACAGAGCGTTACGGAGTTTATTTTGGCGACTCTGCGGGATAACAAAGTTCGCTTCTTGCACCATTTTACTAGCAGCAGGCTCTGCCTGCACGGTGGACCCCGGGCTGCGAACGCACCTCTTTACATCATATATTTGGTGCGTTCCGCAGACCCTAACATATAGTATAGTCAAAATATTCTAAATCTCAGTATATATTTCAGGAGGCAGACACTGACGCTCAAAGGTTCATTATGGATTCATTATGGATTACACAACAATATTAAAAGATCCGCAAGAAATAATCACACATGTGGGCCAATGTTCGAGGTGTAAATGATGCAAAAACAGTTGGTGGTGAGGACGACAATCTGCAAAAAAGGGTACTGTATCCCAAGCCTACATATGTATACAGTCTAGGGGTAATTGTAAATCTCCGTATTTATTTACAGAGTAACAGACAGACGCTCACAGGCTCTGTAAGGATTACACCAGAATATAAAAAGTTTTAAAAGGTTAATGTTTTACAAGCGTAGAGCTGTATACAGTGTTTGTGGTAATTTTAAAATCTCCGTATAGATTTCAGGAGTAACACACAGACGTTCACAGGCTCAATATGGATTACACAAAAATATAAAAAGATGAAAAAGGGGGACTGTTTCACCTGATACCAGTTATATCTAGTATGGTGAAAATATTTGAAATATCCGTATATAATTCAGGATGCAGAAAATGACGCTCACATGCTCAGTATGGGCTACACAAGAATATAAAAAGTTTGTGGGTGGAGAAAGGGGGGTGCGGCAGCCCAGATAGGGAGGTGGCGAAAACGCCATATCCTGAGGTGTATAATGGACGTAAAACAGCTGCAAATGGATTAATTGGAGAAGTCCGAGGAAGAGGAGGCCAAAAAAAGGGGTACTGTATCACCAGATAAAAGGCATATATAGTATATTGAAAGTATTATAAATCTTCGTATATATTTCAGGAGGCAGACTCTGATGCTCACAGGCTCAGTATGTATTACACAATGATATAAAAAGCTGAAAAGGGTACTGTTTCACCAGATGCAAGGTATATTTCGTATAGTGAAAATATTCTAAATCTCCGTATATATTTCAGGAGTCAGACAATGAAGCTCACAGGCTCAGTATGGATTACACAATAATATAAAATGCTGAAAAACCAGATAAAAGCTATATTATTATATATAGTATAGTGAAAATATTCTAAATCTCCGGATATACTTCAGGAAGCAGACACAGACACTCACAGGCTCAGTCTGGATTACACAAGAATATAATAATAACAAGGGGGACTATATCAGCAGATACCATGTACAGTATATATAGCATAGTCAAAACATTCTAAATCTCAGTATATATTTCAGGAGGCAGCCACTGACGCTCTCAGGCTCAGTATGTATTACACAATAATATAAAAAGCTGAAAAAAGGGTATTGTTTCACCAGATAAAAGGTATATATATAGTATAGTGAAAATATTATAAAGCTCCGTATATATTTCAGGAGGCAGACTGACGCTCAAAGGCTCAGTACGGATTACACAACAATATCAAAAGATCCGCAAGAAATAATCACACATGTGGGCCAATGTTCAAGGTGTTAATGATGCACTTAGAGTGGTGGGTGGAGGAGGACTTTATGGCATAAAAGGTACTGTATCAGAAGCGTACAGCTGGATACAGTCTAGTAGTCATTGTAAATCTCCGTATATATTTACGGAGTACCAGACAGCCGCTCACAGGCTTAGTATGGTGTTATGTTTCGGTAGCTGAGGAGGACAGGAACAACAGCAGGGCAGCCGAACACCTGAGATGTTGGTAACTGATGGGTTGCAGATTCCTAAACTAACGACACAACTAGAGGTAGCCGTGGAGCGTTCCTACGTTGATCCTAGACACCTCGTCACAGTCTGAGAGATAACTACACCTAAAGGCAAAAAGATGAAAGCTATCTGCCCCGGAGCAGATCCCCAAAAAAAATAGCAAGCCCCCAAACATATAATGGCGGTTAGACAAGATGAAAATACAAACATATGCAGAAAATACACTGAGCAAACGCTGGGGCCACAAGCTGACTAAATAGGATAGGACAGGAGAGATTACTTTCTGCAACCCAGAAAACCCTACAAAAATCCAACAATTCTGATTACAAAAATACTGAGATCACACAATCTCGCCACCCACTAAATCAGATCTCAGTGTGAACAAAAACCAAGCCGCAGCCGCTGAAAAAACAGGAAAAAGCAAATGAGCAAATAACAGTGGCTGCAGAAAAACTGTGAGGAGCTCAGGCCCCAGGAAAGGACCTGGCTGACCTCCACAAAAGTGCAGAAAACAATGCAAAAAGCAAGAACAAAAATAAAAGCAAAAAATATCTTATCTGAAAGCAGGAGATGCAGGCAGGACTCCAGCAAACTTCCAAATGAACCAGGAACCACAATAGAGACAAGAACAATTGATCACCGGCAACCATCATGGGAGGGAACCTCCCTTATATCAGACCAGTCCATGATTCCAGATTGCCACTCCTCGCTGAAAGGTTCAGTACTGTCTGTAACCACCAGAGGGAGCCTCTGCTCAGAAACCATCTCTAGCACATTCATAACAGGTACTGTATCACCAGATACCAGGTATATCTAGTATGGTGAAAATATTGGAAATATCCGTATATATTTTCAGAGTCAGACAAAGACTCTCACAGGCTCAGTATGGATTACACCAGAATATAAAAATCAATTCCGCAAGAAATAATCACACATGTGGGCCAATTTTCGAAGGTGTCATTGATGAACTTAGAGTGGTGGGTGGAAGAGGACTTTCTGGCAAAACGGGTAGTGTATCACCAGATACCGGGTTTATATAGTATAGTTAAATTATTGGAAATCTCCGTATATATTTCAGGAGGCAGACACTGACGCTCTCAGGCACAGTATGGATTACATGAGAATATAAAAAGTCGAAAAAGGGAAATGTATCAGAAGCCTACAGCTGTATTCAGCATTGGGGGAATTTTAAATATCCGTATATATTTAAAGAGTCAGACAAAGACTCTCACAGGCTAAGTATGGATTACACCAGAATATAAAAAGCAGATCCGTAAGAAATAATCACACATGTGGGCCAATGTTCGAGGTGTCAATGATGCACTTAGAGTGGGGGTGGAGGAGGACTTTGTGGCAAAAAGGGTACTGTATCACCAGATGCCAGGTATATACTGTATAGTATAGTTAAATTATTGGAAATTTCCGTATATATTACAGGAGGTAGACACTAACGCTCTCAGGCTCAGTATGGATTACACGACAATATAAAAAGTAGAAAAAGGGAAATGTTTCAGAAGCGTACAGCTTTATGCAGCGTAGGGGAATTTGAAAAATCTGTATAGATTTCCAGAGTCTCCATCAAATTGTGATGCCAAGGAGAGATGTAGACATGGTCCTCACTGCCTATCATGATCAGACTGGTCACTTTGGAGTGCAAAAGACAGAAGCCACAGGCCGTAGGCTATTCTACTGGATTGGCATGAGAGGAGACATTGAAAAATGTTGCCAGGAATGTCACACGTCTGTGACTAGTAAAACTGTGAAAGCTGATCAGAAAGCAACACTGCATCCGATTTGAGTCGACGTCCATTAGAAATGGTAGCCATTGATCATCTGAAGGTAGAGCCCATCAGAACAGGCCATAGCTATGTCTTAACCATCATCGATCAGTTAACCAAATTTGTAGTGGCTGTCCCTGTGAAGGATTTAACTGCCCAGACTCCACAGCGGTGAAGCAGGGAGAGGTAAGTATTGCAAGTGCTGGGGACCTGAGTAAGCAGGGGGACCGACTCGTCAGTGACAGTACTGGCACAGGGCCCCTCATAGTATGCCGTTGTGTCTGACAGCGAGTGGGCCCTACCACCGTCAGAGTTTTTTGTACTATGAGGGACCCTGTGCCAGTGCTGTCACCCCAGAGTGTGACCCGCCACCTGCTCTGGGCACCAGCACTTGGCCAGGTGCGCCAGGTGGTGACTCCGGCACTGGGGAGAGCCCAGATAGGGAGGTGGCAAAAATGGCATATGTTCAGGTGTAGGCTGGACGTTCAGCAGCTGCAAATGGAGGAATTGGAGAAGTCAGAGGAAGAGTAGAACAAATGAGCCATTTTGCTAGCAACCTATGTGTCATCAGGGGAAGGTGGCACAAAATCCTTTGAAACCCCTGCATGGTTCATTTTAATGATGGTTAGATCATCAACATTTTGTGTCGACAGACGGGTCCTTCTTTCTGTCAGGATTGACCCAGCAGCACTGAAGAATCTTTCTGATAGCACACTACCAGCAAGGCAAGTGAGCTCCTGTAAGGCATTTTGTGCCAATTCAGGCCAGGTGTCCAGTTTACAGGACCAGTAGTCAAAGGGGAATGACCAGTGAGGGAGAACATCGATAGGGGAGGAGAAGTAATTTGTAACCATAGTTGACAACTTTTGTCTCCTGTCTGTTGCTATAGATTCCTGATTACCAGGCGTGTGAGCTGTACTGGAGAAATCAGTCCACAACATGGTCATGAAACCCTTGTCTCCAACGCCACTTCGGCTGTGTGCACCATGAACACCTCTTCCATTTGGCCCAGTACGGCTCGTGGTAGAACCTGCACCGCTGCTGTTTGCTGGGAATGCCTCTAACAAACGGTTTACCAGAGTTGCTTGTTTGTTGGCCAATATTAGCTCTAGGTTCTCCTGTGGCATTATGTTCTGTAATTTGCCTTTATAGCGTGGAACGAGGATGCTGGCCAACCAGTAGTCGTCATCCTTCATCATTTTGGCAATGCGGGGGTCCCTTTTTAGAATCCGCAAGGCATAATCACACATGTGGGCCAATGTTCCAGGTGTCAGTGATGCACTGCCAGTGGTGGGTGGAGGAGCACTTTCTGTCACATCCACATCCTTCCAGTCACGCACAAACTCTGGACCTAAACTTGGCAAGCCAACATTTTCTCTTGCCCCCTGCGAAGTATCCTCCTTCCCAAAATAATCATGCCCCCTCCTTCTCCTCCTCTTCCTCCACCTCGTGCAGGACAGTTCACTGAGCAGACAATGGCTGACGGTCATCAAGGCTTCACTCTTCCTCCTCTTCCAGAGGATGCCTGTTCCTTAATGTGCGTCAAAGTTTGCAATGAGTAGACGCATAAGTGGGATGCTCATGCTTATGATGGCGTTGTCTGCGCTTACCAGCCGTGTGCATTCCTTAAAACACTGAAGGACTTTACAGAGGTCTTTCAGCTTTGACCACTGCACACCCGACAACTCCATGTCTGCCCTCAAACTGCCTGCCCGTGTATCCTGCCACAAATGCATTACAGCCTGCCTCTGTTCGCACAGCCTCTCAACCATGTGCATGGTGAAGTTCCACCTTGTTGCAACGTCTATGATTAGACAGTGCTTGGGGAGGTGGAGCGATCGCAGCAGCCTCTGCATGCGACTGGAGTCTACGGGAGAGCGACGGATGTGCGAGCACAGTCTTCGCACTTTATGGAGCAGGGCTGTTAACTCAGGATAATTATTTAAGAAGCACTGCACCACCAGGTTCAAGGTGTGAGCCAGGCAATGTATGTGTCTGAGTTTTGCCAGGGCTATGGCCGCCACAAAATTACGGCCGTTATCACTGACTACCTTTCCTTGCTCAAGATGTATACTGCCCAGCCCTGACTCAGTTTCTCGCTGCAAGTAGTCGGCCAGTACCCCCGCGGTGTGTCTGTTGTTGCCCAAAGACATCATTTTTAAAACAGACTGCTGACGCTTACCACTTGCGTCATTTTCTCTTATAGACATACTTGTCAATAAGATTGTTTTCTTGAGAAAGGCTAACCAGCCGAAACGTTGAAAAGTTTTTCTGTTTGAATTTTGAGCAATATATACGTATCACACTAGACTGTTTTTTTAATTTTCTGAATAAAAACTTTATTTTTTGTTCAAATTTTGAGTGCCGGAGTTATATATACAGATATCTTGACTTTTTTCTCCAGGCACCAACATATAGTATCTACAGTGAGCACCCCTTACTCTTTCATATATATTGCTTACCACTAGCTGATAGTGGAACACCTCGTGTGCAACACTGGCAGTTGCGGATGGAGTGCTCGTGCGACGGCGCTCTGTTGATGAGAATTCGCTTCTGGAGGAGAAGGAGGAGGAGGGTCGAACGCCTACAGCCAACTATTGCCTATACCGTGGGCTAGGCAGCAGTGTCCCACCGCCGCTGTCCCCTGTGGACCCTGCATCCACCACATTAACCCAGTGCGTAGTGATGGACATGTAACGGCCCTGGCCATGCCTACTGGCCCATGCATCTGTTGTGAGGTGCACCTTTCCACTCACTGATTGTTTGAGTGCATCGACAATGCGGTCTTTCTTGTGCAGGTGGAGGGCAGGGATGGCTTTTCTAGAAAAGAAGTGATGACTGGGTAGGTCATAGCATGGGACAGCGTAGTTCATGAGCTCTCGGAACGGTGCGCTTTCATCCAAACGGAAGGGCATCATCTCTAATGAGATTAGTTTGGCAATGAAGGCATTCAAACCCAGTGTATGCGGATGAGAGGATGAGTACTTTCATGTCCTACTCAGAGTGTCTGGTAGGGTGAGCTGGACTTGAGTGCTGCATATGGGGGAACTATCGGTGCACATGACGGACTTAGTGATGGTGATGGTGGTGGTCATGGTGGTGATGGCCTAGATGCAGTTTTTCGTTGCAAAAACATTGTGATTCCCTGACTGCTTTGGACTTGCGACGACACCTCAACATTTCTTGCTGGTGGTGTGCCAACAGGTGGGCTTATAGTGGGCGAAGCGATGGAGCGTTGCTGGCTAACTTCAGTCGGAGCCTGTGCACATGTGCAACCTGAGGTTTTGTAGTCCGTCCACGCTTGAAATTGTATGTTCAGTAAATGTCTAAGCATGCAACTGGTATTCAAATTTCTGAGACTTTTTCCTCGGCTAAAGATCCTTCGGCACTTTTTACAGAAAACCTTTGCCTCATCAATAGGATTTTGGTCAAAAAAGTGCCACACTGGTCTATTCCTACTATGGTATAAATTTTCAGGGCTTGCACGTTGTGCTAATTTGACCTTCTGGCAAAGCTGTCCTGCAACTCTTTTTGTTTTTTAAACACCTTTTTGGAGTGATACAGGCCTGCCAGATAACCCCAGCTGCGATGTCGATACCTGCACCAGTTCCTTCTCCTCTTCTGAGCTTTATCCAGCGGCACCCTCTTCCCCCACTGGATGCCAATCCGGGTCAACAACTGGGTCATCTATCACCTCCTCTTCAATTTCATCTGCACCTTCCTCTGTGTCACCGTGTAAGGTGGTAGAGTATGCGGGAAGGGGCACCTGAGTTTCATCAGGGTCACATTCTGGCTCAGTACACTGCGAGGGCAATGTAGTACTGTGGTTGAATGTACCAGCACAATCATCTAGCAGTGGCTGTGCATCAGTGCACCTCATGTCAGATTCATCTTGGACTGGGAAATTCAGGATTTGACTTGATAACCCAGGCATGGCATGTGAAAAGAGCTCCATGGAGTAATCTGAAGTGTGAGCTGCCACATCCTTCGCTTTTGGTGGGGGTGAAGGACACAAGGAAAGGGGTTGTTCCTGACCATAAACCTGCACTGACAACTCAGTGCTTGAAGCTTTTGAAACTTCAGAAGAGGAGGAGATAGAGCAGGAGGCTGTTTCGGCAATGTAAGACAAAACCTGTTCCCGATGCTCCGGCTTTAAAAGCGGTTTACCTACTCCCAGAAAAGGGAGCCTTCCAGGCCTTCTGGAGCCTGATGATGAGGCAGGCTCAACACCTCCTGCCTTAGGTGCTATTGTGCTTTTGGCACTTACAGCAGATGCACCACCACCACCACCATCAGTAGCAGGCGGCCCCCCACGTCCGCGACCTCTTCCACCATACTTCCTCATGTTTACCCAAAATAACAGCAGATATATGGTACAGTATCAGAAGCGTACAGCTGTATACGGTGAAGGTGAAAAATTTTAATCTCCCTATATATTTGCGGAGTAACAGACACAGACTCTCACAGGCTCAGTATGGATTACACATAAAAATAAATTCTAAACAAGTGTACAGTATCAGAAGCATACAGCTGTATACAGTGTTGGAGGAATTGTAAATCTCCGTATATATTTCAGGAGGAACACGCACAGTCAGAGGCCCAGTCTGGATAACACCAGAATATGAAAAGCAGAAAAGTGTACTCTATCAGTAGCGTACAGCTGTATACAGTGTTGGGTGAATTGTAAATCTCCGTATATATTTCAGGAGGAACACACACAGTCAGAGGCCCAGTCTGGATAACACCAGAATATGAAAATCAGAAAAGTGTAATCTATCAGTAGCGTACAGCTGTACACAGTGTTGAGGGAATTTTAAATCTCCGTATATATTTCAAGAGCAACAGACACGGTCACAGACCCAGTTTGGATAACAGCAGAATATGAAATGCAGAAAAAGTGTACTCTATCAGTAGCGTTCAGCTGTATACAGTGTTGGGGAATTGTATATCTCCTTATATGCTTCAGGAGGAACACACACAGTCAGAGGCCCAGTCTGGATAACACCAGAATATGAAAAACAGAAAAGTGTACTCTATCAGTAGAATACAGCTGTATACAGTGTTGGGTGAATTGTAAATCTCCGTATATAATTCAGGAGGAACACACACAGTCAGAGGCCCAGTCTAGATAACACCAGAATATGAAAATCAGAAAACTTTACTCTATCAGTAGCGTAAAGCTGCATACAGTGCTGGGTTAATTTTCAATCTCCATATATATTTGAGGAGTAACACACACAGAATTGTAAATCTCCGTATATATTTCAGGAGGAACACGCACAGTCAGAGGCCCAGTCTGGATAACACCAGAATATGAAAAACAGAAAAGTGTACTCTATCAGTAGCGTACAGCTGTATACAGTGTTGGAGGAATTGTAAATCTCCATATATATTTGAGGAGTAACACACACGGTCACAGGCTCAGTAGGGATAACACCAGAATATGAAAAGGAGAAAAAGTGTACTGTATTAGTAGCGGGCAGCTGTACACAGTGTTGGGGGAATTGTAAATCTCCATATATATTTCAGGAGGAACACACACAGTCAGAGGCCCAGTCTGGATAACACCAGAATATGAAAATCAGAAAAGTGTACTCTCTCTGTAGCGTACAGCTGTATACAGTGTTGGGTGTTGTGAATGGGTTTGAGATGAGTTCTGAGCAGAGGCTCCCTCTGGTGGTTACAAGCGGTACTAGTGAGGATTGTGAGGACTGGGAATCAGGTGTTACTGATTGGTCTTATATAAGGGAGTCATTTTCCCATCAGGGTTGCCGGTGATCAATTGTTCTGGTCTGAATCCTTCTTTCCAGTTTCCCTTGTAGCCTGCTGTGTCGTGTCTGCATCTCCTGCTATCAGATAAGACAATTTCTTATTTTGTGTTTTTGCTATATTTTTGCATTTTGTCCTGCACTTCTGGGGGCCTTCAGGGTCCCCTCCGGGGGCTTTTGCCCTCTCAGTTTAGTCCAGCCACTGTGTTTTGTACTTTTGCTTTTTCCAGTTTTTTTTTTCAGTGGCTGCTGTTTTAATTTTTTTACACCAGAGAACTAATTTAGGTGGTAGAGGTCGTGTGATCTCAGGTGATTTTGAAATTAGTAGAGTTGGTGTTTTTTCAGGGTTTTCTGAGATTGCAGTAAGTACCCTTCCTGTCCTTTTCTATTTAGATAGTTTGGGCCCCAGCGTTTGCTCATACTATTTTCTTTCTGTGTCAGTATTTCCTCTTGTCTGGCCGCCATTGCATGTTTGGGGGCTTTCTATTATCTTTGGAGTTCTGCTCCGGGGCAGATAGCTTTCCTATTTCTATCTTTAGGTGTAGTTAGTTTCTCAGGCTGTGACGAGGCGTCTGGGACCAACGTAGGAACGCTCCACGGCTGCCTCTAGTTGCGGTGGTTAGTCAGGGTACTGCAATCTCATAGATTCCAACTGCTCTGGTGTATTTCCTTTTTTACCTGCACTCCTCAGCTACCGTTGCATAACAGTATCACCGGCCATAAAAATTGTATGGTACTCACAGAAGGGAAAAAAAATATTTTGAAGGAAGAAAAGTTGTCAGAGATATTTTTCTGTTTGTTGCATTTTTTTTTTTTTTTCCCTCTGTATCTCTGGGTGCTGGGGAGGATCTTTTCTCCCAATGGAGTTTGCACAGTTGTCTGGCCGTGTGGATCAGCTTGCCACTGAGGTTCAGAGTATTGCTGCATATCTTGCTAGGTTGCCTGTTGTGGAACCTAGGATCCCCATGCCAGATTTGTTTTTAGGGGATCGAGTTAAGTTTCAGAATTTCAAAAATAATTGTAAATTGTTTCTTGCCTTAAAATCTAAGTCCTCAGGAAACGCAGCGCAGCAGGTTCAAATTATCATCTCTCTCCTGCGCGGCGATCCTCAGGATTGGGCTTTTTCCCTGATACCTGGGGATCCTGTTTTGAGTGATGTTGATGCATTTTTTCAGGCTTTGGGGTTATTGTACGATGAGCCTAATGTCACTGATCAAGCTGAAAAAGCCTTGTTGGCATTAAATCAGGGCTTGATGACGCTGAGTTATACTGTCAGAGATTCCGTAGATGGGCAGTCCTGACCAAATGGAATGACGACGCTTTGGCGGCCCTTTTCCGGAAGGGTCTGTCGGATAATGTAAAGGATGTTATGGTGGGATTCCCTGTCCCCTCTGGTCTCAATGATTCTATGTCATTAGCGATTCAAATTGACAGACGTTTGCGTGAGCGGAGAAGTATGCGTGGAGTGGTGTTGCCTTGTGAGCCAGCTGCTGAGCCCATGCAGTGTGATGGAGTGGTGTCTGGGGCACAGCGTCATGAGTTTCGAAAGCGCAATGGGTTATGTTTCTACTGTGGTGATGCCTCTCATGCTATTTCAGTCTGCCCTAAGCGGGGAAGACATTTTGCACGCTCAGTTGTCTTGGGTAGTGTTCAGACTAAGTTTTTATTAACTGTCACTCTGATATGCTCTCTGTCCTCATTTTCTGCTCAGGCTTTCGTTGATTCTGGAGCAGCTATTAACCTGATGGATTATGATTTTGCTAAACGTTGTGGGTTTCCCTTGATACCCCTACAGAAGTCTATTCCTTTACTGGGGATCGATTCTACCCCTTTGGCTGAGAATAAACCCCAGTTTTCTACTCAGGTGATAATGAGGGTTGAACCTGATCACCAGGAGTGCTGCAAATTTTTGGTTCTATATAATCTGCATGACATTCTAGTGCTGGGTTTCCCTTGGTTACAGTCTCATAATCCTGTTTTGGATTGGAAATCTGTGTCTGTAACCAGTTGGGGCTGCCAATGTGTTAATACCAACACTCCTGTTTTTTCTGCCTCCCCCCAGGCTGAGGATGTTCCTGACTTTTTGTTTGATTTTTCTGATGTGTTTAGCGAAAGTAAATCTGCATCCTTACCTCCCCATAGGAGCTATGACTGCGCTATTGAATTAGTGCCAGGTAGTAAATTCCCTAAAGGTCGCCTTTTTAACTTGTCTGTACCTGAACATGACGCTATGCGGTCTTATATCAAGGAATCATTGGAGAAGGGTCATATCAGACCATCCTCTTCACCCTTAGGTGCCGGTTTTTTCTTTGTGGCCAAAAAAGATGGTTCATTAAGGCCGTGTATTGATTATCGTCTCTTGAACAATATTACTGTGAAATATCAATACCCGTTACCCTTGATTTCTGACCTGTTTTCCAGGGTGAAAAACGCTACTTGGTTTACCAAGCTTGACCTCAGGGGGGCGTATAACCTTATTCGCATTAAGCACGGGGATGAATGGAAGACGGCATTTAACACCCCTGAAGGGCATTTTGAGTACCTTGTGATGCCCTTTGGGCTCACTAATGCTCCTTCCGTCTTCCAGTCCTTCATGAATGACATTTTCAGGGATTTTGTGGACAAGTTTCTGATTGTTTATTTGGATGATATCTTGATTTTTTCTAATGACTGGGACTCTCATGTGAAACATGTTCGAACTGTATTCCAGATTTTGAGAGAGAATGCTCTGTATGTGAAGGGATCAAAGTGTCTTTTTGGCGTACAGAAGATCTCATTTCTGGGATTCATTTTGTCCCCATCTGTTATTGAAATGGACCCGGTCAAGGTTCAGGCCATCTGTGATTGGGTCCAACCTACTTCATTAAAGGCTCTTCAGAGATTTTTGGGTTTTGCCAATTTTTATCGTAAATTTATTGGTAATTTCTCGGTTATTGTTAAACCATTAACTGATTTGACCAGAAAGGGTTCTGATGTGGTGAATTGGCCTCCTGAGGCAGTCTCTGCGTTTCAGGAACTTAAGCAGAGATTCACTTCTGCTCCTGTTCTAACGGCAGCCTGATGTTTCTCTGCCATTTCAGGTGGAGGTTGATGCCTCTGAAATTGGGGCAGGTGCCGTTTTGTCCCAAAAAGATCCAGAGACCTCTAAAAGTAACCCTTGTGCCTTTTTCTCTCGAAAATTTTCTCCAACTGAACGTAATTATGACGTGGGTAATCGGGAGTTATTGGCCATGAAGTGGGCTTTTGAAGAGTGGAGACATTGGCTGGAGGGAGCCAAACATCAGGTGGTGGTCCTTACGGACCATAAGAATCTGGTCTATCTGGAATCTGCCAAGCGACTCAATCCTAGACAGGCCAGGTGGGCCTTGTTTTTCACACGTTTTAATTTTGTGGTTTCCTTTCTTCCTGGCACTAAGAATGTTAAGGCGATGCCCTCTCGAGGAGTTTCCTTGCGGACTCTCCTGAGCTATCTAATCCCTCTGTTATTTTGAAGGAGGGTGTAGTTCTTTCCGCCATCTCGCCCAATTTGAGACTTGCTCTGGAGGGGTGTCAGGAGGATAGGCCCGAGCGCTGCCCTGTTGGAAAATTGTTTGTCCCGGACCAATGGAAAAAGAGTGTGATGTCTGAGATTCATTGTTCCGCATTGGCTGGGCATCCCGGAATTTTTGGTACCAGAGACTTGGTTAGTCGGTCCTTTTGGTGGTCTACCTTGTCTCGCGATGTCAGGGAATTTGTGCAGTCCTGCGGGACTTGCTCTCGCTCCAAGCCTTGCTCTCGCTCTAGTGGTTTGTTGATGCCATTGCCTGTGCCCAAGAGACCATGGACCCATATCTCTATGGATTTCATTTCCAATCTTCCTGTTTCTCAGAGAATGACCACCATCTGGGTAATTTGTGATAGGTTTTCCAAAATGATACATCTTGTGCCATTACCTAAGTTGCCTTCCTCCTCTGAATTGGTGCCGTTGTTCCTTCAGCACGTGGTTCGTTTACACGGCATTCCTGAGAACATTGTGTCTGACAGAGGAGTCCAGTTTGTTTCCAGATTTTGGAGGACTTTTTGTTCTAAACTGGGTGTTCAATTGTCTTTCTCCTCGGCATTTCATCCTCAGACCAATGGGCAAACTGAGAGAACAAACCAGACATTGGAGATTTATCTAAGATGCTTTGTGTCTGCTGATCAGGATGACTGGGTCTCTTTTTTGCCTTTGGCTGAGTTTGCTCTTAATAATAGGGCTAGCTCTGCCACTTTGATGTCTCCGTTTTTCTGTAATTCTGGGTTTCACCCTCGATTTTCTTCAGGACAGACGGAGGCTTCTGTCTGTCCAGGTGTTGACTCTGTTGTTGAGCGTATGCAGCAGATTTGGGACCAGGTAGTGGAGAGGTTGTCCCTCTCTCAGGAGAAGGCCCAGCGGTTTGCTAACCGGCATAGGACTGATGGTCCTCGGTTTAAAGTGGGGGACTTGGTCTGGTTGTCCTCAAAGAATATTCCTATGAGAGTAGCATCTCCTAAATTTAAGCCTAGGTTCATTGGACCTTATAAGATCATGGAGATTATTAATCCTGTTTCTTTTCGTTTGCTTCTTCCAGGGACATTTAAGATCCATAACATGTTCCACAAGTCCTTGTTGAAGAGGTTTGTTGAGCCAGTGGTTCCTGCTGCTGTGCCTCCTGACCCTGTTTTGGTTGAGGGCAATCTGGAGTATGTGGTTGAGAAAATATTGGATTCTCGTTTTTCTAGACGAAGACTCCAGTAATTGGTTAAATGGAGAGGTTATGGTCAGGAAGACAATTCTTGGGTGTTTGCTTCGTACATCCATGCCAGGAGACTTATCCGTGCGTATCATAGAACTCATCCTGACCGACCTGGTTGCTCAAATGAGGGTTCGGTGACCCCTCCTCAAGGGGGGGTACTGTTGTGAATGGGTTTGAGATGAGTTCTGAGCAGAGGCTCCCTCTGGTGGTTACAAGCGGTACTAGTGAGGATTGTGAGGACTGGGAATCAGGTGTTACTGATTGGTCTTATATAAGGGAGTCATTTTCCCATCAGGGTTGCCGGTGATCAATTGTTCTGGTCTGAATCCTTCTTTCCAGTTTCCCTTGTAGCCTGCTGTGTCGTGTCTGCATCTCCTGCTATCAGATAAGACAATTTCTTATTTTGTGTTTTTGCTATATTTTTGCATTTTGTCCTGCACTTCTGGGGGCCTTCAGGGTCCCCTCCGGGGGCTTTTGCCCTCTCAGTTTAGTCCAGCCACTGTGTTTTTTACTTTTGCTTTTTCCAGTTTTTTTTTTCAGTGGCTGCTGTTTTAATTTTTTTACACCAGAGAACTAATTTAGGTGGTAGAGGTCGTGTGATCTCAGGTGATTTTGAAATTAGTAGAGTTGGTGTTTTTTCAGGGTTTTCTGAGATTGCAGTAAGTACCCTTCCTGTCCTTTTCTATTTAGATAGTTTGGGCCCCAGCGTTTGCTCATACTATTTTCTTTCTGTGTCAGTATTTCCTCTTGTCTGGCCGCCATTGCATGTTTGGGGGCTTTCTATTATCTTTGGGGTTCTGCTCCGGGGCAGATAGCTTTCCTATTTTTATCTTTAGGTGTAGTTAGTTTCTCAGGCTGTGACGAGGCGTCTGGGACCAACGTAGGAACGCTCCACGGCTGCCTCTAGTTGCGGTGGTTAGTCAGGGTACTGCAATCTCATAGATTCCAACTGCTCTGGTGTATTTCCTTTTTTACCTGCACTCCTCAGCTACCGTTGCATAACAGTTGGGTGAATTGTAAATCTCTGTATATACTTCAGGAGGAACACACACAGTCAGAGGCCCAGTCTAGATAACACCAGAATATGAAAATCAGAAAACTTTACTCTATCAGTAGCGTAAAGCTGCATACAGTGCTGGGTTAATTTTCAATCTCCATATATATTTGAGGAGTAACACACACAGAATTGTAAGGCTAAGTTCACACGTTGCGGAATTGCCGCGGAAATTTCCGGGGCAATCCCGCACTTCTCCCGCGGGAAATACGCACTTTTTTTGTATGCGTATTCCCGCCAGAATAATAGCGTTTTGCAAGCGTAATTAGCTTGCAGAATGCTAGCGTTTTCCTAGCGATCTGTAGCATCGCTTGGAAAACTGATTGACAGGTTGGTCACACGAGTCAAACATAATGTTTGACACGTGTGACCAACTTTTTACTATTGATGCCGCCTATGCCGCATCAATAGTAAAAAGATCTAATGTAAAAATAATAAAAAAAATAATAAATAATGATATTCTCACCTTCCGGCGGCCCCCGCAGCCTTCCCGCCTCTCAGCGACGCTCCCGGCAACTCGCGGTCCCAGGAGTGCTTTGCGACAAATCACACCGATGACGTAGCATCTCGCGAGACCGCTACGCCATCTGGGTGATTCTCGCAAAGGACTCTTGGGACCGGAAGTTGCCGGGAGCGTCGCTGAAGGCGGGAAGGCTGCGGGGGCCGCGGGAAGGCTGCGGGGGCCGCCGGAAGGTGAGAAATATCATTATTTTTTATTTTAATTATTGTTTTACCAGGGATATGGTACCCAGGGCCTGGAGGAGAGTCTCCTCTGCTCCAGACCCTGGGTACCATCCGCACATGAACCGCTTACATTGCGCATAGTGGGCATAGCCACATGCGGAAAGTAAGCGGTTCAATGCATTCCTATGGCGGCGGAATCACCGCGGTTACGCTAAATTAATGAACATGTTGCTTTTTTTTCCGCTAAGCGTTTTTTTCGCGGAAAAAAACGCAACATGTGTACAAAACATGGGGAATCAATTAAAACGTATAGAATGCTTAATGCTTGCGTTTTGTTCGCGGTTTAACCGCGGAAAATAGCGGAAAAACCGCGAAAAAAAACGCAATTATTCCTGATCGTGTGCACTTAGCCTAAATCTCCGTATATATTTCAGGAGGAACACGCACAGTCAGAGGCCCAGTCTGGATAACACCAGAATATGAAAAACAGAAAAGTGTACTCTATCAGTAGCGTACAGCTGTATACAATGTTGAGGGAATTTTAAATCTCCGTATATATTTCAAGAGTAACAGACACGGTCACAGGCCCAGTTTGGATAACAGCAGAATATGAAAAGGAGAAAAAGTGTACTCTATCAGTAGCATTCAGCTGTATACAGTGTTGGGGGAATTGTAAATCTCCATATATATTTCAGGAGGAACACACACAGTCAGAGGCCCAGTCTGGATAACACCAGAATATGAAAAACAGAAAAGTGTACTCTATCAGTAGCATACAGCTGTATACAGTGTTGGGTGAATTGTAAATCTCTGTATATATTTCAGGAGGAACACGCACAGTCAGAGGCCCAGTCTGGATAACACCAGAATATGAAAAAGAGAAAAGTGTACTCTATCAGTAGCGTACAGCTGTATACAGTGTTGGGTGAATTGTAAATCTCCATATATATTTCAGGAGGAACACACACAGTCAGAGGCCCAGTCTGGATAACACCAGAATATGAAAATCAGAAAATTGTACTCTATCAGTAGCGTACAGCTGTACACAGTGTTGAGGGAATTTTAAATCTCCGTATATATTTCAAGAGTAACAGACACGGTCACAGGCCCAGTTTGGATAACAGCAGAATATGAAATGCAGAAAAAGTGTACTCTATCAGTAGCATTCAGCTGTATACAGTGTTGGGGGAATTGTAAATCTCCGTATATATTTCAGGAGGAACACGCACAGTCAGAGGTCCAGTCTGGATAACACCAGATTATGAAAAACAGAAAAGTGTACTCTATCAGTAGCATACAGCTGTATACAGTGTTGGGTGAATTGTAAATCTCCGTATATATTTCAGGAGGAACACACACAGTCAGAGGCCCAGTCTAGTTAACACCAGAATATGAAAATCAGAAAACTTTACTCTATCAGTAGTGTAAAGCTGCATACAGTGCTGGGTTAATTTTCAATCTCCATATATATTTGAGGAGTAACACACACGGTCACAGGCTCAATAGGGATAACACCAGAATATGAAAAGGAGAAAAAGTGTGCTGTATCAGTAGCGGACAGCTGTACACAGTGTTGGAGGAATTGTAAATCTCCGTATATATTTCAGGAGGAACAAACACAGTCAGAGGCCCAGTCTGGATAACACCAGAATATGAAAATCAGAAAAGTGTACTCTCTCTATAGCGTACAGCTGTACACAGTGTTGGGGGAATTTTAAATCCCGTATATATTTCAAGAGTAACAGACATGGTCACAGGCCCAGTTTGGATAACAGCAGAATATGAAATGCAGAAAAAGTGTACTCTATCAGTAGCGTTCAGCTGTATACAGTGTTGGGGAATTGTAAATCTCCGTATATACTTCAGGAGGAACACACACAGTCAGAGGCCTAGTCTGGATAACACCAGAATATGAAAAACAGAAAAGTGTACTCTATCAGTAGCATACAGCTGTATACATTGTTGGGTGAATTGTAAATTTCCGTATATATTTCAGGAGGAACACACACAGTCAGAGGCCCAGTACAGATAACACCAGAATATGAAAATCAGAAAAATTTACTCTATCAGTAGCGTACAGCTGTATACAGTGCTGGGTTAATTTTCAATCTCCATATATATTTGAGGAGTAACACACATGGTCACAGGCTCAGTAGGGATAACACCAGAATATAAAAAGGAGAAAAAGTGTACTCTATCAGTAGCGTTCAGCTGTATACAGTGTTGGGGGAATTGTAAATCTCCGTATATATTTCAGGAGGAACACACACACACAGTCAGAGGCCCAGACTGGATAACACCAGAATATGAAAATCAGAAAAGTGTACTCTATCAGTAGCATACAGATGTATACAGTGTTGGGGGAATTGCAAATCTCCGTATATATTTCAGGAGTAACACACACACGCTCTCTCACTATGGATTTGACCGTAATATAGAAGGCCTGAAGGCAGAAAAACGGTACTGTATCAGAAGATACCAGCTGTATACGGTTTTGGGGAAAATTGAAATCTTCGTATATATTTCCGGAGTCACACACAGATAGCATGTATTTGTCCGTGATACCAGCCGGTACACGGTACTGTGAGGACTCAGAGCGTACAGCTCTATACGGTGTGGGAAAAAATGAACACTCGGTAACTGTGCAGAAAAAAATGAAGAAAAGCATTAGTGCTGTGTAGTTGCTGTGTTAAAAAGCAGTCTGCACAGCAGTGTACACACACCAATACAGGTAGCAAGCAACCTAATAATCAGCTATGCTACTCCACAAAAGAAATTTCCCCCTTCTCACTGGCAGGCAGCCTAATAATCAGCTCTGCTGCTTCACACAAGAAATTTCCCCCTTCTCACAGGCAGGCAGCCTAATAATCAGCTCTGCTGCTCCACACAAGAAATTTCCCCATTCTCACTGGCAGGCAGCCTAATAATCAGCTCTGCTTCTGCACACACCAAAATCCTCCCCTGTCACTGCACAGTAACTGTACAGCTAATCGCTATCAGCACAAGCACAGATTTTTTTTTTTGAGAACCAGTGGCAGCAACCTCTCCCTACACTAAGATCAGCAGAATAGCAGCAAGAAAAACACATAGGACCAGTGAAATAAAACATTTCAACACATTGTATATAGATATTAGCATTGCTATATCACTGCTAGTCCATATACTGGATTGTGTGGGACACACTGAAACTCATATAGCGATACCGCAACAAATAACCAGTGCAAAGTCCAAATAATATAAAACAACAATTTTATTCATATCAAAAGGACAATTACTTTGGGAAAAACATGAGGGCTAAAAGCAACATACATAACCGCATTAGCCCATGCGGAAAGACACAGTTCAAATACCTGGAGCCACCACAATATTAATAACAAATACATAGATCGGGGCAAAGATGTAATATAAACAAAGTAGTACCATATGCTGACATCAAAGATGCCCCACAGCATTATAAATCATATGGAAAACATAGATCATATGTCCAAAAGCATATAGATAAATAATAGTACATACCAGGTATCACAGAATCTCCCACCCACCCCGGCAAAAGTAAAATGGCGGTCGGCGGTGAGGGTTTTTATAGGCACTGTGACGCCACACAAAGCCAGTCAATCACTGCAATGCCCTTCTCTAAGAAGGTGCTGGCCACTGCCCATGTAATCGCACTTCCCACAGTCTGCGTCCTTGCTCATTGGCCGAGAAAAAGGCCCTTAAAGTATTATGGGAAAACCGACTTGGGCAAAATGGTCGCCGAACACGAGACTGACCTCACGCCATGGTCGAGTTTCGCTCTGCGAAACCCGACTTTGGCGAAAGTCTGTGTTTTTTTTAAATTGACCGACCTGTTTCACTCAACTCTAGATGCCACAGCTGTAGCTATGCCTGTTTCTGTGTATTTTTTATATTTTTGTGTGCACAAGTAGTTTCTATATAATTTTTCTGTGTGCCTGTCAGATATTCTACCAAGATTCTCACTTTGGATTTTAGCATTTCATAAGACCGTATTGCTGAGTTTTTAGATTTTAAAAAACTGCATTTTCAAGAAGTGTGTGCAAAAATTGGGAATTTCATATATGACTTTGCATGCATGACCTGCTGTGTATTTGTGGTTTTATGGTGTGAGTAATGATGTGCACTCGTTCTTGTGAGCAATTCGGTAATGTACTGTACTACAAAACTAAACAAGAACTGTGGCATGCAAAAAGTTTTTGCTTGAAATGTTCCTGCAAAATTTAAATATTTACCTTCTTGAAAGCTTTAACTAAATATTTAATGTTACATATTTAAAATTCACATTAGTAATTTAACAAAATAGCAGTATTTCCCACTGACCTTAGTCATGTGGGAATGGGTTTCTGGAGCAATCCAACATACAATGTCATTATAATCGGTTTGTCAAGTTTAACTGAATGCTGAAAATGACAAGAAGCAATGGGAAAAAATGTAGTTCACATTTCAATGAGCGTGTAGAAATATAGCAATTTATAATAAAAATAACAGTGCCAATAATACATAGCACAAGATATGACAAAAAGGTGAAAACTTTATTACATATCTTAATTTCATCTTGATCTTTCATTTACCGTAATTTTAAAATGTATTTCAGAACAAATGTTACATATTATCTATGGCGAGATTTGTCTGGTGAAATTTAGTGTAGTTTTCATTTTTATTTAGTATGTATGTTTTCCAATCACGATTTTTTGGTACATAAATTGAATGGTACACTGTAGTATTATGTCAGGAGTAGTGTTGAGCATTCCGATACCGCAAGTATCGGGTATCGGCCGATATTCGCCGTATCGGAATTCCGATACTTAGTTCCGATACTTTTCCTATATCGTATACCGGAATCGGAAGTTCCCATAATTCTTTGAGAGGCAGTGTGATTTTATTCAGCCAATGAGGATTCCTAAGAAGTGTGGGCACATCCTGTAATGCTGCGGTCATGTTAACTAATGGCATGGCTGTGATTGGCTGCTGAAATGATGTCAGAATGCACTATAAAAGGCGCCGCCGCCATTTTAGCTTCACTGTGCTGTGAATTCAGTTAGGGACAGAACGCTGCTCTGCTGACTCTGAGGGACAGTTACAGATAGCTTTTTTGTGAATTGTTCTGTAGGCAAGCTATTTGAGAAACCGCTTTGTAAATCATCCTTTTTCCTTGCAGTGTTGTTTTCACAGCTCTGAGCAAGGTGTGTGTGTGAGTGCAGGTGACGCTGCAGTTTGCTCTGCATCCAACGCTGTTTGTAGTCATCTGCACGTGTCACTCAATGACTCTTTTTTTTTTTTATTTTGTGGAATTGGTGCTGCTCCATTCAATTGAAATTAACAGTGATCTATTAGTGTGACGCGCTTCCATCCGTATACAATACATTGGTTGCAAACACTATAGAAGTACACAAAGGAGCCTTTCACAGCTAGTGAACAGTTGTGTGTAGTGTTCACTGTAGTCTGTGAGGTTTTCATTTTTTGAGTGCAGATCACGCTCCAGTTAGTTCTTCAACCACTGCTGGTTGTAGTTTGCTGAGCGTCTGTCACTGCCTCATCCTTGACATTTTTCTCTAATTGGTGCTGCTCCATTCTATTTCAAAAAACTCGAATCTATTAGTGTGATGCGCTTCCATCCATATACAATACATTGCTTGCAAACACTATAGAAGTACACAAAGGGGCCTTTCACATCTAGTGAACAGTTGTGTGTAGTGTTCACTGTAGTCTGTGAGGTTTTCATTTTTTGAGTGCAGATCACGCTCCAGTTAGTTCTTCAACCACTGCTGTTTGTAGTTTGCTGAGCGTGTGTCACTGCCTCATCCTTGACATTTTTCTCTAATTGGTGCTGCTCCATTCTATTTCAAAAAACTCAAATCTATTAGTGTGACGCGCTTCCATCCGTATACAATACATTGCTTGCAAACACTATAGAAGTACACAAAGGGGCCTTTCAAAGATAGTGAACAGTTCTATGCAGTGTTCAGAGTAGTCTGAGGTTTATATTTTTTGAGTGCAGATTACGCTACAGTTACTTCTTCAACCACTGCTGGTTGTAGTCTGCTGAGCGTGTGTCACTGCCTCATCCTTGACATTTTTCTCTAATTGGTGCTGCTCCATTCTATTTCAAAAAACTCAAATCTATTAGTGTGACGCGTTTCCATCCGTATACAATACATTGCTTGCAAACACTATAGAAGTACACAAAGGGGCCTTTCAAAGATAGTGAACAGTTACGTGCAGTGTTCACAGTAGTCTGAGGTTTAAATTTTTTGAGTGCAGATCACGCTACAGTTACTTTTTCAACCACTGCTGGTTGTAGTTTGCTGAGCGTGTGTCACTGCCTCATCCTTGACATTTTTCTCTAATTGGTGCTGCTCCATTCTATTTCAAAAAACTCAAATCTATTAGTGTGACGCGCTTCCATCCGTATACAATACATTGCTTGCAAACACTATAGAAGTACACAAAGGGGCCTTTCAAAGATAGTGAACAGTTCTATGCAGTGTTCACAGTAGTCTGAGGTTTAAATTTTTTGAGTGCAGATCACGCTACAGTTACTTCTTCAACCACTGCTGGTTGTAGTTTGCTGAGCGTGTGTCACTGCCTCATCCTTGACATTTTTCTCTAATTGGTGCTGCTCCATTCTATTTCAAAAAACTCAAATCTATTAGTGTGACGCGCTTCCATCCGTATACAATACATTGCTTGCAAACACTATAGAAGTACACAAAGGGGCCTTTCAAAGATAGTGAACAGTTCTGTGCAGTGTTCAGAGTAGTCTGAGGTTTATATTTTTTGAGTGCAGATCACGCTACAGTTGCTTCTTCAACCACTGCTGGTTGTAGTCTGCTGAGGGTGTGTCACTGCCTCATCCTTGACATTTTTCTCTAATTGGTGCTGCTCCATTCTATTTAAAAAAACTCAAATCTATTAGTGTGATGCGCTTCCATCCGTATACAATACATTGCTTGCAAACACTACAGAAGTACACAAAGGGGCCTTTCACACCTAGTGAACAGTTGTGTGCAGTGTTCACTGTAGTCTGTGAGGTTTTCATTTTTTGAGTGCAGATCACGCTCCAGTTAGTTCTTCAACCATTGCTGGTTGTAGTCTGCTGAGCGTGTGTCACTGCCTCATCCTTGACATTTTTCTCTAATTGGTGCTGCTCCATTCTATTTAAAAAAACTCAAATCTATTGGTGTGACGCGCTTCCATCCGTATACAATACATTGCTTGCAAACACTATAGTAGTACACAAAGGGGCCTTTCAAAGATAGTGAACAGTTCTGTGCAGTGTTCAGAGTAGTCTGAGGTTTATATTTTTTGAGTGCAGATCACGCTACAGTTACTTCTTCAACCAATGCTGGTTGTAGTTTGCTGAGCATGTGTCACTGCCTCATCCTTGACATTTTTCTCTAATTGGTGCTGCTCCATTCTATTTCAAAAAACTCAAATCTATTAGTGTGATGCGCTTCCATCCGTATACAATACATTGCTTGCAAACACTATAGAAGTACACAAAGGGGCCTTTCACACCTAGTGAACAGTTGTGTGCAGTGTTCACTGTAGTCTGTGAGGTTTTCATTTTTTGAGTGCAGATCACGCTCCAGTTAGTTCTTCAACCACTGCTGGTTGTAGTTTGCTGAGCGTGTGTCACTGCCTCATCCTTGACATTTTTCTCTAATTGGTGCTGCTCCATTCTATTTCAAAAAACTCGAATCTATTAGTGTGATGCGCTTCCATCCATATGCAATACATTGCTTGCAAACACTATAGAAGTACACAAAGGGGCCTTTCAAAGATAGTGAACAGTTCTGTGCAGTGTTCAGAGTAGTCTGAGGTTTATATTTTTTGAGTGCAGATCACGCTACAGTTGCTTCTTCAACCACTGCTGGTTGTAGTCTGCTGAGGGTGTGTCACTGCCTCATCCTTGACATTTTTCTCTAATTGGTGCTGCTCCATTCTATTTAAAAAAACTCAAATCTATTAGTGTGATGCGCTTCCATCCGTATACAATACATTGCTTGCAAACACTACAGAAGTACACAAAGGGGCCTTTCACACCTAGTGAACAGTTGTGTGCAGTGTTCACTGTAGTCTGTGAGGTTTTCATTTTTTGAGTGCAGATCACGCTCCAGTTAGTTCTTCAACCATTGCTGGTTGTAGTCTGCTGAGCGTGTGTCACTGCCTCATCCTTGACATTTTTCTCTAATTGGTGCTGCTCCATTCTATTTAAAAAAACTCAAATCTATTGGTGTGACGCGCTTCCATCCGTATACAATACATTGCTTGCAAACACTATAGTAGTACACAAAGGGGCCTTTCAAAGATAGTGAACAGTTCTGTGCAGTGTTCAGAGTAGTCTGAGGTTTATATTTTTTGAGTGCAGATCACGCTACAGTTACTTCTTCAACCAATGCTGGTTGTAGTTTGCTGAGCATGTGTCACTGCCTCATCCTTGACATTTTTCTCTAATTGGTGCTGCTCCATTCTATTTCAAAAAACTCAAATCTATTAGTGTGATGCGCTTCCATCCGTATACAATACATTGCTTGCAAACACTATAGAAGTACACAAAGGGGCCTTTCACACCTAGTGAACAGTTGTGTGCAGTGTTCACTGTAGTCTGTGAGGTTTTCATTTTTTGAGTGCAGATCACGCTCCAGTTAGTTCTTCAACCACTGCTGGTTGTAGTTTGCTGAGCGTGTGTCACTGCCTCATCCTTGACATTTTTCTCTAATTGGTGCTGCTCCATTCTATTTCAAAAAACTCGAATCTATTAGTGTGATGCGCTTCCATCCATATGCAATACATTGCTTGCAAACACTATAGAAGTACACAAAGGGGCCTTTCACATCTAGTGAACAGTTGTGTGTAGTGTTCACTGTAGTCTGTGAGGTTTTCATTTTTTGAGTGCAGATCACGCTCCAGTTAGTTCTTCAACCACTGCTATTTGTAGTTTGCTGAGCGTGTGTCACTGCCTCATCCTTGACATTTTTCTCTAATTGGTGCTGCTCCATTCTATTTCAAAAAACTCAAATCTATTAGTGTGACGCGCTTCCATCCGTATACAATACATTGCTTGCAAACACTATAGAAGTACACAAAGGGCCTTTCAAAGATAGTGAACAGTTCTATGCAGTGTTCAGAGTAGTCTGAGGTTTATATTTTTTGAGTGCAGATTACGCTACAGTTACTTCTTCAACCACTGCTGGTTGTAGTCTGCTGAGCGTGTGTCACTGCCTCATCCTTGACATTTTTCTCTAATTGGTGCTGCTCCATTCTATTTCAAAAAACTCAAATCTATTAGTGTGACGCGTTTCCATCCGTATACAATACATTGCTTGCAAACACTATAGAAGTACACAAAGGGGCCTTTCAAAGATAGTGAACAGTTACGTGCAGTGTTCACAGTAGTCTGAGGTTTAAATTTTTTGAGTGCAGATCACGCTACAGTTACTTCTTCAACCACTGCTGGTTGTAGTTTGCTGAGCGTGTGTCACTGCCTCATCCTTGACATTTTTCTCTAATTGGTGCTGCTCCATTCTATTTCAAAAAACTCAATCTATTAGTGTGATGCGATTCCATCCGTATACAATACATTGCTTGCAAACACTATAGAAGTACACAAAGGGGCCTTTCAAAGATAGTGAACAGTTCTGTGCAGTGTTCAGAGTAGTCTGAGGTTTATATTTTTTGAGTGCAGATCACGCTACAGTTGCTTCTTCAACCACTGCTGGTTGTAGTCTGCTGAGGGTGTGTCACTGCCTCATCCTTGACATTTTTCTCTAATTGGTGCTGCTCCATTCTATTTCAAAAAACTCAAATCTATTAGTGTGATGCGCTTCCATCCGTATACAATACATTGCTTGCAAACACTATAGAAGTACACAAAGGGGCCTTTCACACCTAGTGAACAGTTGTGTGCAGTGTTCACTGTAGTCTGTGAGGTTTTCATTTTTTGAGTGCAGATCACGCTCCAGTTAGTTCTTCAACCATTGCTGGTTGTAGTCTGCTGAGCGTGTGTCACTGCCTCATCCTTGACATTTTTCTCTAATTGGTGCTGCTCCATTCTATTTAAAAAAACTCAAATCTATTGGTGTGACGCGCTTCCATCCGTATACAATACATTGCTTGCAAACACTATAGTAGTACACAAAGGGGCCTTTCAAAGATAGTGAACAGTTCTGTGCAGTGTTCAGAGTAGTCTGAGGTTTATATTTTTTGAGTGCAGATCACGCTACAGTTACTTCTTCAACCAATGCTGGTTGTAGTTTGCTGAGCATGTGTCACTGCCTCATCCTTGACATTTTTCTCTAATTGGTGCTGCTCCATTCTATTTCAAAAAACTCAAATCTATTAGTGTGATGCGCTTCCATCCGTATACAATACATTGCTTGCAAACACTATAGAAGTACACAAAGGGGCCTTTCACACCTAGTGAACAGTTGTGTGCAGTGTTCACTGTAGTCTGTGAGGTTTTCATTTTTTGAGTGCAGATCACGCTCCAGTTAGTTCTTCAACCACTGCTGGTTGTAGTTTGCTGAGCGTGTGTCACTGCCTCATCCTTGACATTTTTCTTTAATTGGTGCTGCTCCATTCTATTTCAAAAAACTCGAATCTATTAGTGTGATGCGCTTCCATCCATATGCAATACATTGCTTGCAAACACTATAGAAGTACACAAAGGGGCCTTTCACATCTAGTGAACAGTTGTGTGTAGTGTTCACTGTAGTCTGTGAGGTTTTCATTTTTGAGTGCAGATCATGCTACAGTTACTTCTTCAACCACTGCTGGTTGTAGTCTGCTGAGCGTGTGTCACTGCCTCATCCTTGACATTTTTCTCCAATTGGAGCTGCTCCATTCTATTTCAAAAAACTCAAATCTATTAGTGTGACGCGCTTCTATCCGTATACAATACATTGCTTGCAAACACTATAGAAGTACACAAAGGGGCCTTTCAAAGATAGTAAACAGTTCTGTGCAGTGTTCACAGTAGTCTGAGGTTTATATTTTTTGAGTGCAGATCACGCTACAGTTACTTCTTCAACCACTGCTGGTTGTAGTTTGCTGAGCGTGTGTCACTGCCTCATCCTTGACATTTTTCTCTAATTGGTGCTGCTCCATTCTATTTCAAAAAACTCAAATCTATTAGTGTGACGCGCTTCCATCCGTATACAATACATTGCTTGCAAACACTATAGAAGTACACAAAGGGGCCTTTCAAAGATAGTGAACAGTTCTGTGCAGTGTTCAGAGTAGTCTGAGGTTTATATTTTTTGAGTGCAGATCACGCTACAGTTACTTCTTCAACCAATGCTGGTTGTAGTCTGCTGAGCGTGTGTCACTGCCTCATCCTTGACATTTTTCTCTAATTGGTGCTGCTCCATTCTATTTCAAAAACTCAAATCTATTAGTGTGACGCGCTTCCATCCGTATACAATACATTGCTTGCAAACACTATAGAAGTACACAAAGGGGCCTTTCAAAGATAGTGTACAGTTCTGTGCAGTGTTCACAGTAGTCTGAGGTTTATATTTTTTGAGTGCAGATCACGCTACAGTTACTTCTTCAACCACTGCTGGTTGTAGTTTGCTGAGCGTGTGTCACTGCCTCATCCTTGACATTTTTCTCTAATTGGTGCTGCTCCATTCTATTTCAAAAAACTCAAATCTATTAGTGTGACGCGCTTCCATCCGAATACAATACATTGCTTGCAAACACTATAGAAGTGCACAAAGGGGCCTTTCAAAGATAGTGAACAGTTCTGTGCAGTGTTCACAGTAGTCTGAGGTTTATATTTTTTGAGTGCAGATCACGCTAAAGTTACTTCTTCAACCACTACTGGTTGTAGTTTGCTGAGTGTGTGTCACTGCCTCATCCTTGACATTTTTCTCTAATTGGTGCTGCTCCATTCTATTTCAAAAAACTCAAATCTATTAGTGTGACGCGCTTCCATCCGTATACAATACATTGCTTGCAAACACTATAGAAGTACACAAAGGGGCCTTTCAAAGATAGTGAACAGTTATGTGCAGTGTTCAGAGTAGTCTGAGGTTTATATTTTTTGAGTGCAGATAACGCTACAGTTACTTCTTCAACCACTGCTGGTTGTAGTCTGCTGAGCGTGTGTCACTGCCTCATCCTTGACATTTTTCTCTAATTGGTGCTGCTCCATTCTATTTCAAAAAACTCAAATCTATTAGTGTGATGCGCTTCCATCCGTATACAATACATTGCTTGCAAACACTATAGAAGTACACAAAGGGGCCTTTCAAAGATAGTGAACAGTTACGTGCAGTGTTCACAGTAGTCTGAGGTTTAAATTTTTTGAGTGCAGATCACGCTACAGTTACTTCTTCAACCACTACTGGTTGTAGTTTGCTGAGCGTGTGTCACTGCCTCATCCTTGACATTTTTCTCTAATTGGTGCTGCTCCATTCTATTTCAAAAAACTCAAATCTATTAGTGTGACGCGCTTCCATCCGTATACAATACATTGCTTGCAAACACTATAGAAGTACACAAAGGGGCCTTTCAAAGATAGTGAACAGTTATGTGCAGTGTTCAGAGTAGTCTGAGGTTTATATTTTTTGAGTGCAGATAACGCTACAGTTACTTCTTCAACCACTGCTGGTTGTAGTCTGCTGAGCGTGTGTCACTGCCTCATCCTTGACATTTTTCTCTAATTGGTGCTGCTCCATTCTATTTAAAAAAACTCAAATCTATTAGTGTGATGCGCTTCCATCCGTATACAATACATTGCTTGCAAACACTATAGAAGTACACAAAGGGGCCTTTCACACCTAGTGAACAGTTGTGTGCAGTGTTCACTGTAGTCTGTGAGGTTTTCATTAGTTGAGTGCAGATCACGCTCCAGTTAGTTCTTCAACCACTGCTGGTTGTAGTTTGCTGAGCGTGTGTCACTGCCTCATCCTTGACATTTTTCTCTAATTGGTGCTGCTCCATTCTATTTCAAAAAACTCAAATCTATTAGTGTGACGCGCTTCCATCCGTATACAATACATTGCTTGCAAACACTATAGAAGTACACAAGGGGGCCTTTCACACCTAGTGAACATGGGTTATTAAATTTGTAATTAAATATGTATTTTTTCAAATGACACAAATATAAGTAATGTTGAAGAGGACTAGTCCTACATCCATTGTTTGCACAATATTACAGGTGTACATCACGTCCCTTAATCAACAATGGATTATTATATTTACTTGTATGCTTTTATTTAAAAGCCAAGAACACAGAAGGATAACCTTCGCACTGCAGCTGTTGTCAAAGTTCAACCCACATTATGCACCTCCAACATTGCAGCATTTGAGGCATGATGTGAGTTGGATTTGTCAAAGTTATGGAGTGACAAGGTTCACCATCAGTACCCTATAGCATAAGTATGCTTTTGTGTTAGCATTTGTGTTAGACATGTGGATATCTGCAATAATATGTCACAATTAGTGTTGAGCTATATTGCTCGATATCTAAAAATATCGTATCGAAATTGTATCGCCGATATCACTAAATATCGTCGATATCCGATTTCGATAGCGAAAGTCCCATGTAAGTCTATGGGAACAAAATATCGAAACTAAAAAAAACCTTTATTTCCTTGTAAACACTAAATATACACACATAGAATACATATATATATATATATATATACATGTCATTGTGACATATATATATATATATATATATATACATATATGTATAGTTTATACACTTCTACATAGTAAAATATCCTCTGATTCAATTGCCGGGTAAAGCCGGCTTCTGTGAAAAGACAGAAGCACCCGACATGAAATGACACTTGGTGTACATAGGGTTAACCATGTCTTTTCATGTCGTTTGCAATCTGATTTGCACAAACAATTACATCAGTCTATGTGTGCAAAATGTCACACCTGTAGGGGTTAATTAAAGGTGTAAATTCGTTGTTAAAAAAACGGACTTTTTTGCTACGAATTTACACCTTTAATTAACCCCTACAGGTGTGAAATTTTGCACACTTACACTCATGTAATTGTTTGTGCAAATCAGATATCAAACTACATGAAAAGACATGGTTAACGCTATGTAAACCAAGTGTCATTTCATGTCGGGTTCTGCATTTTCACAAAAGCCGGCAACTGAATTAGCGGCTATTATACTATGTAGAAGTGTATGAACTATAAATATAAATATATATATATATGTGTCACAAATTTAATGACATGTATATATATATATGAGGTGTAAAATTGCTGAAAAAAAATGCGTGGGCTCCCGCCCTATTTTCGCAACCAGACAGACAAAGCCAGTGAGTGGGGGCAGATAATAATAGCCCAGAGAGGGACCATTATTTTTGGCCCCCCCCGGCTACTAACATCTGCCCCCAGACACCCCAGAAAGGGCAAATCTCTAATTAGATTTGCCCTTTCTGGCACTTTGCCCGTCTATTCCCATTGCCCTGTAGCGGTGGCGAATGGGTTAATAAGGGGTTAAAATGACCTTGCAATTGAAAGGTCACTTTAAGCCAGGTTAATAATTGAGAGCTGTCAATTAGACAACTATCAATTATTAATCCTATTGTATGAAAGAAAAATCAAACACACACACTTTAATAAAAAAGAAGTTTAATGAAATAATCACACAGTTTTTGACCATATTTTATTTTCCTGCTAAAACCATTTCCTGTAATAAAAATAAAATAATAAAGCAAAATTATTCTTACCAATCCGATGCACAGTCAGGTCCCACGGTGTAATCCTTCAGAAAGGGTTAATGTTTACTGCAGGGACCGCAGCTAATGCTGCAGCCTCACAGTAAACCCCCAAATGAATGAGTTCCTCTCCTGGCTGACAGGGAGGAAGTGGAAAGCTTAATTGATTGCTTTCCACTTTCACTTCAGGTCAGCCAGGGACACAATCAGTGACGTCAGAGGGAACTGGTTAACAAAAATAGGGGTTCCCTTTGAAAAAAAAATGGCGTGTGGTCCCCCCTATTTTTGTTAACCAGCCAGATGAAGCAGACCGCTGAGGCCTGGATTTTCAGGCTGTTAAGGAGCCAAGATCCATGGACCTTGCCAGCCTGATAATACCAGGCCACAGCAGTCTGCATATCTTGGCTGATTAACAAAAATAGGGGATCCCCTCGAAAAAAATTGGCGTGGGGTCCCCCCTATTTTTGTTAACCAGCCAGATGAAGCAGACCGCTGAGGCCTGGTTTTTCAGGCTGGTAAGGATCCAATATCCATGGACCTTGCAAGCCTGATAATACCAGGCCACAGCAGTCTGCATAGCTTGGCTGGTTAACAAAAATAGGGGATCCCCTCGAAAAAAAACGGCGTAGGGGTCCCCCTATTTTTGTTAACCAGCCAAGTAAAGTGCAGACTGCTGAGGCCTGGTATTAAAAGACTGTCAAGGCCCATGGATTTTGGCCCTCAACAGCCTGATAATACCAGGCTACAGCAGCCCCACATTTGGCGCATCAAAAGATGTGCCAATTGTGGCACTTTACCCGGCTCTTCCCACTTGCCCTGTAGCTGTGGCAAGCGGGGTAATAAGGGGTTAATGTCACCGTTGATTGCACGGTGACAATAAGCCCGGTTAATAATGGAGAGGCGTCAATAAGACACCGATCCATTATTAATCCCAAAGTTATTAAATGCATAAAAAAAAGACAAAGCAAGAAAAAAGTATTTTAATGAAATAGAAGAGACAACATAGTTTTCATTTCTTTTATTGTACTCTCATTCCTGCGACGCCATCGATCTCCTGTAAAAAAAGAAAAAAAAAAAAACAACAGTATACCACCTGTCCGACGCAGTCCATAGTAACGATTGTCCCACGACGATCCAGCTCTGCTACATCACAATGACAGGCAGAGCCTGTCATCGCGACGCAGCACAGCTGATTACCTGGTTCCCCGGCGGTGACGTCATCGCACTGACTGCTTTACGGCCGGGATTACCCAGCAGTCACTGCAGTTATCGCGAGAAACTGCATGTGACCACCGGGGAGAAGAGGATGGCGGCCATTAAGCAGTCCGGGATGTGACCGCCGGAGATCTTCTGCCAGGTAAGTGCCGCTGACTCCTGACAGACCCGACCGACGGACACTGACAGTGACAGACCCGACCGACGGACACTGACAGTGACAGTGACAAATCCGATTCCGGTATCCGATATGACGAAAATATCGAAACTAATTATCGAAAGGCCGATACAGCTAATATCGGCCGATAGCCGATATTTGCATTATCGTATCGCTCAACACTAGTCACAATTATTTTGTTACAGATTTGTTACCAAGAATAATCATTTAATGGTTTTAAAGGTGACGTTTCACTTGTTTACAGCTTAGAAATAAGGGTGTAGCCTGATATCTATGTGTAGCACTAGCCACTTTAACATGTCATGTTTTTTTCAACATGTGTAGCTAGGTAGCAGTAATTTTTGCCGGACACACAGCAGGGAACAGCAGACGTTACTGAACCCCACAAACACATCAGCGATTGTTTTGATCTGTGCATCCAACACTTCTGAGCCCAGGGTCAAGGAGGGTGTAGGCAGAGGCCTAGTATGAGATGTTTGAACTTTAATTTGAACTTTAATTTGGAGTTAGCAGCATTAATTTTTGCCAGACACACAGCAGGGGAACAGCAGGCGTTACTGAACCCCACTAACACTATAGCTTTTGTATTGGTCTGTGGACACGACACTTCTGAGCAGCAACTGGCAGTGTTGGAGCCCAGGGAGTAGAGTTCAGGTGGTAGAAAGATGAACATAACAGGAGACATGGATAACGTTGCCAACCAGTTATTTAATCGGAAACCAGACAGGCAAATTCAGGCAAGATCCATGCCTTGTTCATTTTCAGAAAAGTAAGCCGTTCTACATTATCGGAGGATAGTCGCATGCAACGGTCTGTTAGTACACCACCTGCAGCAGTAAAGACGCGCTCCGATAATACACTGGCAGCAGGGCAAGCCAGCACCTCCAATGCATACTGGCTAAGCTCTGGCCATGTATCCAGCTTAGAGACCCAAAACTTGAATGGGGAAGAGCCATCTGGGAGTACACTGAGAGGGCAAGACATGTAGTCTGTCACCATCTTACGGAAACGTTGCCTCCTGCTGACTGGAGCCGTCTCGGATGGTGTAGACATTGGTGGAGCTGCCACAAAACTTCGCCACATTTGGAACATACTGTTCTTGCCCTGTGCAGAGGCGCTGCTTGTGCTCCCTCTTGTTGCAGAGCTGTCTCCACTGCCTCGACTCACAGAGCTGCTTTGTAAAGCAGTAGCAGCAGCAGTGCTCTCGGCTGGAATGGAGAACATTATGGATTGCACCAGTGTGTCTTGGTACTCCCGCATTTTACGCTCCCGGTTCAACGGTGTGATGAGGCTTTGTAAGTTGTCCTGGTAGCGAGGGTCTAGGAGGGTGTACACCCAATAATCAGACGTGGTGAGAATGTGGGCGATGCGGCGGTCGTTTCTCAGGCACTGCAGTATGAAATCAACCATGTGCTGCAGACTCCCAACTGGCCAAGAAACGCTGTCCCCTGCAAGAGGCGTCATCTCTGCCTGCTCTGCATCACCCCACCCTCGCTCTACATACTGACTAGAGCATTGTGTTCCTCCCTCTGGAGCGATGTCTTCCTCCTCCATTGACTCCTCCTCATCCTCCTCACAAAGTCCTTCAAATACATAAAAATTTACAAAATTTAAAACTCATAAAATTTTAAAACATTTTATCATAATTCTGTAACATCAGTTTATGGAAACACAATAGCATTACAAAAGGATAGACAAAAACTGTACATTATGTGCTTTGTAAATACATTAAAAGTTTGCAATGGTTATGAAAATAAAGACAGCGACTCTGGAGGTTCAATTGTTGATACAGCATGGTACTTTGAAAGTCCTCCAGCCCTTTGTGAGGAACCACGTTGCGCTGACTGTCCAGAAGGTGATGGAATTTGTGACTCCTCATCCTCCACCTCTTCCAAAACCTCATCCCTTAGTGCTTGCATTTTTTTTTGAAGCTGGCAGATAAGGGTGACAGTCAGGCTGACTAGTGCATCATCTGCACTCGCCATCCGCGTTGACTCATCAAACGCATGCAAAACGTGGCAGATGTCCTTTATAGAGTCCTTCGCCAGTCCTTACACTGGCTGCCCATTCATTATAGGATCCAATTCAAAGTACTGGTTCTCACCCACAAAGCTCTCCACAGTGCAGCACCCCCCTACATCTCCTCCCTCATTTCTATCTATCGGCCTAACCGACTGCTGCGCTCTGCAAACGACCTTCGACTAACCTCTGCACTAATCCGTACCTCCCCCGTTCCCGACTCCAAGACTTCTCCCGCGCTGCGCCAATCCTTTGTAATGCTCTACCCCAAGAAATTAGGACTATCCGCAATTTGCATGGTTTCAGGCGCTCCCTCAAAACACATTTGTTCAGAGCGGCCTATCACATTCACTAATCAAAGTCATTCTATGTGTAAGTGTGTGTGTAGCCCATTCACTATCTCCATCCATCCCTCACTCCCTCAAAATGGCTGGACCATCATTGTAAATACACCATTGTATATAAACACCTGTACTTTGTATATCCCCCACCTCATTGTAGATTGTAAGCTCTCACGAGCAGGGGCGGCTTATATTGCTTTAATTATTGTATTGTTAACGTTGTTACTTATGACTTGTGTTCTGAAACTGTTAAACTGTAAAGCGCTGCGGAATATGTTGGCGCTATATAAATAAAGATTATTATTATTATTATTATTATTATTATTATAGAGGCACACTCAGTAGTGGTGAAGTGTGAACGGCGCAAATTGCGAGTTGATTGCGCCTGATGCAGCTGATACTCCATTACTGCTGCCTGCTGCTCACACAACCGCTCCAACATATGTAACGTGGAATTCCACCTGGTGGGTACGTCACATATGATGCGATGTTCAGGAAGGCGAAATCTGCGTTGCAGAGCTGCAATGCGCGATCTGGCCAAGCTGGAACGTCGCAAGTGAGCGCACTATAGGCGGACCTTGTGCAGCAGTGCATCAAGATCCGTATAGTCCCTCCAAAAACTCCGCACGACCAAGTTGAGCACATGTGCCAGACATGGTATGTGAGTGAGGTTGCCAAGGTCCAGAGCTGCCACCAGATTTCGGCCATTGTCACACACTACCAAGCCTGGCTGGAGATTCGCTGGCAAAAACCACACGTCTCTCTCCTGCTTGATGGCATTCCAAAGCTCCTGCGCTGTGTGGCTTCGATTCCCCATGGAAATTAATTTCAGGACGGCCTGTTGACGTTTGGCCACGGCTGTGCTCATATCGGTCGCAACAGGTAAGCGTTCACGGGTCCATGTGGAGGTAGACCGTGACGGCTCCTGCAGCGATGATTCTGAGGAACTGGAGTAGGAGGAGGAGTCAATGTGTACAGACTTGATTCCTGCAATCCTTGTAGTTTGCAGAACACGTAGAGAGCCACTCGCAAGATCAGTACCCGGCTTCACAACATTGACCCAATGGCAGTGAGGGAAAGGTATCGTCCATGGCCATGGGTACTGGTCCACGCATCGGTGGTCAGGTGGACCTTGCTACTGACGGCGTTTAGTAGCGCATGTTTAATTTTTCCCTCAACATGCTTTTGCAGACCAGGGACGGCTTGCCTGCTGAAATGAAATCGGCTTGGCACATTGTATTGTGGGACTGCCAATGATATAAAGTTACGGAAACTGTCAGTCTCCACCAGCCTGAATGACAGCATTTCAAGGGACAGGAGTTTTGCAATGCCAGCATTCAGAGCCTGTGCTCGTGGATGGTTTGCCGAGTATGGCCGTCTTTTATCCCATGCCTGTGCTACCGATGGCTGTTTTGTGGCCTGGGAGTGTGAGGATGACAGGGAACTTGCTGCTGTGGGTGGAATAACACTTTGTCTCTGGACAACAGTGACCGAGGTTCTTCCATGGCGATCCTGTGAGGAAGCCGAACCAGCTGTGTGTGAGCTGGAGGAAGAGCACTCTGGCACCACTCCAGTCCATCCTACACTCTGCTGCACGACTAATCCACCTGTCTCCCCGCTATTCCCCAGCCTCCCCCCTATGCCAGGCCCTTCACTGGCTCCCTATTGCCCAGAGGCTCCAGTTCAAAACCTTAACCATGACATACAAAGCCATCCACAACCTTTCTCCTCCATACATCTGTGACATGGTCTCCCGCTACCTACCTACACGCAACTTTCGATCCTCTCAAGATCTCCTTCTCGACTCCCCCTCATCTCTTCTTCCCACAACCGCATACAAGACTTCTCCGGGCTTCCCCCATACTCTGGAACTCCCTGCCGCAAAACATCAGACTTTCACCAACAACGGAGACCTTCAAGAAAAACCTGAAGACCCACCTGTTCCGACAAGCCTACAACCTGCAATGATCCTCAGTGTACTGAACCATCGTATGACCAGCTCTACCCTTTCCTAGTGTATTCTCACCCATCCCTGCAGACTGTGAGCCCTCGCGGGCAGGGTCCTCTCTCCTTCTGTACTTGTGTGTCCCTTGTCCAGCACATGTTTATTGTACCTGTCTATATTTTCCCCTTTTCATATGTAAAGCGCCATGGAATAAATGGCGCTATATAAATGTATAATAATAATAATAATAAAGAGGCTTCAACACGACCTGAAGATGTAGGTGCTGCTGTAGGTTGGCCTACATCTCCAGTGTGTCTTTGTAACTCAACTACGTGCTTTGTCCGCACATGTTTCCACATATTAGTGGTATTGAGGTTACTGACACTTTTACCTCTTTTTACTTTTTGATTACACAGCTTGCATTTGACATAGCAAATATCATCTGCAAGTGTGTCAAAAAATGACCACGCAGTGCAAGTCCTGGGAGCGCCCGTTTTGACTTTTGTAAGATAACTGCTCCGAACAGGTGCCAAACTGGAGGCTACAGGCAACCGAGTCTGCAGCCTAACTATCCCTCCTGTTTGTACCGTTGGGGCAATCTCTTCCTCAGAGCTGCTCCCACCACCTTCCAGTTCCTCATGCCATGTTGGGTCTTGGACCTCATCATCTCCACTACCCTCTTCCAACACCTGCTGCTGTTGGGTGGTCTGGCCAGCACCATGCTCAACAGAAACTGGCACCTGAGTCTCATCATCATCAGATGCGTTCTGCGGTGTGCTGACCATCGGCACTGGCTCACCCGCCTCTTCAGATTCAGAGAGACACAGCTGTTGCGCATCACTGCATACTCCCTCTTCTTCACATTCCAGAATGCTGCTTGGCTAGGCCCCTGTTTGCAAGCCAACAGATTCTGAGTACAGAAGCAGAGACTCAGCTGGCTCCTGTACAGAACTCTCTGACTGCCTGGGCAATTTGGCAGGCGGTGAAGAGACAGATGGTTGCTCAACAGTGCTGTGGTCCTGAGAGGAGGTGGAAGCAATTGAAGTCGATGCATTGGCTGCCATCCAACCAACAACGGCTTCAATTTGTTCTTCCCGCAGCAGGGGGGTACGCCGACCTCCTACAAAAGTGCGCATAAAGGAACGCTCACGGGGAAAACTGGTGGATGCTGTGTCACTGGGGGCGGCAGCAGCCACAGAATCCCCACGTCCTCTCCCTGCTGAAACTCCACGGCCACGACCACGTGCCTTACTCCCTGCCTTCTTCATCTTGGTAGATTGATAAAGAAAGTCAGAAAAGTTATAAGGCCTAAGTGTGGTTATTACGCAGAGACTGCAGTGAACACTGCACACAACTGTTCACTAGGTGTGAAAGGCCCCTTTGTGTACTTCTATAGTGTTTGCAACCAATGTATTGGATACGGATGGAAGCGCGTCACACTAATAGATTTGAGTGATTTGAAATAGAATGGAGCAGCAACAATTAGAGAAAAATTTCAAGGATGAGGCAGTGACACACGCTCAGCAGACTACAACCAGCAGTGGTTGAAGAACTAACTGGAGCGTGATCTGCACTACAAAAGTGAAAACCTCAGACTACAGTGAACACTGCACACAACTGTTCACTACCCAACACGTCACAGCGGGAAGGCAGTCTGTGCGTCCAAACAAAGGCGCAAGCATACATGCACGTACCCTGTTTATAAAGCTATATAAAAAAGTGTATGTAGTAGTGACGCACACTTTATTGAGGTACAGTATTACATCGCCATTCACCATCTGTGGCTATGCAGTCTCATCTATATATACCTTATCTATCCGTTGTCATGCTTGCAAGTCGACAGTCAGGCATAAATAGCAATTTTCACTATGCACTATGCACTTTTTAAAGGTTATGTTTGTTAATAAAAATGATTATTGGCACATATTATGAGTATTACATGATGGAAATTGTATATTTTTTTAAACTGTCTAGTGACATTATTCAGCAAATGTAACATTTTATGAATCTCACAGATAACTTGTAATGCTGATGATGTTTTGAAGTCAAACATTCATTGTCTATACAATATAAATGGTGTACATACTCTTACTTATCCATCATTAATGTATTCTGATATGTACTTGTATGCTTTTATTTACAACCGTATAGCAGATTCCTTAAGCAATTTATTTTGTGGTTTGCATTGCTGTTCAACATGTTAATGTATGCTTTTATGTTTGTCAATTCTTTATTTATCTCAATTTTTTTAAACTGAAATCATCATCTTATGGTAGTAAAGGTTATCTTTCTCTTGTTTGGAGTATAGACATTTTTAATTGACACGTAACAAGGAAAATACTTGATCTAGTATTTAAACATCCTCCTTGACCCTGGGCTCCAACACCGCCAGTTGTTGCCTGGAAGTGCTGTTAGCACAGTCAACACTTGCTCCTGTGTTACTGGGGTTCAGTAATGTCAGCTGTTCCCCTGCTGTGTGAACGGCAAAAAGTCCTGCTGCCTCCACCCTGTTCTCCTCTCATCCCTGGGCTCCAACACCGCCAGTTGTTGCTCGGAAGTGCTGTTAGCACAGTCAACACTTGCTCCTGTGTTACTGGGGTTCAGTAATGTCAGCTGTTCCCCTGCTGTGTGAACGGCAAAAAGTCCTGCTGCCTCCACCCTGTTCTCCTCTCATCCCTGGGCTCTAACACCCCCAGTTGTTGCTCGGAAGTGCTGTTAGCACAGTCAACACTTGCTCCTGTGTTACTGGGGTTCAGTAATGTCAGTTGTTCCCTGCTGTGTGAACGGCAAAAAGTCCTGCTGCCTCCACTCTGTTCTCCTCTCATCCCTGGGCTCCAACACCGCCAGTTGTTGCTCGGAAGTGCTGTTAGCACAGTCAACACTTGCTCCTGTGTTACTGGGGTTCAGTAATGTCAGCTGTTTCCCTGCTGTGTGAACGGCAAAAAGTCCTGCTGCCTCCACTCTGTTCTCCTCTCATCCCTGGGCTCCAACACCGCCAGTCGTTGCTCGGAAGTGCTGTTAGCACAGTCAACACTTGCTCCTGTGTTACTGGGGTTCAGTAATGTCAGCTGTTCCCCTGCTGTGTGAACGGCAAAAAGTCCTGCGGCCTCCACCCTATTCTCCTCTCATCCCTGGGCTCCAACACCGCCAGTTGTTGCTCGGAAGTGTAATTGGCACGGGTACTCACTCCTGCCCAGACTGGTTACAGCACGCCAGCTGTTTCCTGTCAGTGTAAACGTCACTTAGCCTCCAATAAGTTGTCCTGTCGTGTTGCGGTCGGGTTAGCCGACTGTATGGTGCCTGCAGTTTAGGTGCTTCCTATGTGTGCTGCGGGATATGTAAATAAAGGCTGTTTCCGTTGTGACAATAGGACAATCACCCACTGTATGACTGTGGGATTCGGTAACTGCGGCCGGCTCGCGGACTGTCAACTTAAATATCCATTGGTACCTTCTGCTACCCGTCCGGGTTCCAGTACCGTCAACTGGTTCTCCGCAGTGCCTTTGGCCTAGGTGCCTCCATCTCGGTATCTGAGTTCCAGCAACGTCTGCTGGTCCTTGGTAGTGCTTTGGAGCACAGGTACCTCCTGCTTAGTAACCATGTCCCAGTAACGTCAACTGGTCTTCGGTTGTGCCATTGGCTCTTTTCCTTCTGCTGCCCCTCCGGGTTCCAGCACAGTCAGCTGGTCCTCGTTACTTGCATTGGATCTTGTACCTTCTGCTACCCGTCCGGGTTCCAGTACCGTCAACTGGTTCTACGCAGTGCCTTTGGCCTAGGTGCCTCCATCTCGGTATCCGAGTTCCAGCAACGTCTGCTGGTCCTTGGTAGTGCTTTGGAGCACAGGTACCTCCTGCTTAGTAACCGTGTCCCAGTAACGTCAGCTGGTCCTCGGTTGTGCCATTGGCTCTTTTTCCTTCTGCTGCTCCTCCGGGTTCCAGCACAGTCAGCTGGTCCTCGTTACTTGCATTGCATCTTGTACCTTCTGCTACCCGTCCGGGTTCCAGTACCGTCAACTGGTTCTCCGCAGTGCCTTTGGCCTAGGTGCCTCCATCTCGGTATCCGAGTTCCAGCAACGTCTGCTGGTCCTTGGTAGTGCTTTGGAGCACAGGTACCTCCTGCTTAGTAACCGTGTCCCAGTAACGTCAGCTGGTCCTCGGTTGTGCCATTGGCTCTTTTCCTTCTGCTGCCCCTCCGGGTTCCAGCACAGTCAGCTGGTCCTCGTTACTTGCATTGGCTCTTGTACCTTCTGCTACCCGTCCGGGTTCCAGTACCGTCAACTGGTTCTCCGCAGTGCCTTTGGCCTAGGTGCCTCCATCTCGGTATCCGAGTTCCAGCAACGTCTGCTGGTCCTTGGTAGTGCTTTGGAGCACAGGTACCTCCTGCTTAGTAACCGTGTCCCAGTAACGTCAGCTGGTCCTCGGTTGTGCCATTGGCTCTTTTCCTTCTGCTGCCCCTCCGGGTTCCAGCACAGTCAGCTGGTCCTCGTTACTTCCATTGT